>OX388312.1:10917006-11517006 GCA_947579605.1 Athripsodes cinereus | reverse complement strand
TTATACTTCACAAGTATGACGGCATGTTAGTAGTAGGTAGGTGTATGAAGTATAAAAATGGTAAGTTAGACAGTTTAGTTACATAGTATGAGCTTCTAATACTTCAAAAATATGACGGTATTTTAGTATTAGATAGTTATAATATGAGTGGGTTGATGAAGTATATGAAGGGTAAGTTAGAGAGTTTAGTCACATAGTATGAGCTAGTAATACTTCACAAGTATGATGGCATGTTAGTAGTAGGTAGGTATATGAAGTATAAAAATAGTAAGTTAGAGAGTTTAGTCACAAAGTATGAGCTAGTAATACTTCACAAGTATGACGGCATGTTAGTAGTAGGTAGGTATATGTATGAAGTATAAAAATGGTAAGTTGGATAGTTTAGTCACATATTATGAGCTAGTAATACTTCTCAAGTATGACGGCATGTTAGTAGTAGGTATAATGTGAGTGTCTACTCGTATATGAAGTATTTGAAGGGTAAGTTAGACATTTTAGTCACAAAATATGAGCTAGTAATACTTCACCAGTATGACGGTATGTTAGTAGTAGGTAAGTAGGTATAATATGAGTGTATATAAGAAGTATAAGAAGGGTAAGTTAGACAGTTTCCGCCAAGTCACAGAACCTTCTTCATTCCCAAACGCCTGGGGAATGCAACATGGCAGGCGAATTCAATTTATTCGCCGCTACACTTTGGATATTTTACCCAAATGGAATGTGATCTGACGCGATGTAAAACAATATAATAGGGCATAAGAAAGAGAGAAGAAAATGTAAGACAAAGAATCCAACTACTACAATATAACCCAGATTTTATATATTTTTTAAATCGCCTTTGCGATCAAAGCGATCATGAAAATGCGTAAATATTGGAATTCTGAAACTCATAAAGATAGTCTCGTAGCGGATGTTTTTCTTATTTCGTTTACAAAGCAAATGTATACCTAATTGATATAAGAAAGATTATTTATTTGAGTTAAAAAATATATTGGAAAAACAAAATAAATTGAACTAAAAATACAACAGTAGTAATTAAAAAAAAACACAAAAAATACAATGCACCTATTTCTTATTGTGTTATAGGTACCTACTTTCTATCTAACATGATAATTTTGATTCACAATAAATGCAAATAGATAATAATTATTTATGTATTAACGTTTCTTCAAAGCAGAGAGGGTTGATAGCGAGATCCAAATTTCGAATATTTCGAGGTTCAAAATGGTTAGTTAATACTCGTAATATATGACGTCCCAATTTTAGAATTATTTCTTATAGTTCCCTGCCTAGTACAGGATTTAAAACTCACAGAAGTTATACAGGTAAACTTTATCTTATAGTTCCCTGCCTAGTACAGGATTAAAAACTCACAGAAGTTATGCAGGTAAACTTTATCTTATAGTTCCCTGCCTAGTACAGGATTGAAAACTTAAAACTCACAGAAGTTATGCAGGTAAACTTTATCTTATAGTTCCCTGCCTAGTACAGGATTAAAAACTCATAGAAGTTATATAGGTATTACGAGTAAACATATTTTTCTATACTTCATAGGAATTTTGCAATTATGTAGGAAATGGTTTACTAGAGAAAATATTGTAGAAGTTTTTATATTACAAGAAGAATTAAGGATGTAAGGTTAATGCTATGTAAGTGGCAAGACTGTGTTACTCAAGATTCTTCATAAAAAGAGACATTTAAAGGGAGAAGTTAGTTCTACAGAGGAAGGCGCCTACAAACAGTGGTGCGATGTTTTCTCTTCTCTTTCTTTAAATTACTTTCATCCACCCCTCAGTTTATAGGGAGGTATTGGAGTGAGCTTCATATAATGAGATTTTTTTAAACGTCAGATTGCATCACTCTTAAATGTTATGAGACGAGAAAATCATCCCTCTGTAAATAAATAAAAAAATGATATTTTTCATCATGGACGTTATTATTTTTTTATTATTATTATTATTACTCTGACGCTGAATATTAAAAAAGAGAATAAAAATCACATTAATTTAAGGAGGATGATTAATAAGTATGTTCGGGCATACAAAGTATCATCCCTTACAATAGGAAATGAGTGTAGGTATACAAACATAATGGTGACGACCCAATTTCCTACACATAATAACGGTCTCTCAAGACCTATGTAACATCCATAGAATTTAGACAATATTTACTGATTTTATCATAAGTACACGACTACAAATGCCTTTTAAACTTCCCTCGAGAACAAAGGGTGGCTATCGAAAATAGTTGATTGGAAATTTCCATGGCTATTACATGAAAAAAGTTGTAAACCGTTGTCGTAAATGACGTATCGGTAACTTCTGAGGAGTAAAAAATAACAAACATACCCAAGTGCAAATATTTTAGTTTTTCCAAGATTTTCCATTCTGTTGATTTAACCAACACAAAGAACGAAGTATTATTTTAAAACATGATAATATTTTTTTTTTAAAGAAAGATATATCTGGGTTTTGTTATAAACCCAAATACAACCTTATACACCTTTCTCAGTAAGCTACTAAAAGCTTGTGTCGTGAAAGGGGAGTTTGAATATAAGTTGGATACTCTACAAGAAAATTCAATCAAAACTATGTGTCATTTGCAACATATACCACGAAAATAATGATTATCCAAAAATGCTCCGTAAAAGTTTTATTATTTCAAAACACATTGTAAAATAGTCCATATTATTATTTGTCACATAAACGAAAGTTCTGATAAAAAATGCTAAATCAAATATTTCAAAATACATTGTGTAAATCTCAATTTCAAAGGTGCATTCACTGTTTTATATGGTTTCAACGGCAATGCTAAACGACTTTTGCTTCACTGAGCATGTAAAACGCATAGAAGTCAACCAGTTTTGTAACCCGATGATGCGGTTATTTGACATTTAGTGTTTACCCCTTGCATGTATGCGAAATATTCTATTACAGACAAACATTTAAAATATCAGCAACACCGTGCACAATTATCTATATATATATGAATCAATGTACTTTTTGATAGAAGCAATTATATTTAGAATATTGATAGACAGCAAACTATCGTAGTACCTACCTACGCAGGAGAAAGATAAATATTCCGCGAGGTCTTCGGCAAAGTGTTTCTTTTAAATTCAGCAATGAAGTATGCCGGTCATTCTGAATGTAGTTTTTTTACTGGCATAGAAAGGACGAGCTGTATGTTTATTACATCTAACACCATATTTGAGAGAATTCATATGAAGGTGTAATAAAAATAAACTATTGTTGTAATTAAAGCTACACACAAGAGCCGTGTTTATTGCCTGAAGGCAATCTCGTTTAATAGTGTGACACTGTTTCACAATAAATAGAATTTAAAATTAATTTTAAAATATATAAACGTACATTTATATTATATTAAAATTAAATTAGTTCATGCATAATATTGATCTAATGCTTTAGATAGAAAGAAAAAGTAAAAAGTCCTAAATGTACTAATTTTTATTTTAAAAACCAGTAACAAATACATTTTTAACATATATTATAATGCATAAAAAAACCGTATTCAGATATTTTTAAATGCATACAATTTATGGTAAGTATTTGAATACGACTTTGTGGGCAAAAACGGATTATTCAACTCCAGAGTTTGTTTACATAATAATAAAAATAAAAAATAAATGTACTTCTACATCAGAAAACTCCACTCTTTGAAGATATAAGGTGGTGCATTTTTAACGACTGAATGTATCTATGTAGGGTAAAGTAAATATTATACTGCAACGTATGGGAAACGGTGTAGTTATTGTGGGACGAAAAATATTAAATGAAGTCAAAACGTAGTTGTATAAACATTATTATGATATGAAGTAAATTTATATATATTTAGATTCATATCATAAAGATTTTACATCACAAGAAATAAAATAATTTTGATTACATTGAATATTAAATAAGTATCTCAAATTATATGATTTTTTACAAAATGAATAACTGTTTTCAGTGATTAAAATGCCAGTGTCAGATATGCGACATTTTATTGTCTGTATCCCGTATACCGAGTTACGAATAACACCTATGATTTATGAGAGCAACCTATTTAAAGTTTACTGTATTCATTAATAATGGTAACCTGGTTGACAATACAAACGGTTAATAATAGTAACCTGGTTGATAATGACTTTGTTAGTCGAAAACAGGTTACTTTTATTAATACAGTTAAACTTAAACAGTTTGTTTTCATAAATTGATATGAAGTTTTACAAAATAAACACCAACTCAATCAATAAATATCAATTATATAAAATTTACAAAAATCGTATAAACTGTATGTATCTATGCTACATTTAAAGAAGGCGTTAACAGAATTTGATGGTGCTATGCAAAGATGACATCAATTTCAAATTGAGATACCTAATTGATGTTTTGTAATGAGTCACCCTCAGATAAATATCACAGAAGTGTAAAGTAACACAGTCATGTTTGTTAATTTTACTTGTTCTACTATTATTTTAGCAACGCAAGAAAATCATTTTCGGGTTTAAATTGTGACACGAATTTATTCTTATTTTGTCATACAAATATCGTATTATTATAATAAAATATATTTCGTGTTATAAAATTGTTATCAAAAAATGATTCAAACAGCATTAAAATTAATGCACTTGTGAAGATATTATTCGTATTTGAGTTTTCATAGAATCTAAGCGTTGTGCGCATTTATAAATATTACATTTTTATTAAACGACTTAATAGAACATCAACTTGAAAGAATGGAATTATGATGGATAGAAAGTCAAAGACGGTTATAATAAAAAGTATAAACGGAGAGATTAAGAGAATCAAATAATGGTCTTAGAACTTTAAAAGCAATTCTCTATAAAGATGATTTTACGACCTAATAAAAAAACTTGGTGCAAATGAAAAATTCTAAAAGCGTAAATATTGAGATAAGTACCTTAGAACTTATTATACGTTGATTTTTTCAAGAAAGTTTTCTTGTAAAAGGAAAAAAGTGATAATTAATGGAAATCACTTTAAGAAACCCCTTATTTTATATAAGTTCCTATCGATTTTTTGTTAATTCGACATAATGAAAAGATATAATCGTTGGTTATTTGGGGTGCGCTTCAGGTAAAAAGTGATAAGATTTTTTCCAAATTATACACTGGAGATGTTGTTTCTGTGAATATGAATATTTCTATTAAACAGCAAAGGGTATAACAATTAAGTAAAACAATTAGTTCTTAATTTTTTTACACATTATCAAATTAACAATGGAACGATTTATTAAAAAAAACTTTGCCATATGTTGGCATTAGTTTTTTAACGTTAAAAATAATAGTTGCAGGTGCATTGAATAATATAATAATTATTTCTTTGCAGAAACTGATGCAAGAAAAAATAAACGAGGATAAAATAAAGAACGAATAAATAAATAAATAAAATATTATATAAATTCTCAAATAATTGTATTTCTAAATCTAATTATCTTACCTGAGTAAGTCACATAGAAAATAAATCTAGAGAAATTTTCGGAAAACATAAAGTTTCGAAATTGTTTGTGTGGATTCGTAGTTGTTTAGTAAACTGAGATATTTATTACAATTGCGGAGTTTTGTGTAGACAATGTCTAGTCTATTAGATACGTAATTTATTTGCGTTATCAGACTTGGACAAGCGAGGAGTGTGGTTTTGAAGCATGGCAGGGGAATAGTATTACATTATCAAACTGTAACGATAAAATATTATGAATTAGGAAAGCTCATAATGCTATTTCGTTTCAGTTATTATATTTCTTTACTCCAAATAAATAATAACTAACTTTTAGTGTTTCTAAATCTATCATTTTAAAAGATTTATGGTTGTATTTGAAAGGTAAGATTATATTAGAATTAAAGCTAATCGACTCAATCAAAACTTTAACGTTTACTTTGAGAAGGTTTTTACACATTTAAAAACAACTTTTATATTTAGCCACGTTGAGAATCTTAGTATATTTATAAGTAAAAAGTAAGAAAAAACTTATTTGCTACATATATCATTGGAGTCATTTGAATTGTGAATCACTGTGAAATGAACAATTGTGCAAATGAATGAATTACTATTATTAGCAAACAACATCAAAGTGTCGTTTACGTGCCAAAACACCTCAAGGATCTCGTATCGTACAATTCATCAATTCTAGGACGTTACATAAATGTACCTACCTAAAATATAACTTTTGTATATATTATGGGGATATTAATGATTGCGCAATTAAAAATAAATAAATAAAAGTCAGTTGTCCAATTTGTCAATAAATAAAAACATACAAGAAGGGCGGCACCTTATTACTTAATTGAAGATTTAAATGTCTCACTAATGATGTTCATCGTGATTCAGTGTGATGTATTTTACAAGAAACTCTAAAAATTACAGAAAAGAGTGGGATATCTATTCTTTGTTGCAGATTCTACGGAGCTGAGATATTTCATGTATTATTTTCATTCATTCATTCATTTATACCATCATGGCATTTGCCACAAGTGAGTAAGTCAGCGAACTAACTACGTACCTAACTATGTACATGTAATAAATACAAATAGATGAAAGCACTATTCTGCAATGACAACCTTAATTTGAAGCTCCGTCAGAGAATGATAAAGTGTTATATCTGGTCTGTGCTGTTGTATGGTTGCGAAACTTGGACACTTAAGGTTAACACAATGAATCGGTTAGAGGCATTCGAGATGTGGATTCATCGAATACCGTGGACAGACTTGATGTCCAATACAGAAGTACTACGCAGAGCACATACAAATAGAGAGCTCCTGACAAATATTAAGGTTCGTAAAGTCTCATATTTGGGCCACATCCTGCGAGGCGATAAGTATCGGCTTCTGCAGTTGATAATAGAAGGCAAGATTGAGGGACGTCGTGGAGTGGGAAGGAGGCAGATGTCGTGGCTGCGGAATATACGGCAATGGACCGGAATAACACGGATGGAAGAGCTGGTCCGCACAGCGCGAGACAGGGAGGCATTCTCCAGAGTGATCGCCAACGTCGGGGGGACCTGATATGGCACTGATAGAAGAAGAAGAATAAATACAAATCATCGTCTCCATGCCAAATAAAAGTTCTAGACATTCACGATAGGTTCACGATAGATAGCATGCCTCATCGCTGAATTAAATATGTTAAATGTTTTACGAACACCGGTATTTTACGGGATATTCGAAAATTTACTGGAAGAACGAGAGTGGACTGATATTTCAAATATTTGTTTAATGTTTCACAAGGATTCACATTGTTTTCAGTAGATTAAACGATACAAAAACGTTTTTCAAGTTTATTATCACAAATGCCTACTCTACATTTCATTTCGTTTGACATTCAATTGATAATAACTCTTTTTTATTATCATACTCTCGTTATTACGAATCGATGTTATAAAGTATCTAAATTTATTAAGATTCTATGGCGATGATATTATTGTAGAGGTATAAGGAATTACAAAATTATTATTTTTACAATATTATCTAGAAATTATTACCTCTAACATTTTAATATCATTGATACAGGGAAATGTGTTATGTGGGTAGACGGCGAATGTCTTGGCTGGGAAATATTAAGAATGGACAGGAATCCGGAGAGGGATAGAGCTGTTCCAACTGGCAGGACAGGATGTAAGAGTAATGAGGAACTTGCCAGTAGTTAACTAGTTTTATAATTTTTTTTATCGATACTAAAATCTATTTATTTATATTTTTGAAACATTTTTTTTTTATTTCTTCATTTACGATAAAAAAAAAACAACGAATACATATTTTGTAATTAAAGTTCAAAATTGCCTGTATTATAGTATATAAAATCCTATCAAATGCAGGTATCCTTTGATACTCGCTTGCAGGGGAAATACGATTGTAATTACATCCAGGGGTGACTTCATTTCGATGAAATGCTTTCAAATGACAATCCGATTTCCGCTGAATGAAAAGTTCAAAGCACGGTATTTCCATATATGGAAGTCTATGAGAGAAAACGAGACGGACACATTATCCTTTACAGAATGAACAAATAAAGCAATAGAGGAATACTGTACATACATTTAACTTACTGTAGATACTTCTAGCATACAGGCGACTCACTGTTATAATACTACATACATACATACATACACATACAAGTAAGAATACTCTGCCACTGTACAAAACTCAACTACTAAGACTTACATCAAACACACGTACCTTCTTACCAACTCTTATATAGCTAGGTACCCAATGTAACATCTAACTTTACATTTAGTTAGCGACTAGGTGCACACATAGAATTACTTGCAACAAACTTCTGTACTTTCATTATACTTAATTCAGTAGGCAAGACATACTCGAACAAGTCTTACATTACATATGTTATGACTTGAAGCACTTGAAATAGTTACACATATTATACATTGCTGTAATTCGATTGTATTAAATTGATTCGATTGTAATTAAAATGAATTCAACATAAGTGGAGGTTAAAAAATTAACTGCTCAAATTTTTCATATTATTTAAGGACCAAAATAAGATCATAGTCTTTCTCGTTCGGAACATTCGTAGAGTATATGTATAAGTTTAAGATCTAAGTCGTGATGTAACATATCTACTCGTGATGATAATAATGTGTACGGATAAATAATAGTGTCTACACGTGTTTGAAGTTTATGAAACATCGATCTGCAGAGAAGGTAAAGTATTATTATACACAGCCTACAGCTACAGCCTACTGACTGGCTTACTAATACATGATGCTGATGTAATGTCTACCTTACTACCGTTCAATATAAATTTTATCAACGCATCCTTTAATATTAGAGTGAACGCATGATATGTAGAGCACACATAATTTAGTTTATAGGGAATTTAATCAATCGCTCCCATTTTTCTCATGGCGACATTTTCGAGTGGTGTGTACTTGTGGTAGGTATGTAATTTAATGTACATATTATTATTCTAAGTAGAAGGATTAGATGATATTATTTATACTACGACGACAATTTAGTTCAGCCTACGATATGTAATACAACCACTGTGATTTTATCGATTGCAGACTTTGATTAATATGAAAGTAACAGATATTTTCATCTTTTATATTCGTTGATTATGATAAGACTGAAAGAAGATATTTTCTAAAAGGATATTCAAATTTATTTAGATACTTGATCATTGAAAGTTGAGATGAAAGAACTTGATAATGATTAACACTATTATGAAAATGATCGAAACTTGAAAGCAATAAGAAGTTTCAATTTTATTAATAAGTTTCATAGTTTTTGCTTCATCTATTTCCAAATGTAAAACAGTATCATTGATATGTTTGCAGATTTGTAGTTATAGAAAATGATTAATTTTTGTTTAAGGTTTCAACAATTAATAATAATAATCATGAGTTTTTTTCAAGATCAATCTGGATTTGAAACAAATCCTCATTGTAAGCAGTGTACTTATCTCGGGAAGATGGAAATGGAATCAACCCCATGTGTCTCGATTGAAAGTCCAAGACTCTACCATCAGGCCATAGACAATTTCGAAGCACATTATACTATTATATGTTTAAAGCATATAATTGAGGTTCTTTATGTTTCAAAGTAAATCTTAGTTTTTGTTTTATGCACAAGGTATTTTGTTAATCGTAATATTCATTTTAAATAAATAATAATTTATTAATTTTTATTTATTTAATCACATAAATGGCGAATGTCTTCTACAGAAAATCATACATTACGTAATAAAAAATCACAAATTTCTCGTTCAAAGTATCAACAAATTATAAAAAAAAAATTACAATGATTCATCCACTTATCTATCTCATATCTCTTGTACATTATCAGTCACAATTCACCATACAGCTCAAACAATACACAGAAAATAGCTATAATATTAATGAGAAATAATAATATTAATAAATATGCGAAGTTTATGTAATACAATTCGTTTTGTATTTTCCAATTCATAGCTTATTGATAATAAAATGCATTCACTGACAAATCAAACCACAAAGATTAAACAGCAAAGCTTATATATTTTAATTTATAAATTACTATACGGTAAGTGTATCGGTGTTGTTATTGCTCAAAAGGAAGTTTGAAGCGGTCTTTGTTTGCGAAACGGCAGAGGATTGTTGGTCTTGGTGTTTGTAAGTAATTTCTCATGGGAGAAAGCATAGGAAAAGCAACTCAACACAAAAATACTCGTAGTCATGATAATAATAAACGATACTTTATCATCAACGTGGATTGCAAACCAGCCAAGTGATTCTGTAAATAACTCAAAGGTTTAAAACATGAAAAAAATATGCATGCAAATAGTTACACAACATTACTTACGACTCGGTTTTCAAGAATTATCGTTTACATCTTTTTATACTTTGAAAATTGTGAATTTTGAGTAATAAAAATACAAAAAAAAATAACACAATGATTTTAAGAGCCATTAGAAAAAATCGTTTGAACTTTAGATACATAGAACTTTTTCTACGATTCATTATGATTTCCTTTAAATACTTACTTAGCAATATTATTAATTCAAAAAGATTTAAATAAAAAATGTTAGGATGTTTCTATTATAATAAATTGCACTCGATTAGTCAATATTGCCAATGCTGTTATAGAATTTAAATAAAAAGAATTTTACGTGAAAATCTTTTGTTTATCACAGTTTATAGTCGAGTATTATCAATTGAATGAATCTTGTAGGAATTTGGTAAGAAAATGTCCCGTAACCCTTACAAAAATAATAATAATAGTAATTCTCATTTCATTCAGTCGTTGTGGGTGGTAAAGGGTTATATGTCTCCGGAGGAAAATGGAGCTGAAAGAGAAATTTCCAGATGTGCTTCAGTGCATTATTATATTTGTACCAACTGCATTTCCTGGATCGACGACTTTAAAACGACACAGAGTACTTATACCTTTGTACAATAATAATATGCATTGTTATAATGGTGATTTTGCATTATTATAATGGTGATCTTAAAATTTATTTTTGAGTACCTATATGTATATTTTATTTATACAAAAGGATATTGATCTGGTAAGTAATATTGTGTCTACATTTAATGTTGATAAATTGTGAACATTTTGAATTTAATTAATTGATAATGAATGCACGTATTTATCGTTTTATATACAAATGAAAAAAATCTTCTCAAAACACATTATCACATATTGTAGGTACTGATACACTAATACGATGACTACAAAAACTAAGGAAATATAAAAATCTTCTCAAAACACATTATCACATATTGTAGGTACTGATACACTAATACGATGACAACAAAAACTAAGGAAATATAAAAATCTTCTCAAAACACATTATCACATATTGTAGGTACTGATACACTAATACGATGACAACAAAAACTAAGGAAATATAAAAATCTTCTCAAAACACATTATCACATATTGTAGGTACTGATACACTAATACGATGACAACAAAAACTAAGGAAATATAAAAATCAGTGTGACACTTTTTACACTTGAATTAACCAATTATTTTCACGTCACAGCGTATCGTATTAATGTCATTCCGTTACATTTTCAGGAAATAGCCGGGTTCTTTGTGATATGAATTTATATTATTCATTTCAGTTACAATGGCCAACTATAAAACCTTCCACGTATTTCTTAGTAGAGGAGGAGAAAAGTGGCTTTACAATTTATTATTTTGAGGAAAGGTTACAAGTGGAAATGGCCGAGTGGTTGGCTTTTCCGATGGATGACTTAATAGTCCTGGGGTGCGGGTCTTGGTCAGATTGATGACGCGTCCAAACTGTCGGGTAGTAAATTTACTTTTCACACAATGGAATATGCATTGCAAAATAATATCCAACTTGTCAGCGATTTAAATTCTCTTTTTCATACAGCGATACTTAAAGCGCTAGAGAAAAAAAATATCATACTCATTTTTCTTTTCGCAAGACCGCCAAGTGGATATAGTTTTACGACTGTTCAAGGTATCTAGTAATTTTATAATTTTACGTAAATAAGTAGAGTTAAATATAATATACCTTCAATAGCCATTACATTTTTTTTTAATTGAGTCATTTTATTATTGCCATAAACTTGTTTATATTTTTTGGTATACACAAATAATGTTTAATGTACATATCTATAAATATATTACTATTTTTAAAGTTGGATGAATCCAAACGTACTTTACAAATTAACGATAAAATTAAGAAGTTTTTATTTTGATTACTGTAAAGTTGTGATATTAGCTAGCCACCTCATAGAATTTTTGTAATATATGGTTTGCATCATCTAAATGTAAAATAAGAAATGAAAATAAGCTTTTTACTACCGTGCTATCTTAATTAAAGGAATTAGTGAATCTTTGTGTGGAGTCGGGCAGAAATTTAAATAGAGTAATGGTATCCGATGTTATACAAATATTCCGATTATATATAAAGGCTATAGGGATAAAGGCTGAGGACTTGAGGATAAAGAGGTGAGGGGTAAAGGATGGCCAGACAGATGACGGATGTCCATTCAACCAACTGAGAGGAACTTAAAAGCCGCATCTGTTAATTTATACGCCTAAAAATACTGACATTCCTGCCACCCTGATAATGTTCACACAAATATTTAATGATAAGTAGGTGGAATAATAAATGTATGAGTTTTATACTCCAAATAAATTACGAACAACACAATGAAATACCATATTTATTTTAAAATGTTATATTTTCTCACAAAACCCTAAAATTTGGATAACTTTAATTACATTTAACAACATATTTTATACTAAAGAAATATAGGAAATGTTGATAATGCTGAAGAATTTCGAGAGCATATTTAACAAATTATTAATGATTTACAAAAAATGCATCTATATAAAAATGATAATTTTGTAAATTTCCTTAGGTATTATATACGAGTTCTATTAAATAGGATATATATATTTCAAAATGTTCGTCACCTTTTGGAAAGGAATCTTTATTGGGTTGCTCACAGTTTTGTATTTCATTTATTAATTTCTTTTTATAATAGTACCTATCTTCTTCTTCCTAGCACTGTCCTAACTTATTGCCGCTAAAGGCTGTTGGGGTCGGCTCTTCTCGTTCTGAGGTTATATATCTTTCTGTTCGCTATGTCATCTTCATTCAGGCCAATTCTCCGCAGGATCCTATTATATTGTATTCTTTGATCTCCCTCAAGATGAAGAAAAAGAATTGAAAATTAAAAACTATAAAGAAATATGTTACGGAAAATATACGTGGCCAGCTCCATAATGCAGAAATTGGACTTTTTGTAGAAGAGTTTGAGCCTTTGTTATATTCTGAGACATTGTTAGTAAATGTAAAACAAAAAAATAAAGAAAAGATATGTACCTACACACAAAGTCTAAGTATGACTAATTTCTTCCAGCTACACAAGTGTTTAATGCTATATTTATTTATTATTTAAATGTTTTAATAAGAAGGCGTTGAATAATTTTCACGTTATTTTAATATTTTATTGTGACCTACTACAAATTAATATAGGAACACATATTATCGTTTCTTTGTTGTTAGGTTGTTATTGTAAGGAGATAAAATATATATAATTATTATAACACCTCATACGGGGTTGACTCACTTAAATAAAGCAATGTTTCTTATAAAACATTACGTTTAAAATATTTAACAATATGACGTTTAAAACATTTCAGCGGTAAGATACCTATGCTACCCATCCCGAATGTCTTAACTTTTGTTGGCACGGAGAGGACGAGTCACATATTAATCATATATAGTTAGTCAGCTGGGTACCCCACTTGTGAGAAATGCCGTGATGATAAATGAATGAATAGGAGATATTGTTTTTTTTATATTGTTAATAAAATAGTCGTATCATGCGTGGAGAAAAGTACCACATTTTTCGGTTGATTATAACAGGCAAAATAGAGAGACGTCGGGGGCCTGCAGAAGGTAGACATCGTGGCTGCGCAATGTACGAGATTGGACTGTAATGAGAGGTGTGGAGGAGTTGTTCCAGACAGCGCAGAACCGAGAAGCCTATGCCAGAGTGATCACCAACGTCAGGGGGACCTAACAGGGCACCTACAGAAGAAGAAGAATAAAGTAGGGAGGACACTGAAGATTCCTTATCTATAAAATACAGAGCGTCTTTTCTGAGTCAAAATAAAATCTTGAGAATGGGTGACATCTCCAACTGCTTGAAATATTCAAGGGAGTTGGTATACTATGACGTTGAATTGAATACAAACTACTGTTACCATACCATCACAGCATATCCCACAAGTGGGGTAGCAGATCAGGTGCATGCAATAAACATGCAAGCTGTCTTCTCACTGCCAACAAAAAAACATTCAGGTTAGGTGGCAAACCTCATCCCTGAATTTAACGTAAAAGTCTTTTTCGAATATCGATTTTTGAATTAAAAAAATATTTTTCGAACACCTACCATTTGCAGAATACTTACAAAAAAGAGTGGGAGAAAAATTCTTTGCCGGCTGCTCCACGGAAGAATTGTATTATATATCAGATATTTAATGTGTGAGTTATAAATTCTACAATAAATATAATTTTTGAACGAAATTTAGTAAATATAACCCCGTAAGGAATGATTGTACCTAATGATGAGTAGGTAGGTATGTATGTGGTATTGCCGAAAGCGTACAAACCATAAATGCGTGGGAAATGTTTTTGTAAAGTGGGTCGTTACAAAATAAATATACAGCCACGTACAATAATAATAATAATAATAAAAAAACAACAAACTAAACACCCCAGATAGGCAAAGTGTTAAGAGCTACACAAATATGCAATTCATATTTAAAAAGATCCACGCATTATCTATGTATGAATGACAAATGCAGTGGGCTAATTGAAATATCAAGTATATTTGCGATATGCCTAGATTATTAACATCATTTTCTAATAAATTTATGGCATTGAACCTAATCTAAGTGTGCAAACACAAAGAAAGAAGGTTGCCAGCGCCGATAAGTGCCGGTAAGCGCCGGCAAAGTAAATCGCAATCAGCGTTCCTGCTTTTACTATATTCGTGTCCATTGAAATGCATGTAAACATTCTAGGCGCCGGTAGACGCAGGCATCTGAAAGCAGGTAACCCGCTTTCTTTGTGCTAGCACCCTAACACCTACAAGCGGAAATGTTTTTTAATTTTTGAATTTCGTAAAAGAAATGTACCTATGTTTAAAAGTATTCTTTATTTACTTTTGAATGTCTATCTATCTATAACGAATAACTGTCATCATTTTATTTTTTAATCTTGTTTTACATATAATGTAAATGTATTTATAAAATACAATCTCTACTAGAGCACCCAGACGATATGTTGCGATGGCTAAGTTAGATAAATAGATTTCACATAGGTATTATTAAAATATAAAAATAATATTTTTCAGTAATAATGTTGAAAAATTACTCTGAAAGTGAATTTAGAATATTGTATCAAAGGATCCTTGTAAAAGTAGATGTTTTTTGGACAACAAATAAAATAAATTATATGACTGCAGAAGAAGCGAAAGAAGTATGTAAGGACAGATCTCTATGGCGTTCCGTTCTCTCTGCCTACCCCACTTGGGATACGGCGTGAGGGAATAGATAGATAGATAGAAATAATGCGCACCTAGGTTTTTTGGAAGACACTTTCTTTTTTCAATTCTCCTATAACATTATAATAAATACATACACACATAAAACCTTCAGCAGTTGAAAACTGAAACAGGTAGGTAAACGTGGCAACGGCTACGAGTGTGTAGATGCGGTGTTTTATGTTTGTACACCTTTTGTACAATGTGCGAGTACCCGATGCATAATAGATGAGGATTAACCATTAGATGAAATTTTAATAAAAGTGGTGTGTGAAAACGGATTTCATAATAGGCGGTTCCTTTTCAAATATTATTACGCTTATCATGTTTACTGAGCTCCATAAATAATTGGGATATTTAAGTGAAGGTATATATTATTATAAAGATAATAATTGCTACTCATTTTAAATCTATTTATCTTTACATCCCCTCGCCTGAAACAGCCTAACTGGTAGATTCGATCCTAGCATGTTTTCTTGTTCCTTTTTATCATCATCACACATTAATAATTGTTGGTTGACAATTGTCTTATCAAAGTGGTTCTATCAGGTTGAGAATAAGAGTCTGTTCCCTTTTACCTAGCCTGCAAGGGAAACGGCGGCGACGCGATGAATGCATGTTAACATGAATTACTTTCACACGATAATATCATAAAATGTAGGTATGCCTAATGTATTTTCAAAGTGCAATTTACGAGCAAAATAAATTATTGTGCAGGGAAAATGCATTGTCGTTTATAATTATTTAAAAAATACTTTTTTTTTCATACATAGACAATTCACATAGATCGCGCTAGTCCCAAACTAAGATGAATCTTATATTACGCGACGATACACAAATATGCAATGCACTAAACACATATACATGTAAAACCCAGACCCAGGACAATTTGAAAAAGGTCATTTTTCACTCTGCCCTGGCCGGGAATCGAACCCGGGACCTCGTCCTGAAATGAAATAACACTTTTTTTTGTTTCACAAAAGCATAAACATTGAAGGTATACCACAAGCATGCCTACCGCCTTTACCAACGAATTTACATTATCAGGGTTGAATATAAAACAATTGTGGTTTGAATGAGAATAGCTGATATTTTTTTTGTCTTTTTATGAGACATGACAACACTATGCATGAAAACGTGATATAATAATACAAAGAGAGCATTCAATCGAAATATCCCGATGCCGACTCACTCCACCTCGACGACACAAACTTTTGGGTTAGTTGGAAGAGATCGCGCCTTTGCGATAAACTCGCCTTCTGTGTATTGATTGTATCTAATTTGAATGTTTACCTTTTATGTAATTGTTTGTAATCAATGTATAGTAAATAATGAATAAATAAATACAAAAATATTGATAACTTTGAAAGTGTTCAGGTGTATTTGGGTTACTATAAAAAAATGCAGTTTATTTTACCGTCATTCTAGTTTTAAGATAGTGGTGTTTTTCTATCCTCAGACAACAAATGAGAGACTGTTCACTCTTATTAATCAACACATCAATTAAAGGTATGTGCAATAATATTGAATATCGCTGTGATAATACTAATGACACTGTGCAAAATAGATATAAAATCATAATATTAGCTAATAATGACACAGATATTACTTTGTTTTCTACAATCCTTATTGATACAATAATGTAAAGTAATGTTTCTGGAACAAATATTGTTATTATTATAATGTTCATTAATTTTAGGGATGTACAACATTGTTCTCACTCAAATATTACCAACAAATAATTAATTAACTTCCTATCTATATATCTTCATCATGATGCCTTCTTCCTTAATTGGAGTAGCCAATAAATGACAACATGTAATTTACATGTATGGCGTCTTTTCTGTGCCAATTAAAAATAAGACGTACCTAACCAGGATAGGTTGTAAACTTCATCGCTTTATTACAGATTTTAGATGTTGAATTTAATGTTTCAGTATCAACATTGTAAAACAATATTTAACACACTCGCCTTGCAAGCGAGGGGTCGTGGGTTCGATCCTCAGTCTGGGCAAAAATATTAATGTCCATTTTTCTGAGCAATTCAATGTGTGCGAGTCATCTATAGTAGTTCAAAACTTAATTTGATTGACATCCACACTTCTGAGTAAGTGAAAATCCAGTTTTCAACACAACAGACTGTGTTACATACAATAATCAATATTTAAGACTTTGTATATATTATTATTAAACATGAAACATTATTATTTTGTATTTTAAATATGCTAGATGTTTTGATCGTGATGATTTCCGAATACCAATACCTGTATTTATAGGATACTCGATAAAAACTTCTTTTCTTTGTCGGGGTCTTCACTGAACAGCTTATGTTATTTCTTTTTTGCTTATACGAATAGATATTAGAGGAAAAATATAGGTAATGGTGGCGTAGAATGTGCAAGGATACAGTAGTCAAGCGTTCTTTTCTCTTAGTCTACTCTATGAGAGTGACCGAGTGATGGATGCGAGAGATGTAATTATTGACGGTATGAGTGATGACGCCCACAGACCTATCTGGCCGGTGACCCTCAGGATGACGTCTTAAATACCCAAGGAATGTTTCTGGACATCGTGTATTGCGAATTGATTGATTGATATTTTATTTCAACTTTTTTTAATTCAAATTATTTTAGTTGCTGAATCATTGTATGTTTGTGTTTGCTTCTCTTAGAGGGACATCGAAAGAGTCCAGTCAAAAGATACCACACACGAGGATATTGGCCGGCCTCCCCTTCAGGCTGTACCATATCATTTCTTGTAGGTGCACATTTGTTAGTGTAGAATACAATCGGATAAATGGAATCCAGATTTTAGAACTACCCAGGCAGTTGGGTCTCCTTCAATAGTCTACTAATTATGGATATGGTATAAGAGGTACACAGATGTAATATAAATATCATAGGTACATATAACAAATCGGATACCAATAAATTGGTGAAAATTCTTGCACATCCCTTTTACCAATTGCCATTTGTATGTTTAAATTACTACATAAGAACTTATGGCTTGTTATACTCTATCCTATGTGCTAAATGACACAGTTGTGTGTGCGAGTTTATTGTAAGGGTATAAAATTTTATCACTTATACCTACTCGACAGCAACTGTTATTGTTATGTTATGAAAGTGGTTTAGATTTTTGCTTGCTGGGATTAGTTATAGTACGTATTAAGCTTTGTACTCAAATATTGTAAAAAATAATTTGAAACATATTAACTGCCTATGTAATGTATGGAAAATACGTGCCAAACACTGTAGAAGTTGTACAGAAAATTAGACTAACAATATTGATTATTTTAATCTTATCGATCCATTTCTTGAATATTGATGATTGATTTGATATTGATAAGAAGAAAATTAAAATAATTTTTTAATTTAATATAAATTTCTGTATTGAAATTAACAATTTTTCAGATCATGTTTATATAAAGATGGAGTTATTTGTTTTGCACTGTTTTGTGACATTTACCAAAATGTATGTAATATTTAATACAGATAGATTTAGGACGTTATAGGGTGCCTACTAGTTACTGAGTTGCTATACAAGTTGCGATAACAATCAAGGGATGAAGAATTATGTACCTACTATTCAAGGGCCATTCGTTCTAAACTTAACACAAAACGGTGGTAATTGAAAATTGGATTCCATTTAAAGGGTGTTTGTTTATTCAAGCATGAGAAACTCGTCTGTATTGTGTGAGGAAAGGGCGGCTGAACAAGAAAAGGGCTCGCCTAACACTAATCTGACGCCTCGTATTTCGTTATCCGATTAAATTGTATTCTCTATCTTTCTCTCACTCTCTCTATGTCTACTTCTCCACTTTCTCTTCCAGCATTCCCAACCCTTCCTTGGTAATCCCCAGCACAGCTGAGATTGACTCCAACAACAATTGTTTTTGGATGATCTCTCCAAGTGTTGTTATCACGAGAATATTACAGCGTGTTTCACCATTCACAAATATCTCCTGGCATCAGGCGGAGAAAATAATAGAGATTTGTGACTTCAATAAGTGAGTAAATATTATTATTTCAATACCAGCGCTATGTTTATATAAAATAATAATACTTAGTAATAAACAACACGAAACAACAAATAGTAATAATTGAAAATTCTCAACATTTGAAAATATATAATCATTGTTTGTTAATGATTTCCCAAGAATATTTACAAATAAATCAAAACGTATAACAAATTATGCGATGATGAATCTCAATCTTAACTCAGTCGCTTTCAACGCTTCTCTCGGTAACATAGTGTAGGAACTAGTCTTTGCTCTCACCATATTTCTAGCGATGTGATAATATCATCATTGTCAACAATGAATTGCGAAAAGGGACCAGAGGAATACTCGACAAAGACTTGGTCTCCCACTCTTTTCAGTAAGTTTTCGAGTGTCCTGTAAAAAGTAGGTGTTCGTAAAAAAAAAACATTTTAAGTCTTAAATTCGGCGATGAGGTTTGCATCCATCTTGAATGTCTTATTTTTTTGTTAGCACGGAGAGGATAGCATGCATATTTATAATATGTAGATGGTCTGCTGGCTACCTTACGTGTGCGATATGCCGTGATGGCATAGAATAAGAAGAAGGATCAAGGGGCGGATGTCCAGCGTGTTGGAAATCTTGTACACAAAATATGAGTAGGTATATGATTAGTAGAAAATATATTCAGAATAATAAGATACATGCTGGTTTCTGCGGTTACTAAGTTTTAACAGAAATTTACAATCATCTTGAAACAATAGGAAGAAATATAAAAAGAAAGCCTAGAAGAGATGACACCAACAATTAAGTCATTTACCACACTTCTCTGGCTGGCATTACGTAACATACATTGTCTAGTGGTCACGATCGTTACAGCCTCAGAGTCGAGTCAAGAAGCGCTACAAACAAGGTGAACTGCATTCCTGCATTCACACTGCTATTAGACATTTCAAATCTGCAATTAAGCGATCAGTTTTGTTATCTACTACTACTATAGGAAGCATCACGGCACATTCCATAAATGGGGTAGCCAGTGGACTAACTGCAAATAAACACATATGAAATTCAGAATGGGTGGCACGCTTCACGAACACCCGCCTTTTAAAGGACACTCGACAACTTAATGAAAAGAGTGAGAGATCTCTTATAGCTTTATTACAATCAGTTATGTTACATATCAGCTCATGTAATACAGAGAGGACGGTCTGCATATAAAATTCATATAATGCTCGCGGAAAAAGCCATGATTGTATCGATAGAACAGATATTATCAAAATTTATAAATTTAATGAGAAGATAATAATTATGTATGCATAGAATACAGATTCATTTATTATTTGGTATGTCGCGTGCCAGGATTCTTTCATTAAACTCTTCAGTGTGTAGAGTTTAGTATCTTTTACAAAGTCGGTCGCAGTGAAATGATAAAAGACGAGCAAGTTTAAACTTTAACCTAATTTCAATTTATGATGCAAAATTTCATAGTTGTTACAACTCTACCCACAAAATCTATTCTTTTCATCAGCAACTGGATTGTATGCTAAGTAAAATACTTACTATGTTTAAACGAAAAATGCAAGAATAATATGCAGAATGCATATAGTTAATATTGTCGATAATCGGTGATTGTTGAATAAAGTGTATTTTTTAGCACTTTTACGGAATTTTGTATTTATTTATTTATTTTGATTCCTTAGTTCCTTATTATGCGGGCATTTGGACTCGTCATACATAATTAATATAGTTTTTTTTAAAGATATATCTGGGTTTTTGTTATAAACCCAAATACAACTTTATACACCTTTCACAGTAAGCTACTAATAGCTTGTGTCGTGAAAGGGGAGTTTGCCGGCACCTGGTATCGAACCACGGACCCCTTATTCACGAGGCCGAGACTCTACCTCCGGGCTACCGACGAACTCAAGTGTTCATCATAAATTTCAAATATCAACGTTAAATAGACTACGAGATGGCTTTCAAGTATTTTTGATCACAATATCATCAAGCATTCATGAAAATTACTACTACTACTACTACTACTACTATACCATCACGGCATATCCCACAAGTGGGGTAGCCAGCAGATCAGCTGCATGTGAGAAACATGCAAACTGTCCTCTTCGTGCCAATATAAAATCAAGACATTCAGGATGGGTGGCAAACCTCATCGCTGAATTTAAGATGTAAAATGTCTTAATTTTTTCGAACACCTGCCTTTTACAGGACACTCGAAAACTTACGCAGAAGAGTGGGAGACCAATTCTTTACCGGGTGCTCCACGGGATCATGAAAATTAGTATGAAAATATGCGATATAAAATATCTACCCATAAATTTGACGTCATGATTTGTTGAATATTTTTCGATGTATCGAACGGAGTAGAAATTATTAACTGCATTTTATTTAGTTTATGTTCTTTCCGAGACTCTTGTATTTGTTAAGTTCAAAACCAGTCAGATATCTCGATATGAGAACCATGTCAACACAATGTGATATAGTGCAAAATTTAATCAGAAGAAGTGAGAAAGGCGTTCTAATGTTTACAAATTGGCTCTAGGCTGGCTTAAAATTGTGTAGACATAGTTTTCCAATCGACGTGTCTGATTGGTTTTGTCATCAGATGCACATATTATGTGCGTTGTGCCTAAATCCAGTATTCTAAATATTAATTGGGTTCGATATTTAATGAGGAATATTATCTCCAAAAAAAGTGAATATTCCACATTGCCACCAAAACTATACGAAATAAATTACATAAAATTTGGATAAATTGACAAAATATGAAAACGAGTATACAAATATGCATTTGCATATAATTTTTTCTTATTTTCACTATTATTAAAGAAAATGTTGAGGTTGTTTGTTCTCAGAACCAAATTATAAAGTGAAAAGTGATAGGTTTCAATTCTGGAAAATCAAATAAATATTTTTGTTCGTTCGTATATGTTTATGTGTCTTCTATAGATTCTATAATTATATTACAAAGAGGTAAAATAAAACACTCTATACGATTTCTAAGCCTTTAGGCAGGCTTTAGACTAAAAAGTATTCTTTACATTGACAGTAATATTAGTATTATCAGATTTCTATGGGTATTGCATATATTGTTTCGGATGTTGAGTCTAAAATACAACATGTTAATTTCAATCCATTGAATATATAAAGAAGTAAAAAAAACCTAATGTCCAAAAATTGTGTTTGCATATTAAAATAACACTTGCTTATATTCACGAAAATATTTCACCAATATATCAAATCATGAGATAATCGACAAAAATATTTGAGTTATGAAGTTGCAAGTTTTTGCAATTTTTCAGAAATGTACTAATGCTCTCTGCAAGTGTTTATTTCTCTGTTTGATATTAATTTCTTATGCGAAGCCGGATGAAATTACACTAGTTTTTAATAATAACTTATTTTTTCGCTTATGAAATTGATACGTTCTTCATAATAATATAAGTGGGTGGATGAGCTGAACAAGAACTAGTTTTTTGCAATAAAACTTGCTTGAAAATTTCCCTAACGTTTTTTTGCCGATATTTTGTTTTGTTCGCGAGAATTTCCTAAATGTTTAACAAAGTAATTTTAAATTGGCAGTAGCTAAGTCAATAACCACGAGAAATAATACAATTGGTAAAGTCATGCTTATTTTTAGAACTTTTCTTGAATATGCTTTTTTAAAAATTTGTGGTTTTTCTTACAAACGAGGGAATCAGTGGTTTACTGCAAATTCACCATTTGTTTGTAAATACATTTTTATAATAATTCTGTGAAACAAGTAAGTGAAATGACATCAGTCTTATGCCACATGCACTTGAATGTAGAAAAGCGTCATTGGTGATGTGAAGTGTGACGTCACTTTCATTAACTATACAATTATTATCGCGAGACTTGTACTTGTACTTGTCTAAATAATGTTGTATATTTATTTATTTATAAATTATCAGTTTGACCTATAACACTATCAACTTGAACGATACATTATGGTGAAAATCAGTGACGTGATAACTATTATATATTGTCATCATACAAATGGTATAGTCCACTGGTTATCCCACTTGTTGTCGTGAATGGTGCGAACGGTAAATTATGAAAGAGGGTATTTCGGGCTAGTGTATGCGAAAGTTCATTATGAAGAAGAATTTGCGTATACTTGTAGTCAAATAGGTGAGTATGTATAATTTTGAAGTGAGCAATTTCGCATTAAATCCAAAAGTTTGTACATATCTCGTTTGTGACAAGCACGTTTTCATTTTATATTATTATATATACACAATTTGTAATAATAATATTAAGAAACGAACACATTATTTCACTTTTGATTCAACTTGAGAAATGTCACGCGGTGCGAAGGGAATGATTTAATTTCTCTGAATTTCACCGCAAGCACCGAAGGTGCATGGAATGGGAAGTGGGGATGAATGTAGACCTGGAGGATGTAGAGTATGAGATGAAGCGGGAAGGGGGAGGGGAACCTATTAAGACGCGTCAAAGGGAGAAACGTAATTTGAATTTGGTACAGGATATGAACGGATTGACATCTTAATTTACTCCAAATTATATACTCGTATAGTGAAAACCTTTAACCCTTTTTTCCCACCTGACTTTGATATAACTCCAAACCATTCGTTTTGTATGACGCGACCGAACTACGGCAACGTTTTGTCACAAATCGAAAACATTTTATAAAAACTCAATTTAAATTAGCTACCAAGGATACATTCTATTATATTCTTTTTTTAATTTAATTAAATTCCTGTAAAAAGAATGATCAAAATCAATATGTACTAAAAAGAACATAATATAATTACTTATTAATTACTTCCATTGAAAAATTAACGGCAATATTTTATTACATGGTAGTTTACCAAATACGAGTACTGTGAGCTATATTTTTGTAGGTTGAAATTTTATTAAGTTTATATATTAATATGTTGTATTTTGTCCACTGTCCAGCTGGCAGCTAAGCTGGCAAATTCTCGCACATTCTAAAGTAGTTGGTTTTACTGAATTTCTTTTACAAAGATGGTCGTTTTTATATCATTGTGTAAATTAGGTATTATCCAAGTTTGGAAACTTTACTTTTCAGTGAAGAGGAATTGAAATTAAATATCATGTCTTAAAGTTTACAATAAAGGTGATATAGGTTCATATGTCAAAAGTGAGTTATGTGAAAATGGACAACTTTTGTTTTGAAATAGCCCAAGTATAACGTTTTGTAGTCCCAAGTTTCTTTGTACTTCAAGTAAACTGCGGTGATTCAATTTCTTTATTGTTTTATGTAATTCTCAGAGTGTTGTACACAAAAATTTTTTTTTGGAAAAATAAATATAATTAATTTCTACCTTGTGATATTAAGAAGAGAGCTGAAAGGCAAATGTTGAAATCAAAGCATTAGTAATTTCATAGAGAGAGTCCTGTATACTGGACACAACATTTTTGGAATAATATACTACTTATATAGTTTGATTTCTTTTTGCTCTTTGAAAAGAAATATAAAGTTGCAGAAGATCAGATACAAATTGTTGTGCAAAGTACAATGTGTCAAATATCTAAAGTCACTAGAGTTGTTAACCTTGGTACGTAAGTAACATTACATTACATTATTGGTTATAAGATAGATGTAGAACGTAGGTGTAGTATATTAAGAGACAGATCCAATGTAGGTTGGTGATATTTTGTCCTACAATAATTATAAAGGCGTTGGTTGTCTCTTTAGGACAACAGGCCAAAGGAAACTTTGATCAGGGTGCTTTAAAATGTGTAGCTATTATTATTATTACTACTACCAAACTTCTAGCACCTATATCTACAAACTTATAGAGGTTGTATTGACAGGGTTGTGAGGACCCATTGAAGAATCTATGCAATATTTTATCATTCATAATTTATGGAGAACTTAAATAATGGGAGAAATTTTTTGACATAAATATTATGTCTGGTATCTTATTTCATGCAATCAAATTGAAATAGTTTGCGTTTGAAATAAAGAATAATTTTGTTTGTCGTATTATTATTTATATATAGTTTAAAATACCCAGGTATTGCGTGTTTGAAAATCATGCGATACAAGAAGCGTTATATTAATAAAATCATTATTTATATCGTATGTTATTAAGTTGTAACTTTATGCAATTTGAAACGTGTAAAGCGTCCCTTTTACATAATCATAAAAATACCCTAAAATGTAAAATGATTTATGACGATTTATTTATTGGCTGAGTGTAGTACAGTAGTAGGTTTGTAGTTGGTAGTGCTGCTCAAGTTGTTGCACGTGATTTACGTGTTAAACTTGAGTTATGTGCATTGTAATGTATCGGAATATTTTACTTCTTCAAAGTTCACTCACCGTATATTAAGTAGTTGTCGTTTAATTATTTTATTCCTAAGGCTATCGCCATAAAGTAAAAGGGATTATATGAATAGTTATGATACTGTTCCGCTTTCTTCGCGCCTTGAGTTAAAGCGTAGTTGAGTAATTAAGGTAGTTTGGAACACGTGGAATACCGAGGACTCGAAAGAAGGAGAAAGTAAAATTAGGCTAAAAAGGAATGTTCATTAAGAAAGTGACGAAGGTACCCGCTAAATAGAAATAAAAATATGAAGGAAGGTGTAAGGGGGGTACATTATTACAGCCTAGGGAATTCAGATAATCTGGTTCAAAGGAATTAGGACACTTACTTAGTAAAAGGAAAATTCCTGACAAACAGACGACAGCGTCATAAGAAAATTGCCCTTATTATTATTAAGCCTACAGAGTACAGGTATGAGAAAGTAGAAATAGACATTATAATATGTATGTACATACATACATACAAGGTAAGGTATCTGCAAGTGCTAGTGCGAAACAGGGAGAGTGAGCGAGTGGGACGGATGCTGAGTTTCCATGCTCGAATAAATCAGGAATCTCATTACTATCGTCATGGATACCTGGGAACATCAAGTATATGATCGGCAGGCAATCAATAGAAACGTCACAGTGATGGGAAATGGATCTGTATTAGTATTATATAATGTCTCTATATACCTTTCTACTCACACGGATCATATGACACGGAATGAGTGAGGGGAGAATTCAAGGAATATCCCCATTTCATAGTTAACTATATCTATCTATCTACAGTCCTATTCGCACAATGTACGTATTGTGTGCAAGTGTCATTTTACTCTACGATACAAACAAGATGATAAATATGCCTACCTATATAAACATGTAAAATATTATATACAATGTCGACGATAGATTCCGATATGTGTCACGAACGATGTTATTTTTTCACTTTGTATACCTGATCAGATAGCTATTACCTACTACTTGGTAACTGACACCATAATGATTTCCCTGCTTCAATATGTTACTGTATCTATCCACTTTGAGATGTTTTATTCTTGGAAATTCTCTGAGGAAATTGGCTTACGATTATTCTATTTACGCATCGAACATAACATAACGTCAGGATTTAATCTTTGCCGATAAAAGTTATTACAGCAGGTTTTTGATATGCGAATACACCTTAGTATAATTTTGTATAATACACATTTTCAGTGTGTGCATGATTGTGTAACGCAATTACAAGGATTTTGAATGATAAATTTGTTTCTAAAGACACTTGTTTTCTTACAATTTCGATCTTCAAAGATTTTCTAAGTAGTACGTACTGGGTGGAAAAAACAATCGATTCGTAGGGATTCTGCGTCGATTTAGACACTGTTTTACTAAATGAAATTTTTATTTTAATAAGATGCCATGGAGGTATGTATGTAAGTGTATTATTTCAAAAAGACATTTGGGGGAATTTATTTGGGCTACCGCAAGTGATATGATTTGTTTCATGAATAACATGTCCCCTAACATTCATCACTCAATATCAGCGGTTTATTCATTCCAGGGGTTGATACATAATAAAAAAATATATAAATTATATGCGTGTTTTATTAGAGGTAGTTAGGAAATTAAGTGCGTGTTTTTGTTTTATGTAGTGCCTTAGATGTTGTTGATGTTGAAAAATTATATAATAAGTCTTTTAGGAAGCACGCACATACTCATAAATATGTCCTAATAATTCACATTTTGACATTCATACTTTCAGTTAAAAGAGCATTGCTCGCTAGGAGGCGCCCGCGAGCATTAAATAAATATCTAGTAACTATGATTTTAGTAGAATTATTTTTCGTAATTTTAAAAACTGACTTTATTCATATTTAAATAAAGTCTATCTCAGCCCAATGAGATATATATTTTTATGCCAATATCAAAACGTACATATTGGGTACTTTGAATAAAGTTGTTTATTATTAAATCTTCATGCCATCTCTTACAAAGTGTCGTAGTTAATATTGTGTCATAACAAATTATAATCATATCTGAAAGCACCTAGTCCATTCAATATGGTGCACATTTTACATTAATATGTATATCTGAAAACAATGAAAGTGGATTTGATATTTGCATAGAATGTTCATATAGTAGAGTAATTTGGTGTGACTGTTATTTTGTTTTTTGTCCTGCACAAAAGTATTTTGTGTAAGCACGCACAATATTATAACATGTTGAAGTCAATACACGATAAAAGAATGTAGTTTTTCATATCGTAAAAATAATAATAGAGTTAATGAGATATTATTTTTTCAACTTGGTGTCACGTGTAATTTAGATTGGAATTGAAATATGAAAGTTATTATACTAACAACGTACTTTGAACTATAATTGTATGCGTATTAAAAGCTTTTTTATTTTAATTATTTCAAGAAATAAAAAGCTTGATTATTTAAAAAAATTGTTACTAGACATCATCACTTTATCTTCAATCTAAGTTCACATGTTCTTAAAACAATTGTAATAAACAGAATTAACTGCCTCCCTAGACGTAAGTTTGTTTTGAGGTAGGATGTAAGTAGATTTATGTATTAATAAAACTGTGTATTTATCAGTTCTATTTTTGCTCGGGAATCCACAATGCATGTTATCAATATCATGGGCTGCTATCATTATATTTTAATTTGTTTTTGTTAAAATATTTGAATTTTAGTTATTTTTTATTCATTCTTTACTGTACATTGATCGCAATAAAAACAATTTCATAGATAAATGCTAGTGTGGTTAATAATAATGAAAATCTTTATTGTACAGAAATATCAACAGTAAAAAAACATGACAGGATTAAAACTAAGCAAATAAATTTGTGCAATAGGCGAGTTTATCGCAGAAGTGCGGTATCATCCATTTTACCCGTACTTGACAAATAAAAATGCATTTATTTGTAAGCCATCAGTGGCTTGAAAGCGTATGTTGGTGTTATTTTGTGAAAAGCTTATGCACATCTTGTAAATATTATAGAAAGTGATGGAAGCAAAAATATAAGTGAAAAATCTGATTTGGCGTTTTATTAACAAATAAATACTTTTTTTTTTAATTCGTCTGTAGTCAACATAGTCTGAAATGAATGTTACAAATAAAGGTATGTAATTCAGAATTATTCGATCGAATATCTTATTTGAAAACGCCCATTAATGTTAGCAATAAAACCCTAATGGCGCCTCACTCCATCTCATTCTATCTTCAGGTTTCTTACGAGAGAATAATTGTAATTAGAAGGGATCCAATAACACCTACTACAGATTCTTTTCACCGCCTATGTACCGAATACCTACCTAACTATGTTAGTGTCTGAAAACATACCTTCATATTATTATATACCGTCTTTCAGGAGGTATCTAGCTACCGAATGATACAACTAATTCAAAGGTACACTTTTTTGAGATAAAAGTTACTGAAATTGCAATATAGAAATATACTAAGGTGTGTATCTAGCTTATTTTGAACATCTTATATTTCAGTAGCACGACATGGACGACCTGTATGGTTATTACTTACAGTTGGTCCACTGGCCACCTTTTTATAGATGTGATCATTCGGAAGAGAATGAATGAAAACAGAATGACTAAAAAGATTTATTTGGCTGAGAGGAATGGTGCGCGGAGACGTGGACGTCCGACGATTAAATGGCAAGATCATTTAAATCAAATCCTTCAGGACGGTCGTGTGTTGAGCACATTGAACAGGAGAGCATGCATGAGGAATTGTATGACAGTGACGGAAGCGAAAGATGTATGTAAGGATAGAAGGAAGTGGCGCTCGACCATTTCTGCCTACCACGCGAGGGAAGCAGCGTGATGGTATGTGTGTATGTATGTTATTCGGAATCGATTTTTAGACTATAAATAAAGTTGAAAGTGTACTATTTAACATCACATTCATGCCATCTATCTAAAATGGGTAAGTCAACGAATTAACTGCATGTAAAAAATATGCAAGTTGTCCTTGCCGTACCAATTAAAGATTGTGACATTCAGGACGGCTGGCAAACCTCATGACTGGTCTGAATCTTTTAAATATTTAATATATATGATGTTTCATAGGAACACCTGTTTTAATACGAAATTCGAAAAATCTAGCAGAAAAGAGTGGAGGAACTATTATTTTTTGGAGACTCTACGGGACTTTGTAAGTGTACATTTGATTTAATTATCAATATACTCGCACAGTATTCTTTTATTCCTTTCGTTTTGAAACAAAATTGAAACAAACTCATCAAGAATCACTGCGAAAGCATATACGAGTACAATATTGTTACAAAAATAATAATAACATGTATAATAAATACAAAAGCACAAAAGCCTTATAATCAGCGAATTCACCGATGTTTAGGTATATAAATGTATCTACATGCCATCCCTGTTCATCATTGCCTAATTTTGCGTTAATAAAATGCGGTTTCCCCCAGTTCTTTGGGATACGCTCGAGTTTCATAATAAGTCAGATATGAATTGAGAAGCCGTAATATTGTATAATAATACCTACATAATATTACATCAAAGTAATTGAAAGACATGGGCCCGCAGCGCCGCGCCATCGCTATGAAGAAACATCGTGAATTTTTAATTACACATTTAAAATATTTAAGACCTTTTTATACCGTAATGCAATGTCTCTTATGGGATAGATTTAAAAGATCAAAGCCAGATTACTGTTCTGTTATATGACCATTTTATCAATTACATCGATACATTCAATGTGTCGGTGTTTGGGTTGTAGAATTCCACAATGAAATTTAAAAAGAATGTTTTACTCTACTACTTATTTTTTGTTACTTGAGACGTCTTTCATCTTATAAATCAAAATACCAGCATTGTGCCTGAAATGTCTGTGTTAAAAACATTAAATTACGATTAAAATATTTATTATAATTGTTTTATTAATTTGAATACATATATGATTAATTAAAAATAAATATTTATATTAAGTTTAGTATAATGTATAATTTTACCGGTAAATCTATTTTTTGTAAACTATTTATCGATTGATGATTTTGGTGTTTTCCCTGCTGGAATGACTAAAGAGGTACCTTTAATTTAATAAACGGACCTTGAACGCCAAATATTTTTTATTTCTCCCGCTAGTTCTGTTTATTCAACCTGTTTTTAACTACGACGGTTGTTTGTATATTATTATTGTAGGTATTTGGGACAGTAATTAATATTTGATACAAAATTTTATTAATATTATTATGCTATACTTATTTAAGGAATTCTTTTGTTTTTTCTCCTAGAACATAAATCCCAAGAAGTATATTTTCATCACGATAATTTTATGGGAGTTAATATCTGCAACGGTGTATTAGTATTTTCACAGACTTGCTCACATATATACAGTAAAATATCATTAAAAATACAATAAAAAACAACAAAACAAAATGAAATTATCTTATTCAGAGCAATAAGTTAACAAATAAACATGAAATGAAAACATGTCCTAAGAATTAGGCATAATATATTAAAAACTCGCACTTTTGTATTTTTAAAACGTTTTTGCTTGTACTTTTATACATACTATACATATTATGTATGTATCTCAACTAAGTGCATTATGATATTTTATTTAAATTAATTAGCTGAAAAAACACTTAGTTGTTTTAATAGTGGGTATGTTTGTTTTCTCATTAAAATGCAAAATCCGGTCCCGACCTTGCGAAGAGAAAAAGATAGACTTTGAAAAAGAGAAAGAGAGAGAGAGTTTACTCTCTAAGAAAATTCCCCTCAGGCATGTTGGGTGATGAGGAGGGGGAGGGTTTATCTTTCAGCATAGTAAAGATGAGGCGAGCCAGGGAAGCAAGAAGAACGCGGGAATTTTAATTTATTAATAAGCTTTAATTTATGGAAGAAAACTTGCTTCAATTTGCCGTTAATTATTATTGACGGTCCGTCCCTGTGGGTTTTCCCGCCACAAGGGGATTCAAAGTTTTTTTTATTAAGATTATTATTATGATTGTAAAATACATATAATGATTTTTATTATTCTGTAGATACTAAGCAAACAACAAACTTTATTAACTGTCGGATTTCAGAACTGAAAAATATTTTTAATCACCTCTAAATAAAATAATGAAAATACTATGTTTGAATTCAGTGATAAGATCTGTTGCTTATTATAAATATTTAATAAGTAAATTCACACAAAAATAGGAATTTTCAGTTTTACTACTTTTTTGATAAGGTTGTTGTCGATGACTTCATAATTATGTCGAAACCAGGTTACTTTATAATTAGAAAACCAAGTAACATTATTATTAGAACAATGGTAAAACTAAAATCATTTGTAATTTTGTTGCACAAATCAATATTGAATTTTACAAAATTGACGTTAACTCAATCAATATCCAATATATTTATTGTTTACTAAATGTTCCTACCCGGCGTCGCCAGGGTGAATTACATAAATATTTTTAAAAATTTTTTTCGTTATGGCAACACGAGACAGTGCAACTGTCATACAAACGTCAAATTCATACAAAAATATAATCTAAATTTCCAACTTTTTCGTTGGATTTTCCAAAAATCTCTTTTCATGGAAACCGTCTCCTGATAATTACAAACACAACAAAAAAGAATCAGTCTATTCGGTTCAGCCGTTCTCAAATTAAGAGGGAATATACATGGTCAATTCATTTTTATTTATATAGATAGATAAAGTGATAAAGAAAAGATTTTAAGTCTCTAAATGTTTAGGAAAATACTTTTTTAGAAATGCTGTTACGAAATAGTCTAGATACATAGGTACATACTTATCTTAAAAAAAAATCAGTAAACCATGTTATAATGTTCAGAAGAAATGTTTGGTGAGAATTGATTCAAACATGGATAAAAAATTAAACTGTGCGTAAAGTTATTTTATTTGGCCAGGATTAAGACATCTTTTGCTGGGTAAGCTTAAATAATTATGCATTTTATTGATGAGTGTAACCATGACCTATGTGTTCAATGCATATACAGTTTATTGTTTATTTATAAATGCAAAGTATTTTGGTATGCGTAGGTAGGTATTCGTTTCATGTACAAAAGTTAATAAAAGCATAAATGTAGCGATGATGCCCTGGGGAATGTAAAGAATTTCAAACAAATATTGATTGATGACATTCTTCTCAGAAAGACTCGGAGCCCTCGAATAAGGAATTCGTAAGAGGCGCGGAGCTAAGAAAGTAATTACTAGAATTCCTTACATTTTGCAAATAATAATAATGATAATAATAGCACTCGTATAAAACACAGACACTACTGCTCCAAATAATTGATATTGACTCATTAATGTTACACTTTATTGTACGCTAAACTTGCTTTTCTGTATGTATTATTTAATGTATGTACATACATATTATCTATTCAAACGTAATTATTCAATGTTTCGTTAATTTAAGAAATACCTTAACGAAGTAAATAAACTTTTAACATTCTTCAATACGGTTTGAACGATTATTGTATTTAATATATTTTCAATGTGATAATTTTGGTCAAAATATACTGAACTTAACAGCGTGTGTGAGTTAGTTAGGTAATATCGTAATGCAGCGAAAAATTCGTCATCTGTAAAAAAATTAAAAATAAATAATACGGTACGTTGTGGACCGTGTTAAGAAATGTTATATAATATATAAACCTATGTTTTTTTTCATTTTGCATGTCTTGATTCATGAACATTTGCAAATACAACTTATTGCACTCTTAGAAAAGAGCTTCTCTCTTTACAACATTTTCATATAAAAAGTTTATTTTTAAAGTACACTATAAAGTAACGCTAGTAATGTTTTTGTCAATAGCTTATTATTATGTTAGTAGGGATGTTTTATTTAAAGTATTTCAAGATTTTTTAATATTCATCTTTTACAACAACTAATCCCATCATGATTTATGCGAACCTACCTAGAATTATGAAATAAAATAAAGAAAATAATTTTGAATTCCAAAGGCTATCAATGCGCTTCAAGGCACTTTCTTCAGGAAACTTGTAATTGAGTTAATGATATGGATATGAAGGACTAGTAGATAATATTATTTTAAAGCAAAAAAAAATAATGCATATAAAATGATGTATACTATAAACGTGAATGTATAGTATACAAAAGATAGAATATCATAACTTTTGTAACATGTCGAGTTACGAGTTTGATGTTATTATCATAGTGGGAGAACTGGTACATATATAGATATGCGCAGTATTATGTTAGGGAGCAAGGATCATAGGAATAATATGAAATACTATGTACCTAATGTTCGTTAGTCGGGTGGAATGGAAACTTTATATAAACAACTTTTATATCCATAGGTGATTTAATAAGATCAATAATAAAACTAGCGAATCTGAAAATATTGTGAAAGTTGGATAATATTCCAAGTTTCTTACAAGTTTCTATTTCTCTATCTCCTCGATAGATTGAACGGGATACACTTTGTTGAGTCTATTCGTTTAATGGCTAATAACCGATATTGTTATTACTTCTGAAATTTCTTACAACTTCCAATCCATACAATATCATATCTTATAATATTTTCCATCTATCTATTGTCTGATGACATATTTTATTGGTGTAATTAATTGTTCTACAACGAATAAGTCAATGAGATCGTAAAGATATTCGAAATGATAATGAAATTGAAAGCTATCAAATAAGTTTTGTCATTATAAAGAAATTAAATGTTCTACTGATTTTAATATGAATTCAAACTTTTAGATAAAATACGAGTGGATGGATAATAGGTAGTTCTAAATTATACATAAAAAAATTGTTCATAATTTAAAGTGTATTCCATGTACCTATTGTTGATGTGAAAACAACATTATATATTGGTAGTCACCAAACTCACAAAAATATATCAAAGGACATTCTTTGGAATGACTTTGTTCTTCTATGTATTTCACTTTTATCAGTGGGTACTGAAATAATAATCTAATATGAATGTATGTTCATCAAGAACCAATGAGTATTAGAAAGAAAATGATGTGTAAAAAGAGTATATTGAAAGGATTGGTAGAATATGGTTATCGCTTCCCGTCTTGCAAACAATATCTTTAGCTTTTAATTGTCACGATACCTACACAATCTTCTGTTAACGAAATTAGTCGACGACATATTTTTCTCATGAAAACTGATTATATTCTTTTGATTTTAGAAATGGAAAAAAATATGGAATGTTGTATTTAGATTAGGTTCACGGTGATAATCGTCATGTTTTTAAAATATTCTGAACAGGGAAAAAACATTTACGTTAAATATCAATTTGACTTTCGAAAAATGAAAACATTCTTTGGAGACAGTTGAGATTTTTCTTTAATTGGGCTATAATTTTCGTTTTCCAGTTGTGACATCTGTAATGTTAAAAAATCTAATGACTTTTGCAAAAATCGTGAAGCTTTTTCTTAATTCCGCTGTATCTTGATTTGCTCTATGGCGTATAAAGCTCTTGGTGTAAATGTTCCCTTTCATCCCATGAACTCCTTTAATTACGAAAGTCGTCGTGGCATGGGTCAGGACGGACGGAGTAGAGAAAATAATTGTGTCGATGCGGTACGTACCTACCTATGTACTAAGGAAGCTGAGTTCTAAGCTATAAAGATAGAGAAATATATATTGTCAATATATACTGTACAATAATAATACACATCGTGGTGTGGGGATTTAGTTCGATGGATCGGAAAAACTGTTCATTATTACTATTTATCGGTTCCTTTATTTACTTACTGCGAACCGAACAAAATAGCGAGCGGTGCGGATCTAACGCCCGCCCGCCACAACCAATGCCTGAAAAGAATGTAGAAATTCGCATTTACTAGATTGACTTCATTTCGTTGGGAAGCGTTCATTAAGAATTCCAATACAGAAGGAAATATCATTATTTCGTTGTTACATAATACAAATAATATAACTTTCACTACATGTACAGATTTATTCAGTTAATTTAACCTTTAGCATTGGGGAGAACCATCATGCGAGTAACAATCTTCATGCATATTCAATTTTACTGTGAAGTGCGAATTGTCTCCAACCTCAAAAGTGATTCATAGCGAATCGAATGATTTTTTAATTTAAGTAATATAATATTAGAGAGATAAACACAGCACTATTTAACTGTATTGAACGATGGTTTAAAGCACAGAAGACACATGTCCACATTTGACAGTTTAGGGTTTGAAAGTTTGAGATTTAAAATTAATTACCTAACTAATTTTAAATTAATTCAGAAGATGTCCATGGTGGACATGTGCTTTTTAGGAATCAATTATGTAGATATTAATACATTTTCAAATATCTTATGTGATATTTTACATCTGTGCACAAAAAAATGATAATTTTAAAATGTTTGGCATCTGGTTTTTGTTAAATATTTCAATAATGATATAAGAATTATTGGTAATTATGTAATCAGGACAAAGACGACGTTGCAACCGATCTTGTACATATATTAACTCATTTTACCTAAAAAGTGGACATGTGTCTTTTGTGCTTTATTTTTTTATTTTCACAATATTTAGAATCAAACAGTCGTTACACAATATGTTGACAATTAATACATTTAACATGTAGACCAGCGAAGATTCCACTCTTACCAGAAATGTCTCAGTCTTGAGGAAAAAAAAGTAAAAGTTAAAATCCTCTAAAAAAGTCAAGTTAATTTAAAAACAACGATAATACAATACTTAAAACAATACAAAAACATAAATATAAAAGCAAAAAATCCTAAAATACCTACTAGAAATCAGTCCTTCAGTCACATTAGTCTTGAGATAGAAGGTAAAGTTAAAATTTTCTGAAAAAAGTCAAAGTAAATCTAAAAATATAAAATCCCAAAATACCAGAAATCAAAACAAAACAAATAAACAAAATCACCCATCCAGTACCATCGTAATATACCATCGTAATATATGATTTTATTAAATTTAAGTTACAATAAATCATTAGTATAACCTAATTATGATAGTGAATTGTAACTATTCGTATTAGAAAAAGTAGACATTCTGTTATATTTGTTTTTAATGAAATAGTATTTGTTCTTATCAAATTTGTTATTAAACTATTTGTTAAATATCAAATAAAAAGTGTAGTGGAACAATAAAGAGTGAAATAAAAAGTTACACGCTGCATCTCATATATTGATATTTTATAGCTTTATTAATTTTTTAATTCCGCTATATTATGACGATTTCCAAAAAGAATAAATAAGTTAAATCCATCTTAATGGAATTGGTATATTTTTATTCTGTGTTCTCGGGAAAAGCGTTGAAAGGCGAACAAATGAACGATTATAATGAAATGTAGGCATTACATTATTATTTGTTATTTTATATATTACGAGACGTTCTTGAGATAGATAATAATAAAATTATTGCAATTATTATACACAACCAACCGAAGTGATTAAACGCAGGTACTAAGTATACATAACTACAATGAGATAATATACATACGTTTACGTAATAATAATATCACACGTGTGACAATGAGCGAATCGCTTTAAAATGAATACCCGACCTTAATTTAACCCCTAAATAATTATAATGGTGCATGGCATGGGCGTAAGAGAACTGGCAATATCAACCTACAACCTACTAACACTACTTACCTACAACTGCTATGTCTAAGTACTTAACCTACTGAAAACTTTGGCAGCAACGGCACTAATTTATTTCTTTTATCTGCCGTGCACAAAGAAAATGCATAGAAAAATAGTGCTGTCTGATTTTGACTTACTATTAATACTAGTACGAGTTCTATCTACGAGTACGAGAGAGATGTAGAAATGAACTGTTTACTGTGTAATTATTACAATAAATGTAAGTTGTGTAAAAACTTGTAAATATATTTTGCAATAAAAGTATTTGAACTTGATTATTTTTTTGATGAACAGTGTTTATAACACCAATTATTACAAATTTATATTATGTATCATGAAATATTATTTATAATCATCAAGAAATATTTATTTACCAATTGTTAATCGTAAATAGATAGGTTAATAAGATGTAAAGAATTTTGCATTAGCTTATACGTGCATTGTATCGAATAACAGCAAACATAATAAAAGTAACTGTAGTTTTACAATAAAAACATATTTTTTTAGCTTTGTATACTTTTTTTTGAAAACAGATAAACAAGACAAAACAAAGTTATGAAGAAATTTTAATCTAAACAGATTTTATGCCAGCAGACAAAGTGACATAGTTTTGATACTCAGATTCTAAACGATTCAATATTATTTTAAATAAATTATCACAAAATATGTATATAAAATTTAGTAATGAATGTAAAATTAATATTACTAAATAATACATCGACAACTAGGTAGGTATATGAAATACAACAAAGATTATAATTATGTATGGAACTCGACATTTTTTTCTATAATATATGTAGATTTGCACAGTTGCACTATATTTTCAAGTGTTCCGTTTTTCACAATGCCGTTAGCATTAGATGCTGTGTAGATAAGTAAGTATAGGTACGTGGAAGGTTTTGTAAGTGGAGCGAGGTGTGATAAATAACGTAGAGGCCCATAATACAGAGTGGAGCGTAGGAACAGAACAGAACAGAACAGAACACACAAGTACCTAGTACATAATATTATCATGTAGATATATATAAAGTAATAGAAGGGAAGATCAGGCGAACATGTGCGCGGGACAGGTGATAATGGCTAAGTACTGCCAAATATCTACTGCTATACCTAAAGAGATCAGGGATGGAGATTTGAAGACTACTAGTATATGACCTAAAAATTCTAAAAGAATCTGAGAACTTTCGTCAAAAAGAAATTGCTTAGCAAAAAAAAAAATGTCAACATATTATTATATTATGTATATAAGCAACACTGAGTGTTGGTTGTCCAAAAGTGCCATAGAGAAATGCTTTTTTGAGCCATTTTTGAAAACAAAGGATCTCATAGAGAAAACTCATAAAGTTTTCATTAGTTTTCAATGCACAAAGCTGGTATCACATTTAAGTAAATGAAAAACTTGACTAACAGGAAAAAAAATTCTATAGATTTTACAAAGTACGTTTAAATGAGAATTTTTGAATTCAACAAACTCAATTTTATTCATAATTTTCCCATTAGTACCATTAAGAAATCTTCTGTAAGTGGTTGAATGTCTTACTTAAGTGGCTCTGCGAAGAAGACCTGATAGTCAACTGATTTAGCCGTAAAAATTCTAAAAATTGCAAAACTTTATGAGATTCGTTGAAATTCTTTAAATATTACTTTAAGAGTTTCTTTTACAAGATGAACGAGTTCATGAAATTTCCAAGACCAAAACAAAGTAATTATTATTATACTTCGCGTTTCATTTACTGGGTTTTTGATTTACGATTGCAAAATTAATGCAATGTGATTTACGATCAACTATTTACATCCCAGAGGTGAAAATGAATAATAGAATTACAAATACATAATAATATCGCACAACAGTTATGTATTATGTGCTCCGCCACTGGCTGGGAAACTGCGCAGTAGATGAGGCGCACAGTGTTTATCTCCCAAACAGTTGTATAGAAACAATGGCGTGAAAATAATAACATGTTATTTAGGTCTATAAGTTATTTTTTCGTTAAATTTATCTGCTTACTTACTTACACGTGATATATTTTTTACTCTTTTATCTTTTATGTCTGATGCAATTTTTTATAACTCGGCATTATTTTGAATTTAATTGGCACGAAGAGGACAGTTTGCATGTTTCTTACATGCAGCTGATCTGCTGGCTACCCCACTTGTGGGATATGCCGTGATGGTATAGTAGTAGTAGTAGATTTTGAATTTAAATACATATGTTTATATACAAAAATATACCAGAATATTATGAAACTTACTTAGTGTTTATTGAACCTATGTCAATTTTAACACATTATACGAATATGATAAATTAAATTAAATAGTTATTAGCCAAATAAATTTCTATCTCTTTTTTTCACTCATCACGGCATCTCCTAAAAAAGGGTAGCAGTATACTTATTATGTAGGTATATGGCACGATCATATTGGTTCTCCTGTTCTATTCGGTTCTTGTTGGCCGGTGTGGTGCGGAGGTAATGCTCTTGCCTTTGAGTCACGAGGTCTCGAGTTCGACTCCCGGCCAAAGCAAAGTGAAAAATGACCTTTTTCAAATTGTTCTGGGTCTGGGTGTTATATGTATGTATATGTGTTTAGTGCATTGTATATATGTGCATCGTCGTGTTAGTACCCATAATACAAGATTCACATCTGAGTTTGGGACTAGCTCGATCTGTGTGAACTGTCTATGCATGTTATGTTTTATGTTGTTATTTTTTGTTCAAAGTCCACCACTAAACTTGTTTACTAGTTATCAAGGGATGGACTTTTTTGCGCTTTATAAAACAATGATTCAACAATAATTCAGAATGCGTTGAAAAGTAAAGTTTAATTCGATAATCATCAAATAACACTGTGTGTGACCTATTCTTATTTGAGTAACTTAATTATTATTATCAAGACATAAAAATTCCATCCCGTTTGTCACTTCTGCGAAATAATTTCACTAGGTGTGCTGTTTGTTGTTTATTGCTCTCAACTTCATCGTGGTGATGGTATTATGTAGTTGTAGGAGTATATAGATGCCGCTGCTTAAAATATATTACGCCGGCAAATTTAGATAAGTGCTGTGGCTGGTTGAGCATACACATCAGTAGGTAGTACTAACAGTACACACCTTCTCTCATTACAATGAAACAGAAATCATATTTCACACTGGATGTCACTTGTCTCAATAGAATGCTTAAAATTCAAATTTATAAATTACTCCGCTTTTCTTGCAGACGTGTGAGAAATAAAGTAGAACCAACTTCATGCAATGCAAAAAAATAATATTTTTAATTATTATACTTATGGAAGAAAACACAATTGGTTTTAGTTTAACTTAATATTTAATTGAATGGTGACCTGTTTCGACTACCAAGTTGTCAAACTAATAGGCTAAAAATATCCAGGTCACGAGTTTTACAAAATAAACGTTAAATCAATAAATAACATATTTATAATTATTGAAAATTCTGAAAATTACTTTTATTCGTTATAATCATTTGAAATTGTACAGTGAGAATTAATAGTTGACATATTCAATCGTGTTGAGAGAGACATTGAAGATGTTGATGCAGCATAAAGTATTCTCACGTCAAAGTTTTGATTAGTCTTTTAGGCTTTCTAGTGCCTGTATACACAAAAAGAAATGCTCAGAAGAGCAGATGAATAGCATTTCCCTCCTTTCTGTGTTTTTATTTATTTATTTACAAACTCAAGTAGATTATTCTTTTCTCAAAAAGTAACATGGGTGAATTGAAGTGTAAAATATTTAGAAAAAAAAATGAAAGAATAAAAAATAATGGGTTGAATAAGTTTGCATCTCCGATGAAATACTATTTACTTAGTAAATCTATTGACATGTAAATATGAATAATATTGTGTGACGTGAGTACTGTAGACGCATTATTCCACTTTTATTTACTAGTTCTCAAATTATTCACAACTACTTTCCATTACACTTCCCTCCAAAACTTTCTCTGACTCCAGTCCACACTTTTATACATTGTCCAGCTAATTCAGTCGAAGAACTTGAGTCTCAGTTCAGGGATAATTGTAGAGTTCTTAGTTTGGTTTCATAGATCAAAAGAAAACAGAAGTTAAGTTAAATAACAAAACATTTATTCATGGTTCAAATTATTACTGTCCGGTTCAACACAAACAGACACACAGTTACATTTTACACAAGCACTTAATATTATACAACAAATTCTAAGTTAAAATTAATCAAGTCACTTATCACTATGTACAGTTTATTTTGATACAGGTTTCAATTATTGTTTAGCACTTTTAACACAAGTTATTTCTTTTCGGTTCAGCCACCGCCCAACGCAAAAGCGTCAGACGGGTGCTACCGAGGCCAGGGGCAGGGGACAAGTGAAGTTAGTTACAGAATGTTCAACATAGAGAAATTTAACGGAAGTCAAAATAGAGTTTTATTTAATATTTGCGGGATTCTTTCCTTCAAAAAAAAAAGTCAAATGGTAACTAAGTAAATTTTAATATGGAATACTCTAATAATTATCTATTGTTATTTTTTAACTACGACATTCCATCTCAAGTCATTTCACAAAGAAAAAAAAATTAAAAAAAGAAAAGTCTCATTGTTACGTTACAAAGTGGAAATTACAGTTACAGAGACTATCAAAACATCAATGGAAAATTACAGTTGCACAGTGACATTACAGGAATTAATGATGATCAATCATGAGTTACATATATCAATACTTTTTTTTTTACAAAGTTTTTGTACTTAATTTCACCTTCTATTACAATCCTCATCAGGAATGTACACGTCATGAGCCAATAATGGGACCAAGAAGATGTACCGACAGGGCAGGTCGCAGATACGGAAATCGTAGACAATACCCTCGACATTCCTCCAAGCACACCATTACGAACTCAAGACAACAATTACAATATTACACATTATTTTCACAATTTCAACAATATAACCCTCAAACAACAACCCAACACCCAAGTAATTTCAGAATACATAGTTTGACAATAAAATAAAGGGGGGTAGTCAATCCGACCTTCAATCTTGCAACAATTATACCTGAATTACCAATCTCATTACCATTATACCTGATCTACCTCTATTCTAAGGGCGGCAATCTATACCCTATCGAATTAAACATGTTATTTCCATGGGGTGTTCGACCCATCTTGCACAGGCTTGACGACATATATCAGGTGTCCAACCTTTCGCGCGGAGCTTTTCCAAGCGAACCTGTACGTAACATTTGAGCGTCCTCAATCTCTTACAATGACAATGGCTTGTCGGGCTAGCTCCGACTGGCGACCACAGGAGGTTCCAGACGAGCAAATACAAATTTAAAAAAAAAACTTAACTAAATTCGAGTTATGCTTGACTTTCTATAGGGTGAGACGATTAGTCACACCTCTAAATCAGCATAACTCCGGAGATGAACAGGGAAGAGTGCGAATCATCCAACTGACTCCGTAACATTCATTCTTGACATTTGAACATTACTGATAGGGTACGCATGCCTATACAGTAATAATGTCGAAATGACCAACAGGTTCACATACCAAGTGAGAACCTTGTCATTAAAATTTTGGTGAACCAGACAATTTGAAACAATCTAAACATTACAAAATTTTCCTTTTACCGATGCAACCTTGACCCTTTAATACAATTGTTACAATTATTATCTACTATCCCAATTAGTGACAACCTTTCACACACTTTTATACTTCAACATTTATGGCTCAATCTGACATACTTCATACTTTTATACCTTCCATCCTTCATCTATCATAAGACGTACAACAGTTACCACATAAGTAGGAGATTGGTAAGAGACCAATTACAAAAGAAAACGACTACATATTATACTTTCGTATAAGGAAGGGTCGAAATTGCATCCGGTTTTTCTTAACATCCTAACTTAAAATTAAACAAGTATTGTCCCTTGCCTGAGCCAGTGGGGGAGTTCAGATCTTAATGAATAAGTTGCATGTTGAAATGGCTAGCTTAAGAGATGGAAAGGCAACCTCATTCACCCAAAGGCACAAACAAGAGAGAAATTCACAATACAAAAGGTTGAGCGCCACGAAATTCATATTTTAAATTTTTTTACAAAATTCCTTCAGAGTCTGAATTGCGAAGATCCTCTGAGGCATACTTAAAATTAACAAGTTTACACGTACCTGAGCTGTAGTGATTACATACATTATTCTGATATGGTAACAAGATTCATTATATACTATTACAGGTTTTCCAATTTCTAAGATATTTTACTTTTTCTATTTATCAAAACAATGGAATTTCAATACGTCCTTTGACAGTGACGTCATTACAGTACATACATTTTCATGGCATGGCGACAAGACAAGTTATATATTATTACAAGTTTTCAAATTTTCTAAGTTTTTAATCAACACAAACAATGAAATTTCAATACGTCATTTGACAGTGACGTCATTACAGTACATACAGCTCAAGCAGGGTCAGTGTGATTTAAAACTTCTTAACCTAATACATCAATTGTAAATTAAAAAAAAAACTCTTTCGAACTTGTTGCATAGTCAAGTGCAATGTAGAGAAAAATTTGAAGCTATACTTTAATAATGTCTTTAACATGGTAATTTCCTATACCTTTATCATTTATATCTTGAAGCTCGTAAACAGAAGGGGATATGATTCGGGTAACCTGAGATTTTATAAAGCGAGGGGCTAATTTCTTTGAAAAATACTTTCCAGCATTACTTTGTACAAAAGATCTTCTCCAGACAATTTGACCTATGTCCAGACGAAGTGTTGTGCGGCGCAAATTATATCTTTTGGCATTACGGTGAAAAGCTTTTGTTAATGAAGTGGAAATTTCGTCGTAAAGGGTATTCATTTCAGATAAACGTTGCTGTCGTTGATCAGCAAAAGCATCGAAACTTCCTTCATCGGTGGCAGTGATAGTTCTATGAAAGGAACCATGGGGAACATATTCTGTACCATGAATAAGAAAATAGGGAGTGTAACCGGTGGTTACATTGATAGTGTTATTTATGCAAGAACAAATTTTTGGAAGCTTAGAACACCATGTCCGTTGGTCGTGTTCTACCAATATGGACAGAGCGGTAAGCAGAGTAGAATTGTACCTTTCAACGGGATTATTTTGTGGATGATAATATGCATTGTAAAATAAGTCTTCGATACCGTATGAATGTAAAAATGCCTTAAATTCTTTTGCGATAAACTGTTTGCCATTGTCCAGAATTACACATCTGGGTATATTATAAGGTAAGAAAATTCGTTCTTCTAACAGTTTGATAATTTCCGTTGCCGTGGGATGTTTCAGCGGAAAAGCCCAAAAATATTTGGTAAAAGTATCCACAACAGTCAGAATATGCATGTTACGCTTATAAGACATGGGTAAAGGTCCTACTAAGTCAATACTTAAAGATTCCATGGGTCTAGTGACGGGTTTAGGATATTTCATTAATCCGTGAGGCGCTTGATTATTATGTTTATAGGCCTTACAAACTTGACATTGGCTTATGTAAGCTTTGACGGCTGGTAATAAACCACGGGAATAAAAAGTTTGAGAAAGAAGAGCGTGTGTTTTTAACACGCCGGGGTGACAGTGATTATCATGATATTCGGAAATCAAAGATACAAGGTGATCAGAGGGCACAACAAGTTTCCAACATGAAGAAAGTGGAAGAGAATTATTAGGTTTCTTAGTCTTACAGTACCTATAGAGATGACCATCTTCTATCAGGAAATTATGACAATCCTGTGGTTTCTCTTGACAAGATTTATAAACTTTGCGATACCATGTATCGGTGACGTTGGTGTACACAGAGGGAAAAGTGAAAGCAGATACAGGAATTCGACTGAGTCCGTCAGCAAGTTTATTTTCACATCCTTTCTTATAGACAAAATCAAAACTATATTGTGAAAGACGCATAGCCCATCTAGCTAAACGACCACTGGGAGAAGAAATGGTTTTAAGATATTTTAAGCATCCATGATCACTCATCAGAGTAAAATGAGTACCTTCTAAGTAGCTACGAAAATGTTGTACGGATTCTACAATTGCAAGCAATTCACGGTCGGTTGTGGAATAATGTTGTTCAGTAGAAGAAAGTTTACGAGAGAAATAAGCTATAGCATACTCAGTTCCATCAGGGAATTTTTGTGAAAGAAAGCTTCCTATGCTGACTGCGCTAGCATCACAAGTGAGAACATAAGGTAAGGAATAGTCAGGAGGCTTTAATACAGGGGCAGTTATCATGGCAGACTTTAAAGCAAGGAATGATTGTTCTGCTTCATCATTCCAGGAAAATTGTTTATTAAATTTCTTACTCGTTAATTTACAAAGGGGTGAGGCAATAGCTGAAAATGATTTAATAAAGCGTCTATAATAAGAACACATTCCAAGGAAACCTCTTAATTCTTTGGTACAAGTGGGACGAGGATACTCTAACATAACTTTTATTTTATCAGGATCGGTAGCAATACCGTCTTGATTGATCACGTGACCTAGATATTTCAAGGATTCCTTACAAAAAACAGACTTTTTGAATTTGATGGTGAGGTTCGCTTCTTTCAAACGATGGTACACAATTTTCAATGTGTCAATATGGGATTCGAATGATGGACTACAAATCAATATATCATCCAAGTAACAGAAAACATGATCTCCAAGATCTGAGAAAAGCTTGTCCATAAGTCTCTGCATTTCTGCAGGAATAAGTCACCTTTGCCATTAAATACAGGGATAGGCCATGACGAAAAGTTTACATTTATTGGAGCATAGGTAGATCTAGCTCGAGGCGTTACATGAGGATGAGTAACGGAACGGTCGCAACTGGGGACACTTTCCTCAGCAGCGATAGCACAACTAGAATTGGTAACATGCAGCAAGGTAGTATTTTCTAAAAGTTGAGGAACATTTGAAATTTTGTTATTAAATACCTTACATTGTTCACGTAGATCATAAAGTGACTGCGCAGGTTCTACACCTCTTTGGGATAAAGCATGCTTCAATGTTTTTGTGTTTGATTTTTCCACCCGAGGGATAGGCGTAATTAAGTATTCAGACATTTTGAAATTAAAAAAAATCAGTTGTATTTCAATTACTTGACTTCAAGAAAAATTCAACTGCGGTTCGTAGAGGGTTAACAATTTCAATCGTGTTCACTAAGAGTTAAACCAACAAGTTCAAAATTCAATTGCTACAAAACAAAAATTTACATTTATTTTCAATTGTTACTTAACGTCCACAAAGGGTTAAGTGTACTTACATTTTCAAATTCGTAAAAGGTTGTGAAGGGTTAACATTATTTTATTTCAACTTAGTTCAAAAAATTATTTCCACAAAAAAAATTAATTATTAATTTAACTCTTTGTCCCAGCACTAGTTCACTATGCATTAAACCATAGATGATATTGCATTCAAAAGTTCTCTATAGAATCAACATTACAACTCTTATTGTTTCAAAATTCTTTTAACGAATTTAATATTCACAACCAAGGACACAAATCTACCTTTAAGATAAAATCAAAACAAAAATTTATCATCAAAATGAAATTCCCCATCAGAAGCTACCACACATACAAACTTATTATTATGTATAGCTAGGCAGGCACAACAACATTGGTACAATTTTGAGACATTTCAACAATCAATTACTGCTTTGCAAGACTGCAAATTGCACACTGGATCTTGATGAGAAAAGAAAAGAACTATAACAATACATTACGATTCTCCAGGCGCAATAGATGTTTCCTTCCTTGGTACCTAGCCTTCAATGACGTAACCAAAAAGAACGTTGAACAATTATCGGAATATTAATTTGTTGTATTCACATCTGTAGTGGAACTGCTCTACGGTCATCAAAAACGCTGGAACATGGCCTCATCATTCATTCATCTCTTGAAAATATCCACCGCTTGGCTCTGTATCAGGGTATCCTCACAGGCAGAACAACTGGAGAAACGCTTCTTGGACATTTGGTCTGAATTATGTTTCATTCAGACATTGAAGTCATTGTTCGAAGGAACTTGAAATCATCTAGCACTGTTTAATATTGTTTTACTTGAGTACCAAACGTACAATTGTACTTATTTATTTGCAAAAAACTGTATTTAATTATTTTATTATTATTATAAAACGTTTAAAACTAGAATTGATATTTATCTTTCACTTATTCTTCGTAACCGTTGTTATTTTTAAACTTTTGTTGGAGAGCCGAAACATGACGTTGCGTGTTCTGTGTTGACCGTGTGAGTTGAGTCGTTTTAGAATTGAGCCGTGTCTTCGGGCGTGGCTCGAGAAAATTACGTTGCAAAACGCAATTGCGTTGGCCATCTTGAATGTTCTAATGCGTCGAAATTTTAATTAGGTTATCACATATTAAAACTAATTGTATCTATTTTTACACTGAATTTATCACTATGAAACCAAATCTGGCCACACGTTGCAGGCGTCATTTATGTAGACGCATTATTCCACTTTTATTTACTAGTTCTCAAATTATTCACAACTACTTTCCATTACACTTCCCTCCAAAACTTTCTCTGACTCCAGTCCACACTTTTATACATTGTCCAGCTAATTCAGTCGAAGAACTTGAGTCTCAGTTCAGGGATAATTGTAGAGTTCTTAGTTTGGTTTCATAGATCAAAAGAAAACAGAAGTTAAGTTAAATAACAAAACATTTATTCATGGTTCAAATTATTACTGTCCGGTTCAACACAAACAGACACACAGTTACATTTTACACAAGCACTTAATATTATACAACAAATTCTAAGTTAAAATTAATCAAGTCACTTATCACTATGTACAGTTTATTTTGATACAGGTTTCAATTATTGTTTAGCACTTTTAACACAAGTTATTTCTTTTCGGTTCAGCCACCGCCCAACGCAAAAGCGTCAGACGGGTGCTACCGAGGCCAGGGGCAGGGGACAAGTGAAGTTAGTTACAGAATGTTCAACATAGAGAAATTTAACGGAAGTCAAAATAGAGTTTTATTTAATATTTGCGGGATTCTTTCCTTCAAAAAAAAAAGTCAAATGGTAACTAAGTAAATTTTAATATGGAATACTCTAATAATTATCTATTGTTATTTTTTAACTACGACAGTACGTTGTATGATAATGATAACAATAATATTAGTCCACTACCCCGAGTTCCGTAACCCCTGACCGCTGCACAATCGCAGCTTCGCACACGGCCACATCAGACTGGTTCAACATGGGGCCGTAATCCTGTGGATATACCTATATTGGAAAAGCTGCCTTATAACATTATATTATTACTATACATATGTACGAGGCACGTTTATGTGAGGATTTAGGGATTTTCAGCACTTTAATCATAATAAATTTTACATGACCAACTATTAAAGATACGTAAATTGAATCTCTATCTCTCTCTCTCTCTCGTCCTCTGAACCTTTTCCAATACATATTATTATTATTATTATTTATATTATTTGCACATCTTTTACTAAATGTGCCGTATATTAGAATACTATTGCTCGCATTTGAATTTACGTATTCAAAATACCTATTCCTATGGAAAACTGTGGGTATTAAATAAAGATAATTATTCTTTATTATAAAAAAAATGGTTCACAAATTCATTTTAATAACTTTCCTTACAAAATAATAATAATAATAATAATATATGATTTCTGGTTATGTGGGAAGTAAAAAGCTTTAAACTTTTTTAAGTTTATACGAAGCTTTAATTTGTAACTGTAAAGTAATTCACGTTCTCGAACTAATGTCAATTCTATAATTAATCTGTTCCATCATGGTTACTCTTAGAAGAGGAGTGGTCAGTGAATAAACTGGATTTTGTAAATTAAACATAGAAAAATGCAATTTCAATTGAAAAAAAATTATATTTTTAAATTATGTAAGTATATGTATAAAAAGTTTTGTGTTAAATAAAAATCTTCAGGAGTTTTTTCCGAGTCTTTCTAGAATTGAATCTAGCAATTTCATAACACATTTTAAATTCGCCATGTAATTTCGCTATTGTGCAGATATTCCGAAATACAAATTCCGGCCTGTTGCAAGAACCGTATTTTGTCCATCGCAAACCGGAAGTCGGATCTCCGGATGAGGGGGAGATAGGACTGTGAGGGAGACAGAGAGTGATGAGGAGAAGGAGAAAGAGGTGCTGGAGGATGTATGGGTTAGGATGAGAGGTGCTTATCTCGATACAATGCCATATAATTCGCATTATTAATGAACTCATGTCATATATTATTGTGTACTTAATATGTATGCAGATATTCTGTGGGGAACTTCGGCGCCTGTTGTCAAAATTTACGTGTATCATTGTTCAACGAACGCCATCTAGACGAAAACTCGTGTTATAATCGTTATTAGTTTTATTTCAGTCTATCTTGGTACAGGTTCATGCTCAATTAGGTAGATTTTATGACAAATTATGTAATACTGTTAATAAAATTAATAAATTTATGGGATCACTGAGTAATTTGCATTTTAATGCATAACACCCAATGATTGTTAACTAATTACTTATGTATAATGTACATAAAACATTCAGTCCACTTCTTATTATTCGTGACTAAGGCAAGAATTTTTAAAATAGCATACTTTATTGAATTATCCTGAATTATATTGAGAAGATAGGACGACAAGGAAGAAGGCGTTGCGAAAGAACAGAGTTAAGTGGTGTGCTCATGAAAAGGCCTTTTAGCAGAGGATGGACACAGGCTAGAGAAGAATGATACAAAACCTATTTTTTACACGAACAGTCTAACCACAATACTAATTAGAAACAGTAAGTGGATGACTATTTGTTGTAGATATGATAATACATATGATGGTAAGTTATGATAGTACTTTTGTTTTTTGATTATTCTATTAAGGTATACTGCTGGTACGAAGTAATTTTTAATAAATCGATACAAAACTAAGCATTTTTATTTTATAATTTCATAAAAATCAACGGTTAAAAAAAATAAATTCAAAAACAAGGTAAAGTCATTATCATACAAAAACCCAATGAATCGACAAAGTTTATGACAGGCACTTTGTTGAAATGCGTTTTAATTTAGATTTATGATATTTTAATCCTAAATTACAATTAGTTTTATTAGGCTATCAAATGAGAAATTATAATAATAACAATATTGTTTGATATCAAATTTAGTAAAATGACTCCCAAATGAAAATAATTAAAATAATTGTTTTTTAATCTCCATATCAAACTTGTATTTTATTATACCACACCTCTGTTTACATTGCAGTAACACAATACAGAGTTGCTCAAACTTTTGTCGGATACAAGTAATTTTATTTAGGTATATGTATTAAAATTGTATTTTCTAGTTCACTATTTAGAAAAAGATCCCAGCCAACCCTGCTGCACCCAGCAGAGATCTGTAACATCCGTGATACAGGAGAGATGATGGTTCTGACTGGGTCATGTTCTGAGAATGCCCAATGATAGTTGGCCAAATAGAGCACTGCTCTTCCGTTCTCAAGGGTTTCGTCGGCCCGGGCATCCCTCTTTCACAATACACCGTAACTACGACAACGACATTAGAGCGTAGGAAATAACATGGGAAGAGGTGACGCAATTGGCACTGAGCTCCCGAGTCCTTGAGTTAAATATTGAAAGGCCTCTGAGTCAAATATTGTCCATAGTGAAAGTAATACAGTGTTTTATTTTAATTCTATTAAAATGATCTTTCACAAAGTTATTCTAAGTAATATACAATCTACAAATGTATTGTTTTCTACTATACAAAGACATCAGCACTCGGTATAATTATTTTTTATGAAATTTCATGATTTAGACACATAACTTTATTTGTCTAATGAACATTATAAGTATTTTTTCCTATTTTTAGTACATCGCCTCGTAATGTTAATCAGATAGCAATTATAGAGATATTAATTTAATTATTAAAGATAGTTCAAAATTTTGTGTGCCAGGTATTCAGAAGGTAGTTATAAATTTATTAATCGTTCGCAATAAATAAAATAGACGTATTTACAAAATGTGTGAATCGTAAATGTCATACTCATGTGGGAAATTTAAATGGCAAGAAACTAAAGAATATTGTGTTGTAGCCATAAATGTTAATATAAGTTATAACAAGGAACTATTAGTCCCATGGGGTGACCATGTTGTAGTAGGTGTGCTAGTACTTCCCATGAGATTCCAATGTCAACACTTGGTGGTGACCGTTTGTATCTGTTAATGATAACAGCGATGAATTACGTCAATACGAACTAATTTGTTACGGTAAGGCGTATTATGTTTCCAAATTTATCAACCTGAATTTCTTATATTTTTGTGCCACGAAGAGTGAACTTTAAATGTTCGTTATATGCAGTCAGTCGTATGGTTATTTTGATTCCGTGACACAACTTAATAGTACAGATATATAGTAAACGTCAGCGAACTGTTAATCCACATGGTCCTGTAGGGTTACTCTTGACAAAATCTAAACAGGATCATAATCTAGTATTGATCTTGATCATACTACGCACGAAGTGACTATTGGTCAATAATACGCGCATACCGATCGTGCGGCAGCGGTAGCGCGAAGTTTTAGACCATAGTCCCTTCGTGCGTCGTATGATCAAGATCAAGACTAGATTAAGATCGTATTTAGATTGTGTCACAAGTAGCCCTGCTGGCCTATTTTTCCTTCAACAACCAAAATCATTATTTTTATGTTTGTTCCATTTATTCACCATGATTTTCATAACTTTTCTTATCTTTGATTAAGACTATTTAAATTAATTTTAACTACATTAAAGGGCGGGTTAACTTAATATGTACCAGTCGAACATTTGTGGTTACTTTGTTTTACGTAGGATCGTAGTATTTTCAAATTATATTACCGAGTAAGACAAACGTACAGTGAAGGCATTTGAAAAAATGTTATCTCAAAAATATAAAAAAGATACTTAGATCTCGAATAAGTATACTTTAATCAATGTTATCAAAATTTATCAAGTACGCAATACAATAATTGATTTTTAGCTATACTATATAGGTACGAAGAATGAACTCACTGATCATTATCTTTATCTTTATTCAAATCTTTATTCAAATAATATCCAGTTTACACTTTTATAAAAACATGCTTAGTAACATTTAACACAATCAATAATTATTTTTTTACCACACTAGCAATAGGGCTGTGTTGTGGCAGAAATACCGATAAAAAATAAAACCTTTCAACAAATGAACAAAAAGAATCAGTCAAACAAAATTAATTATTTACAAACATGTTTCCATAGTACTGTCAATCATAAAAACAAATAGGTACAAGAAACAAAACAAAAATTATCATTGAATGAATAGTTTTTAAACTTAAAATAAAATATACGAATAAATATGTGAAGATAAAATCACGTTTCTCAATATGCATGTGTGAAAACATTCAGAATAAAATCTATAGACAAACAAGCAGTAGATGGTACAAAATAATGATAGTTATTTGAGTAAGTAAGTGCAACAAGCAAAGTTTTTACTCAGTAGGTACCGAAACAAAGTGCATTACATATGTAGAAGTAAGTAAGTGTTACTTGTAATAGTAAAAGTATCTGGATTCTAGTTTGTGATCTTCTTTGACTGGAGTGAATAGCACTAGGTATTACTAGTTGTATTTTGTTGAACCGAAGATGCCTTAGCTGCACGGGAATGGTCTGTTGCGACTAATTGAGATTGTCCACAGAGCAATGTTTTAGTAGTACCTACATGGTATAAGTACTTACCACTCTTAGTATTTGCTTCTATATAATATATTATGTATATACTATTACTTACTTAGTATTACTACATACTTGTAATAGTGTACAATGACTAAAGTTTGTGTTCACATAGTACAGTGGCTTACGAAACATTCAACCACCGTCTATTTAGAGATACTCCCTTAGGAAGGAAGGGGGGATGTGTTATTTTCCTTAATTAAATGTACACCGTGTTTTAAATACCATCAAACTATGTGTCGTGTTACGTGGAAGTATTTAGGTAGTACGTTATAATAATACCTATATACATCATTCTATTTAGTAAATGGATATATCTACATCTCTAAATAGACAAATGAAAATGTCATGTCTGGTATAACATGATAATTACTATTCTTATTATTATTTTTATGAACCTTTTTAAATGAAGAATTTCGGGACATTTTGGTAATGTAATCAAACTATATTGTTGGCCTTTTTTTGGTAAATATATTACGGAGAAGGTATGTCTCGTAGGAACAAACAAAGAATCAGATTCTTTTGTTTTAATCTCATACGTTGTGTTCTTCTATATATTACTTATTTTGTTTTGTAAAATATCTATAAATGTTACAATCCAACACACATTCAAACATTTTAAATGAATTGAACTAGGTACTATTATAATTTAACACAAATAAAATTATCATAACATTAATCTCATGTTAATTTCGAACATATTTTCAATATGATTTATGTATAAAATTTATTGAAACCCCCGAAAAAGAGGGAAAATTGTCAATTAGCTGATAAACTTAAGCTAAAACACTTGATATGGTTTGAAAAAAATAAGAAAAAAAACTACACACAAACGATCTTGAGTGTGAAAGTAGGCTGTAATAACATTCGTGATTACCACAAAACTGCAAGAACAGGAAAATAAACAATGATAATTATTGTCGTTATTTTGATTTAAATTATTTGTATATTTATTCTTAAGCTTTTCTGTCGTGATACATAATACGTAATCTTAGCGATGTTTACTTCAGTAAGTCGATCTAATATAATCATTGTTTCAGACTGTGTATACAGATTTACTAATGTATAGGTATAAATTTGTTGTGATTGAGAATACATTAGCAGTCAATTTAAATGCATGTATTGACAGTTGGTTAAACAATCTCTGTCATCAGTCAATTAATTCAATCAGGAAACTGGAAAATTACAATGTTAAATCACCTTAGTACGTATAATAGACATTAGCAAATTACTAGTAGCAATATTGTGTTTGTATAAACGTAGTTTTATTTGCCATTTATATTTATTTTTTTATAATATAAAATATCTATTTATGTCCAAATATTTAGCCTTTAATAGAAAAACATCATTTTTTATTATTAGATAATAATATATCGTCCCTCTTCTGACTAACTGTCGTATCTGTTATTTTTGGCGAAATCGAGTTATGATCACCAATATGTACTTATATGTGCCCTGCATGTTCTTACTGAAGATCACACCTGTAACTGTTATCTACCGTTATCCTGGAATAGCTTTCTGGTTTGTTGTCGTATTTACGAATTATTCTACATAAATAAAATGTGTTGTATCTTCTAATTCCTCAAAATTTCGTCAGAAAAATGATTCTATAAAAATAGGAACAAATAAAATAATGTAATAAGTTTACGCATACTATGATACTGCTTGGCTATACATACTACTATTATGTGACTTATTTTGTTTTATTTTTACTGTATTTATTTGTAATATTTTTATTGTTAATAATTTTGATTTGTTATGTTATTGTGTATACCTACACTTGCTCACACCAATTGAACTGTTTTTTTTATTTGAAAAGTTTTTTTTTATTTTGTTAACATCTTTTCGATAGTATTTATGTCTATACTAATTTGTATAATATTGAAATGTTTATTATTGCTATATTTTGTATTGTGCCAACCTTACTTTTAAAAGGCCAGTGGGCCGTTGATGTATCAATAAATAAATAAATATATATACACTGTATCATATAACTAGGAGAGATGAAAATATGCACGGCAAAACACAAAAAACCCTCTCCTGAACAATTTACATTTAGGCAGATACGACTGTTAGTCAGAAGAGGGACGATATATAATAGTACTAGGTACATCATCACGCCATATCCACTTGTAAGGTATCAAGTAATATAATTTTTATAATAAAATATACTTATACGGTTAAAAAATAAAAAATAAACTCTTGGATGTAAACGAAATAATTCATATGATGAAGCAAATAACAATTAAAAAAAGGATAACATATAAATTTGTATGAAAGTTTTGTTGTAGGACTTATTGTGTCATTATACTCAAAGGGTGTGTCAGGCAGTTCTCATTGTCAACATCCCGATTAGCACATTTTATCAAGATCGTGTTTTAAACGATTTTGTAACGCCATTATTTTTTTAGGTAGATACGTAAATATTAATAAAAAAGATAAATACATTATGTTATGTACATTTAATAACTCACTATTTAAGCTGATAAAACTGAAAGTAGAAAAAAGTTAATGGCTCGACCACGTAGATCAAATTCTTAAGGACAACCGCGTATTGAGTAGGAAAAATGCGTGCATGCATGAGACACTGGTTGTCTATAAAGGAGGTGAAAGAAGTAATCATCATGGCGTTCCGTTCTCTCTGCCTACCCATCTGGGATACGGCTCGAGATTCGAGTGAAATTCGAAAAAAGTTTTGTTCGTACTTTACAACTAACAATCACTCCACCTTATAAAACAATTCATTTTATCAAAGTTTTGAGCTGATTTTGTGAATGAAATATCCAGTTGTTAATTATTATGACACAGAATAATAAAGGAAAGCGATGAATAAAATTGCATATTAAATGGTTTAATCAACTTAAAACGGAGAATTATTGAAGAAAACTCCATTGCGAAGTATGTTTGTAAATATAACACAACCTTACCGTTTAGTGAAGAAAAGAAACTGTTATATTTTTCTCTTAAATGTGCAAAAAATCCAACGAAACCGTTTAGGATAACTGTGTAAGAATATCTGAATAGAAATAGAGAAATTAAACAAAGTTAGAAAGAGGGAGGACAAAGCTTTAACTGTCTTATGGATTCATTTCATTTTTCAGGACATGCAATTATGGCGGAATGGCAAAAAACAACAATTTTCTTGAAACTCTTTTGTTGTTATATGGTAAGCATCTTGAGGTAAACTTTTCCGAAGAACTTTTAAATGCACTTAACCGAAGTATAATAATATTATAATATGACATATAAATAGGTATGGTAACTTTGTAGAGTCTTGGTACAAAATGATCCATTTGTCGTTTGTTGCAACTCGTGTGTGGGTAAAGATCCAAACTAGAGAGATTTGCCGAACACCTGAGCGAGAAGGAAATGAATCATTATGTTATAGATTTAAGACTTTTTCCTTGTCTCCCTCTTTTGACGACTCATGTAACGGATATGACACATTAAACATTAGTGAAACGTATGAACATTACATTTTACATTATATGCGTCCTTATGTACCAAGTATAGTTACACACATGAACACGTTTTTGCTCTTTGTTCATAGTTTTAAGAAGAATATAATGCTACCCAAAAAATACGACACGTTAAGAGAAAAAATGATTTAATACCATTTCGGATACTAAAGGCGATTTCCTTAGAATGTTAACGGTATTTATTATTATATTTATTTATAATTCGGGGATAGAAAAGGATTTTACTATTCAGCACACGTAATGATATTGTAGAAAATAAGAATAAGGGAAGAGAATATTGGGCTTCTTGAATACAAAGCTGTAATAAAATTATACAAAACACATTTTCATTAATGAATAATGAAATTTCTAAGGTAGCTTTCATCTGCTTATAAAACAATGGAGTGGAGATTTTATCAGAAGTCCATAAGATTTCTTTATAATGAGTACGATGCACGTGGGATATTACATTAAACTATTTCTACATTTATTTCATCTATGTTTTTATATCTTTATGTGAGTTAATTATTTTGTCACATCAATGTAAATTTTAATTGTTTTTTTCTAAGTCCGATGAAGCTTGTAATTACATTTCAAATTCCCGTAGAACTTCCACCATGTTGCATTTAACTTTTAATAAATATTCGGGTTTTTTCTTTCGGTGTATTATTATTATTATTGCTATTAATATTACATCCTTTAAAGTGAATTTTGCATTATAACGAAGGAAAAACGGGCGATGAGGAGTAAGGGCGAAATCTTAATGGTCTTTGCCTGTCCATGGGGGGCGCATTTCCCATCCCTTTTCTGTAATGGCCCTTTTCTTTTATTCATCGCCCAATTACGACCGAGCTGGAGCTTTTCGTTATAGATAAGTAGGTACCGAATTGAATTGAGTAGATGCTGAAGTATGTATTGGAGAATAGTCAGGTAAGTAAGTAGGTACTACACCCACTCGAAGGTAAGATTTCTAATCTTCTTTTGTCACGGACCTTACTTAGGTCAAACATGTCCGGTGGTGGGTTAACTTTTTAAATATTTAAATAAGATGACATATCCTTCATAAAAGCCCCTCTTCGCATATTTTATGGATACACATAAAAATATATTATTACTGGGCCGCATAATATGTAAACGTAATTTCATACTAAGGTAACATACTTCATGTGAAAATTCCTAGCGATGGTCTTTTCTGTAATTTAGTATAAAACTACTATATTCTTGATGATTGAAGTATCCTTCTACTTCTAAATATGTAGTTTGTAAGTTGAAAATACAAATGAAGACACAAAAATAATGTTTTTATTTGATCAATATTGCTTGTAGAAATTTTCATTAAAGTTAAAAAGTACAAAAAAATTAGAGAAACCGGGTTTTGTAATGGACTGAGGATTTACTGCGCATTGGAAAGCTTGAAGATTTATTCTTTTGGAAGATCTATTGTACAAGAAGAGTTTGCCTATTGATATCAAATGTTAAAGAGTAAAAGACAATAGGTTCTTAATAGTTTATTAATTTTTTCAATGAAGAAAGTATTAGGTTTGGCATGTCAGAGATATTGGAGAAATTCAAATATCATCGATCTGAAGATAAAGTCTTTGGGTTAGTTGGAAAAGATCGCGCCTTTGCGATAAACTCACCCTGTGTATATTGATTGTATGTAACTTGAATGTTTACCTTTTATGTAATTGTTTGTAATCAATGTACAGTAAAGAATAAATAAATAAATAAGTAATTTGGCTGTAGAGCAAAGAATAATCTCTGCAATATACTAATATTATGTACGATGTACGTGTGTATGGAAATAATAAACTACTACGGAGGTATTTTTCTGTAGTTGTAAAAACCAATATCTCCTGTCAATACTGTTTGCTATGGTATGATTTGGGTTTGTAGTATTACTTATATATTATAACAACAAGAATAGAAAATTGAATAAGTATATATTATACATAATATCTTCTATTTCCTACATCCACATTTTGTTGTAATAAAATATTTGAATGTGGATATGACAATAGATAAACATATCATAGGTAAAAAGTGTAAAAAGAATAAAGACTTCCGGATGGAACTTTGATTATATTGTGAAAAGTTCTTATGCTGAAATACATTATTTGTGTATCTTTTAAGACTTTTCGACCTTTAAACTGAAATCGTGTAGTACAATAAAGCTGAAAAAAAAAAACAGTCCCAATTCATAATTTCATGCGCTTAAATATCACTAAAATATAAAACATAAGCTTGTTTAAAAATCGACTTGTTTTTTTAATGTAACAATGACACATATATTATTCATTCATTCATTTTACAATCCACATCGTGAGCCTTTTACATGTTAAAGAATAAACAATATACAAATCAAATATCTCATTCACAACACAGTAGGAAAACAAGAATTAAGAAAACACAAAAGGGAATCATTTCATAACAATAGTAATTTTAAGTCAAATCATAAAATATTGGAGTGTCAGTACAGAATGTCTATGAAATATTTAGTATTTAATATGTCAAGAATTAAAATTGCAATAATATAGGAGATGTTATGTAGATAGAAGAAAAAAAAATCTAAAGGAAATGAAACAAATAATTTAAATGCCATAAGAATTAATGTCACAAATAGTTAAAATGTCAAAATGTCTACAATAATTTAAGATGTCAATAAATTAAACAGAAAATTTATGTGTTACAACATGGTATTTTTAACCGGTCTGATAAGAAGTCGGAAGGTAGAACCTTAGTGTGTATAACTATTTTAATGTATAAATATTGTAGATACATCTGATTTAAATGCTTTGACTTATGAATTTTTGAAATTTGTACTATTGACAAATACACAAAGCAAAATAATCATTTTCATATCTGTAATATATATGTAATGATTAACTCAAAATAGAATAACATTATTTGCTAGTGATCAACTATTGATTTCAACAAAAATATCACATTAACATAAATTTTAATCTGTTAAACGATTGTTTATATGTATGTCTAAATTGATTCTAGTTCCAAAAATGATATTATGTATAGGAAAATATTGTAAATAAAGGGTTAGAGAACATCTAGAGATGTTCCAAGAAGAGCAGTTTAAGTTTGACATTAGTATATTGGTACTAGGTAGTTAATTCACATTATAATGGGGTATTCACACGAGGCGAATGTCGTCAGAAAACCAAAACATCATCAACCATTTGAACCGAGAGAATAGATTGTCAATAAATCTGAAACGATACGAGAAACCAGTAAAAACGATATCGTCTCAAGTATACCACCTTTCAGCTTTTGTTTTTGGTGGACCGATGCATGCATGCATAGATACGCGCCATCTGTATCTATGGTAAAAACTTTATAAAAGTTTCTCGTTTCGTGACAGTTGTTATTTTTGTGGCTTGTGGTGTTTGTTTCCTTAATTAAAAGGCGCCTTATACCCTCTACTATGTTTTGATATTTTGTATGTTTTTTTGTAAGTAAATTTGTTTTTTTACTAGTTTCATGTTAATGTGTCGTGGTTAGATGGAAGAAATCACTTTATAGTGATAATCTCGCCACTGCACATCGTCCTAGTTTTTAATATTTTATATTATTTTGTTAACACTGTTATGTAATGATGATGTGCAAAAAGAATAAATCATCTCATCATCTCATCTAGTCAGCCATCTCTCCACTGCTGGATATAGGCCTCTTCCAAACTTTTCCAAACGTCGCGGTTCTGTGCCCTCTGTATCCATTTCCTTCCCGCGATTGGAGTAATGTCGTCAGTCCATCTCTTTTGTCAAAAGAATAAATAAATAAATAAAAAATAAATAAATATAAACACTCCGCGATCTCCACTTCAACGTTCGCTATTTTGAAAACAACCTCAAAATCTAAGCGCATTTGAAAAATTAAATCTATGTCGGTAAATTGTGTCAACATGTTTCACGATTAATGAACATCCGTCGGATTTTGTTTTTTATGCTAGCGGAATCGTCCGGCCTTTATGTTGTCTCATGTGAACATGACATAAGGTAGGCGATTCGCCCACCGTAAATGACAAAGGTAGGTCCATAGGTACAGACCAATCAAGGTTTCAGATCACATACAGTTACCAATATTATTATTACGAGCATTATTATTATTATGATTGTCGTTTCATTTCATCTACCGGTTTGTCATTTTGACCCTGTAATAGAGGTCGTGTCCTGTTTGGTAATTTTATGCGTTTTAAATTTCGAATTCCGACCGCAAGCTGCTTTTTGTTGAGAATTGTCGACAATAATCGTCGGCGTCGTTTCTTCACAAACATTATGCGGAATCATTATTTTCAATGAGTACCCTTTTCTCGAATTTGATTATTGTATCTTTTTTTGTTTCTAAGATTATATTATTTTTATTCATATGGGCAACAAAATTTATTTCATAACTTTAAAATAAAATGTAAGCACCTTTTACTATTGAATATATTGTTTAATTTAATTTGAATAACATCTTTCCTAAAATGATGAAATTTAAAAAAAATATCATGTGAGCACTAAGTAATTCAATAGCTCAAACAAGCATAAAAGTAAGCTAGTAGGAAAACATAAAAGAAAAATATTGAATAATATGAAAAATCGTAATAAGCAAAAAAAAAAATCCTCATCTAAATAGTTTGCCAATAAGAAATAGACAGAAAAATTCTCATAATTTTATTTAATAAATGCGATGATTCAATTACAAAACATTGATAAAATAGAAATATAAAATAGAAATATAGTCGGCCGCTGTGGCGCGGAGGTAACGCTCTTGCCTTTGAGTCACGAGGCCCCGGGTTCGATTCCCGGCCAGGGCAAAGTGAAGAATGACCTTTTTCAAATTGTCCTGGGTCTGGGTGTTACATGTATATGTGTGTAGTGCATTGTATATGTGTGTATCGTCGCGTTAGTACCCATGATACAAGATTCATCTTAGTTTGGGACTAGCTCGATCTGTGTGTGAATTGTCTATGTATGTATGTATACTTCGACGTATACAAAATGAGCTAAAAAATATGTGCGATTCCAATAAATCTGTTAGTTTACAAATTTAATATTCACTAGACGATGGGACAATATAATTCATTGTGGATGAAAAATACACTATCAGAAAAAGTTTTTATCCCAACGTGTCTCTTTGTTTCTTTCGATAATACGTCGGGGTGAACCTTTTTTGAATAATGTCACTATCGATTCTGTTTTGGGACCAGGAAATCACCCGGCAAAATATTACCAGTGAGCCATATTCACTTTCTGCGAGATATTATGTTTTGTTCAATATTGTTTTGTTTATCTTGTTTTGAAGTTAAGAAAAACTACTATCTTTCCCGTATTATTACATATAAACAGTAATATGGAAGAAGGGGAGAGATGTATCTAGATGTGGAAGAAGCCAAACCATGCATCATAATATCAGCACATTATGCTTGGGAACCTTTCGCTTCTACTTGTGTTTATCTACTATACAGCCTTTGCCAAATACAAAGAGAAACTTTATTCCAGTCGAAACTATCCCAAGTTAAAATAACAAGGGATTCCCTTATCATTTTAATACTGATAACTACACGGTGTATGTTAGACCGAACACGTTATAAATCTACTTACTTGATGATTTTTTTTATTAGATTCTTTTCCAGTACCTAAAAGTAACAAACATACATACGATGAAACCGAGTATCTTACAATTACCTACACCTGTTTTTGCTTTTTCGAGATCAACTCGTGTAAGATACAAAAATAACATCGCTGAAATATCGAAAAAAAAATGTTCTCTATTTTAAATTCATTCACGATTACAACAATAAAATCTTCACATGAGATATAAAGAAGCAATCAAACTATTGTTATAAATAAAATTGCGAGCGATAATTTTAGCAATGATTAATTTTTTTCCTATGTATGTAAGACTCTATACTATGATTTTATGTAAAGGGCATTAGTCGTCTATGTTTAAATAAAAAAAAAATAAAAAAAAAATAATAATAAATAATAATAATAATAAATATATTTATTTCAAAAGTAGGTACACAATACAATATTATTTTCAATAAACAATGAAAAACAATCACAATAATATTACAACTACCTCCCTATTAGAGATATCTCGTGTATAGGGAGGGAGATCGTCTATATTATAATGCCTGATTAAGTTTTGGTGAATGCAAAAATAATTTTTCATTAAAGAACTGTGTCATATATTTTTATCAATATCAAGATTGTTGTAGGTATAATAGCTATATAATGTTGAAAGTGTATGAAAAATAAACTCTCTTTTCTCTCCATGAAACTGCTTTGAACGATATTGTAAAGTATAATGCAGTATAAGAATATCATAGCACACCTCAATCGATTTTCTACGTAAATCAATCATTGTCAAAGTATTTAAATAAACTGTAATAATATTTTAATCGATGTATTTTTACAATTGAACCATTGTATGAGGTCATATATGTAAATTTAACACATGAAACTACCATATAAGGCTTAGAAAAGACAACGTCACCTTATTCGGTAGTGCCCCGGACGGGACTTGAACCCGCATCCCTTAACCTTGTCGCGAGGAGTGCTTTGTCCAATTAAGCTACCGGGCGACTTAAGTCGCCCGGTAGCTTAATTGGACAAAGCACTCCTCGCGACAAGGTTAAGGGATGCGGGTTCAAGTCCCGTCCGGGGCACTACCGAATAAGGTGACGTTGTCTTTTCTAAGCCTTATATGGTAGTTTCATGTGTTAAATTTACATGTAATAATATTATCATACCTATATAAAAATATACCTTCCGTTAGTAAAATGTTTTCAGACGAGATAATCATTAGTAAAACAAAATAAAATTCGTCTCAGATGCAACATTATAATACATATATGAGATCTATTTATTCATACAATAATAATATTATCTACTGAATGAATACCTACACAGAGTCTGTTTGAAGATTTATTTGTCCAAGACAAGTCGTAATAGGAAAACCTTATATTGGAATATATCGGTCGTTAAAGACATTATTGCCAATATTAAGATGAATGGAGACCCATTTAGTTATAGAATTCATGACTTGGAATCTATATTATGTATTGTTTATAGGACAGAATATACAAACATACCTAAATACAAAATAAAAAATATGTCCACTTGGATTGGTCTGTCTTATAAAAAAATTTATATGGAAATACGAGTATCTACCAAAGAACAAAAGTAATAATGATAATAATGAGGAGTCGTAGTTTTTGAAAAATGATATTATGACGTATTAATGTAGTTGTAAGGTAGTAGGGAAATTTAGTAAGGATTTATCAAATGTATGTATGTGTGTAGATAGATACACATCCACATCTCACCAGTTTTATGACTGTGCTAATGTATTCTGCTAGCGGATATGAGCTAAATAATTTTTCAACTCTTCGAACATATTATTATTTAGAGATGAAAATTGTACGATAGTTTTTCTTTTTAAAGTTTCAATATCAGATACATATTTTTGTATTTACGAAGATGTTCTGCACTTAAGTCCGTGTCTATCCTCTGCTGGATATGGGCTTCTTCATTAACACTTTTGGTTATACAGAATAATAAATTTATTCCGAAAAAAAAAATAATATATAGGTATTTATGGGGCCAAGATGAAGACTGTGTTATCAAATGTCCAGTTTCACAGCTCAATTAGCCGAAATTTTCGAAAATTTTGATTTAACAGGTAATACTTACATATTTTAATCAACTCCACTCTATCAATTACACAAACAAATAACTATAAAAAAAACACACGGTTCGTTAGCCGTTTATTATAATTAGACATTTCGACTTGTTGTGTCATGAAACTGGACAGCCGGTTTATTTAGTTTTCATAGTCACCCTTTAGACGGTAGAATGACGTCTAAACAGTGCAAAGGAAAATTTTTCCATCGTTTCATATATCAAGAATAATCGAGATGGTAGGTTTACATAAGATTATTCCTAAGCCAATAAATCAATCGGAATAACCGAAATAGGTGTCTCACTCTTTTCTGCTAGTTTTTGAGTATCCTCTATAAGGTAGGTACTCGCAAAACCTTACGTATAAGACAATTGGAAATACACGATGAAGCACACTTCCAATCCTGAATGTCATATATTTTTATTGGCACGGAGATAACAAGCCTACAGCTGTATAGGAGTAAAGAAAATCAATATCAAATAGGTATAATGTGTAACAGTATTTAATATCGATATTTTCAAAGGTTGTAGGTAAGAAAGTATTTTGATATGAAATTTATTTCTCAGCAGATATATTATTAATATATGTATCTACAACAAAATATAAAGATTTATGAAATATTTGATCTTAGAATGATCAAAGGATGACGTGTCATATGAGTTTGTCAACAAATAAATGAAAATAATAATAATAATAATATACATCCCCATTATGAAGTACGTTTTTTTTTTACATAACGACATGTCTTCATAGACAGACAGGAAGTTATGAGAATAAAATAAATCAGAAAAATTCACTGTCTTCACACAAACCTATGTTTTTTTCATTTATGTATTATATTATAGTTAATTATAAATAATATTAAACATATTTTATGAATTAAAAAAAAAATCTTTTACCTGCGTAATTAAAGATCTTATAAATAGAAAATTAATAAATTAGTATGATTATTACATTTCAAAATTTCTCCAAAAAATGTTGTGCACAATCCGCAAGTTGTGCAAATGAGGTGCCAGTTGAGCTATTTTTATAATCAAAAATCAGAAGGCAACACCCAAAATACTTTCTCAATCGTTTACTTCAACAAAAGTCTTTGATTTATTCTTGAGAAAATATTTTTCCGTATTTACAGTTAAAATATACCTACAGGTATAATGTTTTTTTTAAAGCATTCACAATTATTTCATACATGAACATGGAGCGCATTTTTAGGATATATAAAGTGGGCTTTAGATATTTCCGTTTATAATCATGCTCATTATTTTAACGAACATCTTTGTTTTTAAAATCAATACGACTAAAAACATACAGCGTATTTGTTTGATTTCACAATATAAAGGTTAACTTGAAATACAAAGCTAAACATAGGCACGTTAGGCATTTTGATAGACGTGTTCAAGCCAAGTATCTCATATTCAAGTTCCATAACAAGAAGAGAATGCTCTATAAACTAAGATGCTAAATTTTATTTTTGATCGTCTCAATACAGACTCGATCGCTGTGGAATTCCACCCTTCAACCTTGTCTATTTCTTTCTCAAACGACTTCAGAACTGCTGACAAAGGCGAAGGAGATACGAAGGAAATAAATTGCCAATTATATTCAGTTGCCTTTGAGAGAAAAGTTTTTGTTTAAAACAATAAAAATGTAGTGAACAACACAAAAAGTATTGTAATGGATGAAAAAATAAGAGGAAATATAGAGGATAGTTAACAAAAATTTGACTATGCATAAGTGTTGTAAAAGGTTATTTATAAATAATTTGAAAACTAGTATGCTCGAGGAATATCAAAGGGAAATTCATGGTAATGAGCGTTTTATTTGTTCAACTGTATGTTTATATCAAAATGGCAAATGAAAGACTTTCTCGTTTTAAGCAAGTTATATCTACAAGACCATAAAACATTTCTCATTTGTAAACATTTTATATTATAATGTATATTGTTTACTTACCTAGATATTATGTTCTATCTCAAGCAAATTATATCATGATATATTACAAAAAAATACATACACAGTGTTGCCTGAAGCGAGTAGAACACATTAAAGTTAAAACACTAAATCGTTAAAATAAGAGTAACTTAACGACTGATAAAAACTGAGAGAAGCGAATGTAAATACTATGACAAGAAAGAGTAATAAAAATAAAATAATTTCTCTATGCAAGTTAAATTAAAATATTACATTCATTTTCAATGTACTACTATAAACCATTAAAAACAGACATTTTATTTTTCGAGTGTATTCATTTAAAATATCTGTGTCTGATTGTACCATTATATTGGCGTATTAAATATGGTGAAATGATATGGGTTGATCAGAAAACATATTTGTGGAATGAGTAAACCGGAATAAAAATACATATTTGTGTGGTCGTGAGATGTAAGCGACCATTCACGCGTTTTACGGCCACGCCAAACATAGATTATGGGCAGATGAAAGGAAAATCAATAGATGTAATCAATTAAATCGTTTTGTTACAACGACAAATTGTCAATGTAAATTAACGAGCCGAGAAAAAAAAACATGGAATTCCAGATAAAAACACGCAAGAAAGTCAATACTATATAAATACTGAGGGGGAAAGCCCATTTCGATTGGCAAAAGCCCAAATGACAGTGAAATTGGACCAAAATATACCTACACGTATTATTCAGTGCCTACGTAATATTATACATTTCTTGTTCAAAACATCCACCCAATAGGTGAATCTATGTAGAACGTTAGCTCACAGCGCATGAAGGTAAATTTGCCAAGGGTTGTCAATTAGTTACACAGAAACTCTTTAATCGAAGGTTTATCGAGGATAAAACGAATCTTTACTGCATTATTGTTCAAAGTTTTTTTATAATCCTAAAAGAGGGACATTTTCTTCGCCAATCATTTTTAAATCCCTACAAGTACTCCAATAAAAATACTAATGTTACCTTTTCTAACAATTCGTACATATAATTTTCTAAGAAACTTTTTTAAGCACTGAGATGAATCTGTTTATAAAAATCCTTTCTCCTCAAAAATCTTTCAACTGAATGCAAAAAAACGTTTTGAATTCTTCAGAAATAAATTTGAATTGTTTTTTTTTTTTGTTCTTTCATTCCAATAAATGATTTTATTGTGAAGATGCAGTAGATGATCCCGCGATTTAAGCCATGGGTACGGAAATTTGAGACTATACTATCAAATTATAGGAAAAAAAATATATTCTAGAATAAATTTAATATTTCTAGAAATAAATATGTTTGTCATAAGATTAATAAATTCATAAAAATATAAAAAACACTGTTCATTCCTACAATAATAAAATAAATATGATGTCATTTAATAAAATGCATGTCTGGTTATCTGCTGTAAAATATATAAATAGGGGGTACTGTAATAAAACAGAATGTAAGTATCTATATGTACTGTGACTACCTATGTACATATTTGTAATGAACAGAATCTATAGCACACACGAAATTAAGCGTCGATCAATTCAGACTTCTAATAGGTTGGTAGTACTGAGAGTACGTAATACATTATGTACGGAGTATGTAGAGGTGCTTACCCACGCCAAAAATAACAAGCCTTTGTGGCGTCGCTGTTAAAACAAAAACACGAAAACATGGGAAAGGTACATAGTAAAATGTAAAATAAAACAACTCAACATGAAGCGGACGGAACTCTATTATGGATGCATTTAGTGGATATGGTTTTTTAAGAGCCTATATTTTTATACATGGGACGAAATTGGATGTACTATTTAACAGTTTCTACTATTGTCTACGTAACAGAAATGATAAATATGTAATAACTAGATTTTTGCAGTAGATATACTTTTTGGAAAAATATTATTTCTCAAACATCCTAGGATTTGAAATTTTGGAATAAAATATCTTATTATAGATTTCTATTTCCAATACCCAATATGATGGGAGTTTAATATTGTTTATAAATATAAACATCGTATATTGTAATAAATTAACATAGCCCAAGTAAGTACCCACATGTACTCTGTCAAATGAGATTTAAAACTCAACGTGAAATTTAGATTTTTTATATATATATATATTTTCAAAAGGTGGTTTAATAATAATTGGCTTTTAATGTAATAAGATAATACCATTTGAAGGGTACACTGCAAAAACAGGCTCATTAACAAATTATCATTTTACAGAAAAGCAAAATATTAAGTTTGAGACATCATTTATTGCATAATTTCTTTCATAATTTCAATGCGATTTACAAAGCAATGGGCCAGGTTTTTTTACATTTAACTTATACCATTCTAAAGAACTCATTAAAGGTAACAAAACTGCATTTAAATCACGAAAACAAAAAAAATCAATGAGCTTATTTTTGCCGTGTACCCTTCATTTGTGATACTATGTTTATTATAATAATGTTTGGTAAATTTTTAAAGAAAAAGGAGGATTTATCGATAAAGAACGTTCAATGAAACATATAATGTATCTATACCCTCACAACATATCCTACAAGTGGAGTAGCCAGTGAAGTAGCTCCATATTTAGTAAACATGCGAGTCGTTTTTATGGTGTCAATAAATAAATAATGGATTATGTCAATTTTATAAAGATTCTCTAAAATGTTAAAAAAAAATACATTGAAATTATTACTACTACTACTACTACTACTATACCATCAAGGCACATTCCACAAGCGGGGTAGCCAGCAGATCAGCTGCATGCAAGAAACATGCAAACTGTCCTTCTCGTGCCAGTATAAAATCAAGACATTCAGGATGGGTGGCAAACCTCAACGCTGAATTTAAGATGTAAAATGTCTTATTTTTTCGAACACCTGCCTTTTACAGGACACTCGAAAACTTACGCAGAAGAGTGGGAGACCAATTCTTTACCGGGTGCTCCACGGGATATTGAAATTACTTACTAGTATATTGTATTCGTTGATATTTTTGACCTATAAGGCAATGTTTTTACTGTCTCATAAATACACACATTATTAAGTGCAAACAAATGATGTATAAATGTGTGCCATGTTTTTTAATTACAATAATTTAATATATTTTATGGCCTATAAAAGGTAGCGTTACAATTGTAAAAGGGTATTTATTTTATCAGTCAACAGTAATTTTATTTTCATATTTTCCTTCGCTGTTTTCATATCGTTTTGTATATTACATTATTACGGTACATATTTAATTGAATAATAAATAATAAAATTAAAACACACAGTATGAAATATTAAAGGTTTTTAAATCACAAATTGGTATTTTAAACAAAAAAAGGGAATTAAAACTGCTCATCTTTAACCACAAACACACAAGGGGAATTTTAACCTTTTGAAATAAAATAAAAATAACATATAGGTATGTTAACAATTTTCTAAAACAGTATTCTATTCAGAGTTTTTTTTTTAAATTTTATTACCTATGTAGTTTTTTTTTAATTATTCAGATGAACGATTGGTGTTGTGAATGATTTAAAAAAATGAGTATCGCTTTGTCTACAGATGTTAAAAGATACACGTAATAAAAATCAAAGAATTTAGTAGATTTTTACGTTTATATTTTTTGTCATGATCATAGAAAGAAGTGAATCTTTTTGTACTATTTAAAGATTAAAATAATTAAGAAGATTAAAGTAACAAACGGGTTGACATAATTGGAAAGAAATAACTTACTTAGTCCAAAATTGCTCAAAATAGAAGAGATTTGACATCATGGCTTATTCCCGACAAGTCGAAGGCGTCGAAGGGTAAAAGAAGAATAAGTGAAAATAATTTTCTAAATATTTGCAGTTGCAGTAGACACAAAAGTAAAAAGAGAAATGTAGTAACGTTTCAATAAGAAATTCTCAGCGTTGAAAACTTTTTTAGCGAGACCTTGCAAGGAAATTGATATGGACACGTAGTGCAGAGTGTGAGAAAACTAGATTATCACGAAGAAAGGGATATAATAATAATAATAATAAAATAAGAAAGTGATGTGCCACGTACATAATAATAATAGGGGTACCTACCCACATAATTTTATTTTATTCATGGTGTGTGGTGCGCTTAAGTTTACTGGTCGGAGACAATGAAAATATACGATGTGGTCTATAATTCAAAATGACACCAGCGACGCCAAGCTTTCCGCCAAAAACTGTTGCAATAACACTAAAATAACATAGTATATAATATTACAACTTACGAAGGTATGTATGTTGACTCGGTCATAATACGTGTTACAAAGAACAGAATATACTAAAAGATAGGTAGCCATATCATGTTCTTCTTTTTATACTCTTAAAGACTCCTCTGGCGAATACAGGGTACTGACATTAATTCCAAGCAAATTTGCTACAACAGGGAAACCTGCACCAAACATGCAAGCTATCCCCACCATGCCAATGAAATCATGTAAATTACTGACATAATTATAAAAGAAACAGCGAGAATATTCCGTTTCCTTTCATAAGCATGTGGATAACAAACTAGTAATTTTTTGGTTAAAAATTATTACAAATAAAATCAAACTTAACGGTTAATTAGCTAGTGCATGGTTTAATATTATCAATCCATTTTCTTCAGGTATATTTTATTCGTATAATTATTATGTTTTGTTGCTCATTGAAATTCATTAATCGAATACTTATTTTCTTAACTACGTGGAGTACAGAATAAAACCACATTTAATTTATTAAACATATATTGTTTTTAATTAGCTGGTTTTACTAACATCAAAACCGTGTGTTGTTTGAAATGAAAGAGAGAGAGAGAGAAAGACAACAGTAGCAATGTTTTAATTACATGCCAGAAAAGTGACATGGTTACTCAAACGCACCCACAAAGAGACGATCTCGTTTTTGAGCTTAATTACAGAGTTCATAAAGTCATTATATAAACTTTATATAAAATTATAATAAAATGTACACATACATGCTTGATAGCTTCGTAAGACACCGTTCTGAACATAAAATAAACCATAAAATATATAATATTAAAGCTAAATATTAAACATTAATATATTTATTAACCTGTTTCTTCGGAATTACTTCAAATGCAAACGATGTTTTTACTTCATAATACGAGTGTTTATTTTCCACAGTCCCTCAGTCCTGAGGATAGAAGCCACAGAACCTCATTTCGTCTACGTGGCTTTGATTATTTGGTAGCAGGAAGAGTTATTTCATTTTGAATAAATTAATTTGGTTATAGGTTTGCTTTGTTCCTCTAGGATATCCATGAGGCGAGCCTGGAAGCGGTGGGCTGGTCGATTGTATTGGTGTTAAGATTGTAGAGGATACGACGCAGCCTACAAGAATGGAGACATACAAATATAATATATCGGGCCACAAGAAAAGTAGCAAGTTTTGTATAAATTGTAGAAAATAATTCAAATACCAATACTTTTTTGGAATGTCTTTTCTGTTGGTTGAATATTAATTTGATATCAATATAAGGTATACATTTTGAATTAAAAAATATTATCTAGGTATACTTGATTCGACATTGTTATAATCAAACCTAAAAGAGTTATGGGAATAAAGGCAATATTAAAATTACAAGATAGATAAGATGGGTCAGATCCTATCACCGCACCGTGACAAAGAAGATTATGAATTTTATGAATCTTCTGTATTTCATTCCACATCGTGTGATATATATTAATATATTATATTATTATCTTACAACGTGCAGCCATCAGTAGTGTAATATGAAGGAGTGCACATTTCCGCATCAATGGGGAGGAGTAGTGAGGGTATTAATAATATCCCTAATTACTTTTGCAGGGAGAATTCTAATTGTTTTATATAAAACCTCGTGCAGTCGGGGGATGCTGGATGAAATGTGAGCTTTATGCTGTAATATGAGGTTTTATTTCACGTTGCTCTGTAACTTTATTACATTATACCTACATAGGTACATACACACACACTGTACATAATATATTTATAGGTATCTATCTATATACCTACATTCGTCCGTATATTATCCGTCTAACATAATTACATTGGCTATTCCGAGATTTATATTCAGATTTCTTTTAATTATTTTTGGTTATAATTTTAATATTGCTGCACTTTTTTATGTCCATATTTATTAAAAATAAACATTTGCAGTTTACACAGTATAACGTTTTTAACTCCAGTAGTCGAATTTATTTAGATATTTTTTACTTTCGAAAATTTAATTAGAATTTATTCTGTAATAAATAAATTGGAGAGCCGAATCAGAAGGAAACTCAATTGATAGTCATTAGTGTGGCACCATATTTATGTAAGGATTAAAGGACGGCTTGCCTCTTATATTCCATTTTAATTAGCCCACGGAGAATCAAGGAAGCTCCTCGCATCTAAGGAGATTTTAAGAAGCGTCTTTAATCACAGATTTTGAAGTGAAGCTTCTTAAATTCTCTCATTTTCTTTCATTATATTTCCTTGGTAAATGTATCTTAATAAGGCCAGCAATTACACAGCGTGCGAATTTTCTAAAAATTTAGAGTATAGATCTTCAAAATACGATCTTCAATTATATGGATTGCTTTTTGGAATATTTGATTAGATTTCGAATAACATAATAACATGTCATCATTTTTTAATGCTTATAGAAATTCGAGTATGTAAAGATCATACTTTCATTATTTTTATCAAATATGACTTGTAATATATGTATATGTAGATTACCTAATTGATTCAAAACAAGATATTACTTTTAGTAATGAATTACCTTGTGAATCTACCAATCAATTTTGAATAGAATCCCAAATATTGCGAGAGCAAACTTTGGTATTATTGATTTCTATTATGTACTACATTTTAAGCGAATTATTTTTATACAAAGTTTAAATTTTGTATTGGCGTTTAAATTTAACGAAAACAGTAATATCTTTCACTGGAATCTCTATACAAAATTCAAATTTATAAAGCAAAATGAAATAAAAGCATGAGAGATCAGAATAAAGATTCCTATGGGTATAGACTTACTAAGTATTTAATGAAAGCTTAAAACAGTTGTTTGTTTTGATTACTCCTTCTGATATTTTTTGTTTGAAAGGCAATGAATGATGTTGTTATGAATTCCCCTTCAGAAATATTATTCAGAATTTCTTATGTTTGATATTAAATTTGTTATCGTTCTTTCTTCTACTTTCCGGTCAAACTTATTCCCACTGGCATTCTTATACTTATGTTTAAAGCTCTATTTACTTCTTGTAAATAAATCAAATATTAGGAGGCACAAATCATGTAAATTCAAAGGTAAAACATTTATCCACAATGACCGAAGAAGAAAACTTGTTTCCTCTTTCCATGATCCATATTTCATTTCAGGTATTATAATATTGAAGAAAATTTTCTATATTTTCATACAAAAGAAAGGCTGGAATAATGTATGAGGTTTAAAGGAAATCTATTGCAGGGAGTAAATAATGTAATACTTTGAAGATTATTATCATCATCTTGCTCTTCAACGCTCCTCTCGGGAACAAAGTGTGCAAATTTGTCTTCTCTATTCAGAGCGTCTCTGCGCCAATGGATTCACCTCTCTCGAAGATTATAACGTTCGTTAACTTTAAATGTGTAAAGTATGAGATTGTATTATCATACTTTTATTTCAACTTTTTTGACAAAAATAATTATGTTCAGTAAAAAATTATTTATATAAGAATATTATTTCTATTCAATTTTAAAATAAAACATAACTAAATTTGATGAAAAAAAATTACAAACTTCTATTTGCCATTATCGTTGCCGATTAACATGTCATATAAATTTACACATTTAAAAAAAAAACATTCAGAAGATTTATATTTTACATCCGAGGAATAAAACCATATTATAAATGTTATCAATAATTTCGTTGATTTTATTTTATAATAAAACCATATTATAAAATAAAATCAACGAAACACTTTCAGAAGATCAATTTGGATTCCGCAAAGAGGCAGGCACAAGAGATGCAATCCTGAGTCTCAGACTTACTCTAGAAAAGAGAATAACAATTAACAAAAACACATATATAGCATTCATCGACCTTGAAAAAGCATTCGATAAAGTAGAATGGGAACAACTTTTTAACACCCTCAACCAGATAGTTCGTTTAGAATACATTTTTAAAATGTCAAATAATACTTTACACTTTAATGAAAATGTTCATAATGAATCACATTCTGTTGGCAGTTTATTCTCCCTTCACAACACAAGATATTGTTTAGTATGAGAGGGTGTATTGAGATTCATCAGTAACACAGGTATGTAAAACAAGACAATAAGTATATTATTTATGTCCTGTGTTTCCGATGAATTCATCAATAGCGGCGTACAGACAGCTGGATGCGAACGTCAATCATCAATCATCAAGAAAAAATCTTATATCTTTCGGCGACGATTCGGAGCATTCTCCGAAGAAATATTCGAATGAATGCCTTCGTTACCCGTCCATGAGACGTTACGAAGGCATTCGTTGGAATATTTCTTCGGAGAATGCTCCAAATTAACGCGAAAGATTTTTGCTTGATGATTGACGTTCGCATCCAACTGTCTGTACGTCGCCATTGAGGTATACCACCCGTCTTGAATGTATATATTTCTTAATGACACGAAGTATGTTTATCACATACATTGGCTACCCCCTGTAGGAGATACCATGATAGCATACAAAGACACATACATAATATAAAATGCCTAGAGATACCTACCTACCTATGTAAGTATTCTTCTATTAGTTTTTTTTTCTGTAACCACGTAACTGGTGATGGGAATTATTGACCTTTGTAAACTTCGCTGTATCTAATTGTATGCTCGTGTAATCAACATAATACGTTTCTACATAAATAATAATAATTGCATTTACGATTGAATAAAACGTAAGTACGTTAATAAAATTTCAACCTACAAAAATATAGCTCACAGTACTCGTATTTGGTAAACTACCATGTTAAGAAGCAGAATATGACGTAGAAAATAATGGAGATGACATCTTAAGAAGTGAATTTGATATTGCATTAGCAAAGTTGAAAGACGGCAAAGCACCAGGTATTGACCTGATTCCATCAGAGCTGCTTAAATGCGCAGGAAAAGGCATGCTTGATACATTGTATAAGCTTGTCTGCAAAATATACAACACAGGAGAGATACCTGAGGACTTTGCCAAATGTCTGATACGAGCGCTTCCTAAGAAAGCAGGCACGACAAAGTGTGAACAACACAGAACCTTAAGCATGATATCACACGCTTCTAAGATACTCACCAACATTATAATGAAAAGGGCGGAAAATAAAATCAACGAAACACTTTCAGAAGATCAATTTGGATTCCGCAAAGAGACAGGCACAAGAGATGCAATCCTGAGTCTCAGACTTACTCTAGAAAAGAGAATAACAATTAATAAAAACACATATATAGCATTCATCGACCTTGAAAAAGCATTCGATAAAGTAGAATGGGAAGAACTTTTTAACACCCTCAACCAGATAGGAATGAGTTATAAGGATAGAAGAGCAATCTGGAGCTTATACAAGAACGAAATGGCTGTGATTAAAAGCGGAGAGAGCTGTGCAGAAGCAAGGGTCGAACAAGGCGTAAGACAAGGATGCTCAATGTCGCCAGCTCTCTTTAACTGCTATATACAGCGAGCCATTGATGAACTGAGAGAAGAAATGAAGAACTGGACAGGAGTAAAAATAAATGGGAAAAAGGTCGACATGATAAGATATGCTGACGACATAGCACTGCTCGCAGACTCCGAGATGGAGCTGAACGAAGCTTTAGGAAAATTGGAAAGTATACTGTTGTCAAAGTACAACATGAAAATAAATAAAGAAAAAACAAAATGTATGGTCGTTGGAAGAGAGGAAGCGACTGCGAACATTGCATTAAATGGAGTGAGCATCAAACAAGTAAGTGAATTCGTGTACCTGGGCAGCAGAATAAACCAGGATGGACGCTCCAAAGCAGAAATTGTAAGCAGAATAAACCAGGCAAGGATTGCCTTCAACAAAAAATCGAAGATATTGGAATCCCCAAATATCGACTTAAGCGTAAGGAAGAACCTTACTAAAGCCTTTGTATGGAGCATTCTGCTTTATGGTTGTGAGACATGGACCATCAGCAAGAGTGAAAGCGGACGGTTGGCGGCCTTTGAGATGTGGTGCTACAGACGCATGCTTAAGATCCATTGGTCGGAGCACGTCGAAAACGAAGAAGTCTTAACCAGGGTAGGCGAAAAAAGGCAACTCCTTAAGAGAATCAGCCAACAACGAGCTAACTGGATTGGCCACAACATCAGGCACCCAGGACTACTCATCGCCATCGCGGAGGGTAAGACCGAGGGAACAAATGGCAGAGGCCGACCAAGAGACGCATATATGGACCAACTGAAGAGGGACATGAACTGTGGCTCATACGTAGAGCTTAAAAGACTGGCTGAGAATAGGGAGGAATGGAGAAGAAAAACCAAACTCGTTGCAGACCAATCCAATGGATTGTAACTAAATATATATATAAATGTTATCTGCTAGCTACTATTAAGAACATACTATTTCAAGAGATACGATGTTTGAAATAAAATTTAACCATAAAGTGTAGGTATAGTTATGTGGTTTCAGAAATCACTGTTCGCTTACTCGCAATACCGTGCAACTTTTACCGTTTACTTCATGTTATTGATATACCAAAAAAGAAACCGTTGTAAAAGTTTTCAAGATATATTGCCTACGATATCTGCGTAGATTCAGCGAGAAATATATTTTGTGCTGTGAGCGCCAGTGGGTGCTGGCTGCTGGCTGAGTGAAAGCAATCGACAATTGTTATTTTATGCAAATGAACGAGATGCGACCGCTGTGGATACCCGAAAATTACGTACATTAACTCATCACGGTCCTGACAGTGTATGTGTGTGTACGAATTGATTTTTTCGAAACATTTTCAGTTGGAGTGTGCTCTCAAGGGAATAAGTAGAATGTGTTTTTAACTGACGATAAACGTAAAGTCTCCCGCTGATGAAAATCTGCATAAATTGTCATAGGTAGGTTTTTAAACTGTTTCATTAGCTTTTTTTTCATAAATATTAGTTAAACGTTGTCCAAAGTTTGTTTACGGAGAACATATACGACACGATGTAATAATGAGTAGCTCCGGGTGAAAATAACCCAAAGGGATTTAGTGAAATCAAATGATTCATATAGGGAGAGGATACTGAGTGTGTAAACAAACGTGCGTAATATTCAATAAAACCACTAGTAGATGTATTTTTTTCTTTTTTGTAACTTTATAAAGGGAATAAACCCAAATAATATTATTGTGCACAAAGTAAAAATTCTCACTTTACTAAATTATTAAAGCAAAAATTTACAAGGATTTTTAAATTAAGGTTTTACAATAATAAATATCAAATTACTCAATTTTTGATAAGATAGTCTTATCAAATAGTAAATGATATTTGTTAAACAAAAAAGTTATGAAGCAAATTTCACATGTGCTAAAAAATGAAGAGCTTTAGTCATTTCTTTACGAATTCGTCGTGCAGAGCGTAAATGTTATAGAAATTTGTAATGTACTGTTTTTTTAAAAATTTGAATATCTACATTATTGCTATACATTTATTATCTGTGTTACTAGATATGTTTTAAAGTTTTCATAGAAAAAGTGGTTTTTACTATCCATCATGAGTAAAAAAATATCTACGTTAGCTACTAACAATCAACAGTGGCCTATACAGCATTCATCAAAACATTTATAAATATATATTTGAATTTATCCATCTAAATAATGAACAATGATGTAAAAACTAACACATATATTTTTTCTAAAACATACATAGAAGACAGCGAATGAATGAATTATGAATAATATATATAAACAAATAACATGAATATTACGAATATAACAAAGTATACTAATATATACAAAATAAGGGTTATATACTTACATAAGGATGTATCGAAAGCTTGAAACAATTTAAAACATTTTCCATATAAACTATTAAATAAAGACCTTAAAATTAAGGTCAATTACTTTGGTGAATATTTCTACATTATTTTATTACTAAATTAGTAATTCACAGAAGTCAGAACATGGAAAATGATCAATTTTATAATGTTATAATTATTAATGCGTATGACCTGATGAAAATAAAGAGAATCTTAATTATTCAACACCTTGATACGTTGTATACATAAGTAGGTTTAATTTTAGGTATTATATGAATTGGGTATTTTTGAATATGGATATGTTAAAAATAGTTCATATTTTTCATATTTTCTAGTTTTGATTTAGATGTACAAGATGTAGTAGGTAGTGATTATTGGTCAGAAGTTGGTTTTATGTAGAAGTGTAATGGTTATTTTAATGTACTTGTTTGAACAGATTTGATTAGCAGAGAAAGATAACAATAAATGGAATGAATAGAAACAGAGTATAATAACAATATGCATATCATACCAATTTGTTTTGAGTAGATTTTATAAACAAAAGTTTAGTCATTGTTTCTAAAAAGCAAAACTTCCAAGGAGTGCTGGCGGAAGATTTTAAAATTCAACTTGTAAGCTAATTAGCTTTTGTTATTTTATGAAAATGAAGTGACTGAAGAAAATAATATATAAACGTTGTTCAGCGGAAAATTTTCAGAAGAGCACCTGAATAGTCCGCGTTCCATATACGTTCAACTTTTCGTATAAAATTTACATAACTTAAGGAGGAATAACATAAGTTTTGTATTATATTATTATAAGGTAAGAAATTCGGAAAAATATTTGAATCTCTAAAAGGGTTAAAACGTGGTTAGTATAAACAAGTACAACTTTGATAAAACGATTTCGAAAATATAATATCAGATACACACCTAGTTCATCTTTTCAAAAATTAGCTAAATTATTATTGTTGAAAGTGTTTCATTTATATACAGATCCAATTATTTAATTATGAATAATAAAATATACTTCATTGGCCATAGAATTATATGCAAGATTTTTAAATTACGTGCCATTATATTGATTTATATCTTCAATATAAAGAGTATAAAAACATTGTCAATGATTTAAAAACAAAATATTAAGTAGTTTAATAAAAGTGAGTGATATATATTTTGTTCTTGGGGCTCAAAGTTTGGTAGGGCCACGGTGATGCTTGTTTTGCTGGAAAACATGTGTCCTATAAATACTGTGTAATGCCACAGTTGCGCTTCATCAGTAACACTACCAATAGTCCTACTCCTAGCGTCCTCGAGTGGTCTTTAAGGCCCCGCGAGCCCCGGGCAATATGGCCACTGGCACTTCCATCAGCCATAGCAGATAGGAGAGGATGAATGGCGAGTCTCTGGCGCCATAAAACCAGAGCAACCCAGCTAAGGGACGGAAAACCCCAACAGAAAAACCCTGGCCCTCCTGGTAGGGGGTTTGGCGTAAGGCTGACAACCTCACCCTAGAAAAAAATTCAAGTAACGAAAAATCCAAGGAGCCTCGGACATAACGGCACTACCCCTGGACGACACGGCAAACGAAATAAGGAACTAACTGGAAGACAAAAGCAAAGGATAGACGAGAGTGGAAGAGACTACTAGATTCAGCCAAGGCCCACCCAGGGCTGTCGAGCTCATGATGATGATGATGATATATATTTTGTATTTTAGAGGAAGTTACAGTGGTATTTTTCTTAAATAACGTTTATTTAGAAAATAACGACAAATAAAAGCAATAAAAAATTAAAAACGTCTTTGTTGGTATGAGTTTTGGATCATAAACAGATCACTGATTAATAATTCTAAAATAAAGTGTTTAGTTCTATACGATATTATTTAAGCAAGGAAATCTTAGGTAGGCATCATAATGACAAGAGTCGCTTAAGTGCTTCAGCGTTGTCGCTTTAAGTAAAGGGACCATTTAAAACTATTTAGTAACTTAATGTCACTTACAACAGAAGTTAGTACGTCTATATACATGTGTATTACACGCTAAATTGTAGGGGGAGAAGTACTGAGGAGAAACGAGTCCAAATAATGACTAGGTTTAAGCGGAAAGCTTTATCAAACGATACAAGAAATTAACAATGTTTTATAATTAATTGTCTTTTCATCCTTTTATATTAAGAAGATACGAGACTCTATCAAACAATTTTCTATCACAAAATCATTATAACTTTGAAGAGGGAAGTTGAGTGAGACGAGATGAAACAAAAATATAAATATATTTTATTATTACACGAATTTATTCATTAAAGATTTTCAATAATCTTATGATTTTTTTTCAAATGATATGTTTTTGAATTAATCAAGATAATTTTTATCAAAAATATGAGTGTTTTATGGTGTCATTGGACAAGTGCTTAGAATATCTTTAATATGTCTAGCCAATAGATATTTTTTTGTTAAGTGGAAATCGAAAAGCTAAGTAGTAAGAACAAAAAGTTAATCCCATATCTGTAGAAAGAGATCATTTACATTCTTCTATATTAAAACAATGTGTTATTAAATGAAGTTCTTTGTCTGCTCCTAAGTAACCTCATAGCAGGTGCATCTTACGATGCCATCAATGATACTATTCCATTTAACTTTATACTGCTGAAGCCAACGTTACCCGGTGACATTACGTGCAGAACTAGTAGTTATTATTGTACTTAATGTAGCTGGGATCAGGGCACCTTCCGGAGTTTTAAATGTTTATACGACTTTACAAAAATATCAACCCCCTACTTCAAACGTTTAACGTATCTATGTACTTACTTACTTATACTTTGAGAATTCGCTAATATTGCTTCAGCTTAATGGGTACCTAGTGAATTTTTATTATAACATTAACGTGTGAAAGTTTTATACCTCGAAATGTCAATATTGTACTAGTATGATATCACATACATATTGTAGTAGGTATTATGGTAAAGTATATTTCCTTAAATATGAAACTATTAACGAAGATAATACTATACAAAGAAAGTAGTTATGTATAGCTCAGATTAAAGCCCGTTCTTATTTAATGCAAATAACATCTAGCACCCTTACATAATCAATGTACTTAGCTTTGGAATGTGTGACATATTACTAGAAGTCAAATTATTTGTCGGTGTAAGATTACTAACATTTAAATTCCCAAAAGTAATAAATATTTGTTGGTTCGCATCTTATATGTTAAGGATTAAATAAATTTTCTTGATAATAAGATTTTAAGGATGTTTGTTTCGAGAATATTTACTTGGATGCCTCTACGCCACAAAGAAAATGGAAGAATAATTTGAAAATACCTCTTCTACTATTTAATTACACGGCGAATGTTTCCCTAAAGCGCTCTTCAACCAAAATTATTTTAAGATATTTGTTTCGTAAAATATATTCAGCTCAATACAGCTTTGTGGTGCGGTTAGGGCTGCTAAGTAGGGGATAATTGTGATAATTAAATTGTTTGAAACTTTAATTTTGAATATCATTGGTAAAATAATAAGAAAATTCATTGGGACTTTATGCACAAATCTAATTTGATTTTGACACTTCATTGATTTCAAAAGAATAATCATAATAACAATTAACTTAGAGTATGCGTGGACTATTTAATCGTCGTAACATTCTTTGTTGAATTATAGGTAATATTTAATTTGTTAGTAATTTTTTGCTGAATTACGTGACTAGAAAAAATAAACATCAATTAAAACAACAGTAATTTTTTTTAATCCAATTATGATTGACGACCTTTACTTTGTGCATTAAATGAAATCTGTCAATATTATAACGGCGTTCTTCACAAGTGGAGTAGTCGGTGGCTCACTGTAAGTAATGATCACATAATCTATTGTCTATATACTATTCAAAATAAAACGTTCAGTATTGGTGATAATATTTAAAAATGGAAAAGTTTTTCAAATTGTATATACCTATCTTCCTGACTTGTATGAAGAACCTTTTCTTTAATTTGATATGAGGTCAATAATATTGCGTGTCGTCTTCTAAAGTGTTTCTAGAGTATTATTACTATCCATGTGCTAAGCGGGAATTAGGATGAGGGATTTAATCGCTTTAGTATTTTCTTTTTACAACCCTACGCGTTTCGTAAAGTTTCTTTTCCACCGGAAAGGAGTTTTCATGCGTATGTATGCACTAGGGGACCGTAATTTCCAGTAAAGATTCTTAGAAAGCGAGCTCTTAACGAAAATTAATTATCTATTTTATGAGGTTAAAAGCAATCATTAAAGAATATTAAAGGTTTATAATTTTCATGTAAATGTTGAAATTTTTGAATCTTGGGATTGAATTACATACAGGGAATATGATACAATTCATAATTATGGTTTCTGATATAACAAAAATTACAATATTCATAAAATATCCTCAGAGAAAATACTCGTTTCAAATTAATGCCAATATTTCTATCGATTATATTGAAAAGAAACAACTTCAATTAATTTGTATTAAGAATATGAATATTAAATTGTGACCGATATTTTGAAAATAAATAAAAATATAAACAAGTTAATATGTCTAGTTATATATAAAATAATAAAGAATGGGAGAAATGTGAATAATTATATTTTAAGAGCCGTGTTATAATAGACGAAAAGTGAATTTATGTTTCATAATAAAAACCTTTTACATCAATTCCAATCATATCGTTCATTCATTCATTTAATCACCCTCTCCTGAATGCCAAAACGAACAAAAGAAAGTAATTTTCCCCGAACAAATATAGTTTCTTTTGCAGTATGTAGGCTTTTTGTGCGTATTCGCGTAGTCCATTAATTCGTTGCAAAAATAGATTGATTGTGATTTTTCGCTTCATAAATGTTGTTAGCGGTCAAAAATGTAACATCGGTATTCATGTTAATCTATTCATTTTTACCAACGAGAATACAAACGGAAGATAATTGTTATCTACGTTCAAATAGAACATGAATAAAATTAATATCTTTATCTGGTGTATTATTTATTACCTTGTTTCAAATATGAGTGAAATTTGTTAAGTAGTTATAATGATATATGTCAATATCTAAAAATACATATCGTATCACGTGTTATTGGAGTTTGGAGCTTTGATTTCAATGGACATTTATAGCTGATGATTGGAACACAAAAGAGATACATTATTATAGATAAGGTGTAGTAGACAAGATAGTCTTAAGTTAATTCTGGCTCAATGAAAAACTTTACTCCGAATAGAATACTACGTTCAATCTTTACGTTCAATTTTTATTGGGCTACTACCTATTCAATTACATAACGATAATTAAATTTTGACTTTTATAAGTTACTTGCGGACCCGGCAAACGTTGTTTTGCCATATAATATACTAATATCGCTATTAAGAAATAGAGGTTGTTGGAAGAAGGGTGAAAATTTAGGGCTGTTTGTATTTTTTAATTCCTCACCATAAAAATCGCGATGGACTACCCTTAACTTGTAGAGGCATAAAAGTAGATAGATATTGGCCGATTCTCAGACGTATCCGATAAGTACACAAAATTTCATCAAAATCGGTCTAGCCGTTTTGGAGGAGTATGATAACAAACACCGTGACACGAGAATTTTATATATTAGATAATTATAAATAATATTATGAAATAATTTTAGTCAAGCATAAAGTTTGAACAATAAGAAAGGTGTCACTTATTCAGGCCTAAGAGTCGGTATAGCAGTTATTCCATATTAGTGAGTGCTGATGCCTGCAACAACAATAATACTATAATAATAATTCCGGTGACCTATTTCCGATTTTCATTACCAAATGCTTTGCTGTCATCTGAGCAAACCTGACGCGTTTATATTAGTGACAGAACATTGGAAAGGAGGGAGGAGATAGAGATACTAGATACATGAAGAGAGAAACAGAGGGAGATGGAGGAAAAGGAAATACAAGAAGTGGAAATAGATACTACTAAGACTTATACCTCTAGGCCTGTGATGATTACCCATGCGGAAGTTTATTTCGTCAAACAATGCGATTACATATAATATGACTTGAGCTTTGTTTCTTTTACCGCAATTATTTCCAAATTCTTTTTTTTATTATTGTAAAAGATTTATCCATAAGAAAAAACTTCTATAGACTTACTTAATAGCACTTTCAAGCAAAGAAGGATATTAAAATAGTTTCATTTCGAAAAAACCGAAAATTTTATTTTAATATACCTAAAACCTTTTATCCCGTGGAGCACCCGGTAAAGAATTGGTCTCCCACTCTTCTCCATAAGTTTTCGAGTGTCCTGTAAAAGGCAGGTGTTCGAAAAAATTAAGACATTATACATCTTAAATTCAGCGATGAGGTTTGCTACCCATCCTGAATGTCTTGATTTTATATTGGCACGAAGAGGACAGTTTGCATGTTTCTTACATACGGCTGATCTGCTGGCTACCCCACTTGTGGGATGTGCCGTGATGGTATAGTAGTAGTAGTAGTATATACCTAAATCTAAACATGTCAAAAAATGATATATCTATAAATAAACAGAAATAATACATTGTGAAATGTTGATCTCTGTTAAGAAAAAAGAATTATGGTAATATTTGCAACTGAGATAAATGGACAGTTCGAATTTGCGTTCCATCTCTTTTGCCTATCCCTCAAAGAATATGGTATGGGATGGTAAAATATATACTCGTATTTAGGCGAGAGTTTGAAAATGAATGAACAATAATCAAAGTGTTTCAAAATATAAATTATATGTTTTTTTTCCTACGCATTTATTTATGCGAGTACTTAATAGGTATCTATTGTTACGTTTCGACACATGAATACAATACAATAATAATATATTTGGAGTCTTCATTAAAAGTCACATTTGGAAGAGACAGTGAATACAAGTTTGTTCGGAGAACACAAGCGTATGCTGACATAAATAAGATTAAAGCAAGAAAAATAGAGACGCTAACAGAAGAAAGTCCGCCAAGAAGAGAAATAAGAAGCTTTATATTATACACTCGCAGATTTCCATTACAAAAGCGTGACACCATAACTATATTGTGTCTAGTACTATTTATACATCTATATATCTATTATTACAATATACCTACTGTAGTAGTATTAGTTAGTATACATTTATACATTGTAGTAGCATAGAGACGAATGAAGGTGGTTCGTGAAATACATTCATATTCTCTTTGGGGACATTGACAATACAATGTGCAAAAGCAAAGAGTTCTTTACATATTAGACTAATACCTTTTCTTCTTCCACAACTTACTCCACATAATACCTCATGAAATAATACATACCTATGTACGTTTTACAATATTTACACGAAATATAAAAAAAATCTTTTTAAGTAATAATCATTAAAGTTGAGTGTACTTCTTTCACATATTTGTTAGTGATCAAAGTCCTTAAGATAAATTTAAGTTTAAAATTAATTCAAGTACACCCCAAACACTCTACAATAAGTATTCAAAGCTTACGTGTATTGATAGTGGGAGGGTTTGAATCTAGGATTTCTCAATTGAAAAGTATTTGTTTAATCTCAACAATAGTACCAACAAAATGTACCTATAAGGTATATTAAGATCTACAAAATGGGGATTAATTATAAATGCTTGAAATAAAATTCTTCAATAACTGAAAATATTCTATTTTAAATCAAAGAATCAAATGGAGTGCGAAATCATCATACTACACTTGTTTCCGATTATAATTGATGGAAATAATATTATGTAGACACCAAGAAATAACCTACAGGGAGATACAATAAAGTTATTGTGTAGTATAAGAATACAAAGGTACTTAAATCAATCACCTATTGTTTTACGAGTTATTTTACTATATGCTTGTTTGTGTCTCACTGTTCCGCCATTCAAAGACTCGATATGTATGTAGTTTATGTACGTATTACTGAGAATTGCCCCCGGCCGAACCTATATCATGTTTTTCTTTATAAAAAAACATTAGACCTGATTTCATACTTCTTAATAAAATTCCGTAGAAAATATTATTAACATAAATGAGGGATATTAGAGAAGAAATTGTTTTTCTTGTTTGCTAGTCGAATACAGATGAAGATATGAACCCTGATGTTGGCTACATTCCAACTCTGATTATGAACAAAATTATGCCTTTTTGTTGGTAGGCTCTTAAAATAATTATCGTTACATTTATCTCCATTGCAGAACACATAAATAATATTTAAATATTTACAAGTAGGATACAATGTTCCCTATCTATTTTGTTCTACCTATGATTATTTTTGTCCTATAAACATTACCATGATTTCTTAGTATATTAACTAAGTTATTTATTTGTATCAGTACAAAATAAAATAAATTATTTAAAATTTATCAAGAAACGAAATATTTAATCTCATATTTTAGTATTAAAATTTTATTTAATGTGATATTGAAAGGGTATTTTTGAATAATTTACTAAAATGGATTTGATGATCATACTTTTATTAAGTAATTAGATTGCTAAAAAAATGTACAAAGGATGTTAAAAAGAAATGAAATCACTGATTAAGGAGAAAAAAATTATGCATGAGACAGAGGTGTAAGAAATTGCCTGAAAGTATGGAAGAAAATATGAAAATATTTTGAAAGGATATTAAGCAGATAAGAATGAGATAAATAGTATGAACTCTACGGACGCATGTTGATGAAGGGCGAGGATGTCGTAAATAGGTGGAAAATTCCTCTGGGGAACTATTTGAAATTGGAAGTGAATTCAAGAACTATAGTGGACCTACTGAAGAAGAAAATTTGAGTGGTAAAATGGAAGAGAAAATCATTATTAATGAAAAAAAAATACATTGAAAAAAGCAAAGAATAGAAAGACTGGGATGTGATATGATTTCCACCAAATTTGACAGATTGAGTATGTTGTAAAAGTTTGAGTGGTGCTATAAGCTTTTTAATCAATGTTGTTAGGAAAGCTATACACCACATTTTTACTTTATCCAAGAAAAGGGATCTAGTCTATAGTGAGAAAATAATCGAGCGCTGAGTTTGGGGTGAAAATTTTATGCAAAAATTCTGCTTTAAAGAGTACGAAATGTACAGAAGAAAACGTATAGGATGTGCCTTTTGGAGTAGTAGAAGATGTGTAAATCAGATCTTTTCACTTCGAATGGTGAGAGAAAAGCTCTTGGACAAGAATCAAGAGCTTTTCTGTGCTTTTGTATGTTAGAGTAGATCAAAACAATTTGAAGAATGTGTTGTCGATGTGAAGGGTAAATGACAGCCCAATACATCCCTGCACATCCTTGTATGAGAGATGCTCCGCTTGTATTAGGTAAAAGTTTGAGAGATAGAGTGCGAAGTAGTGTAGTACGAGAAAAATGTGGAATAAAATCTGGAGCAGTAACAACAATGAAAGTGAATTTAGGCACGTGAAAAGAATGAAAATATACCTATCTGGGAGGAATGGCGCTCAGAGACGTTGCCGTCCAAGAATCAAATGGCAAGATCATATACATAAAACAATTTCTACAAAAACGCGGTCATGACTGTTTTATTTATCCAGAAAAGAATTAACATGTAGTGCTTTTAGAGGGAGTTTTAGGCGTCATGTTTCGTAAAAACCAGTAGGTAAATATGAGATTTTTTGTATGTACATTGTAGGTGATGTTGTTAATATGATATTGTCATAATAATAGTGGACGTTGAAGAAGTTTACTTACCGGCATAGTTTGACTGCCGTGAAGAGTGTTGATGGCCGCCTGCGCTTCTTGATGTGAACTGAACTTGACGAAGGCGCAGCCTGAAAAGAAAAAATGAAAACCTTTAAAATTTTATTCCTTAATACCCTTTACAAATATTCGATTAAAATTTTGAGTATGTATGTATATACCTATTAGAATTCATTTTATGATGCGAGAGTTTTTATTGTTACGACGTGCATACACCACATAAAAACAATTTTTTCCAATAAAATACTATCCTCTACAACACTATAATAATTGTCATCATGTCACATCCCACAACTGATATAAACAGCCCGCTGTCTACTCTGCACCAATGATAAATAAGACATTTAGGACGGGTAGGATACCTCATCGCTGAATGTAAGATGTAAAATGTATTGGTTGATTTGAAAATGACTTTGTAAGTCGAAATCAGGTTATTACTATTAAACCTGTTAATAAATACTCAACAACAGTTTGTTCGTTCCATAAACCAATTCTTGTTGTTCGAAATATATACCTATAGTTAAAAAAAAAACATAAGATAAATTCATAGAACACGTATTGAGAATAGATTTATTGAACTGAGTATAAAATACACGTAGGCATATGAAGATATAATAATAGTTATATGTCAATAAGATTCTTAAGGAAATGCCTCATTTGGCGGAATGATTAGTTCAGCAATAATTCAGGTATAACATCTCATATAATCTTAACAGTTATCGATAGTATTAGTATGGAGTAGGTTTAAGTAGCAGTAGGTACAGACTTACTATATTAGGTTTATATGTACCCACTACGTAATATTTCACAGTAAATAATTTCATATAATTTGTATATAATTATACTCGAGTCAACATGGGTAATGTTTATCTTGCAATAATATATTATAGGAGCCATATTATAATATATACATAGGCATATTGAAGGTATATTGTACCGAAATCAGAACAATAGGTATGCACTGTTTACGAAATAATGTTTACTCAAAATTTTGTACTCGAGAATTACGATAATTCAGACGCATTTACAAAGATGATAGTGCTAACTGGATATGTCTACAGTTTGCTCTGGGCCATGGAGCACCCGAAAAGAATCTCACTCTTTTTCGAAAGTTTTCGAGAGTCATGCAAAAGGCAGCTGTTAAAGTCATGAGTCATGCAAAAACTTAAGACATTTATATCTTAAATTTAGCGATGAAGTTTGGATCCATCCTGAATGTCTTATTTTTTTGTTGGCGTGGAGAGGATAGTTTGCTTGTTTATTAAAAACGTTTCAAAGTTCTCCATCGCTCATTCACTCAGTGTTATACCGAATATATGGGTGGTTGGAAAAGAGTATTGTAATAGACAAAATAAGTTTTGAACAAATCGTGTAAATTGAGATAAAAAAAGTCTGCATATTAATTTATTGATAAACAAGATTAAATACAAGAGAGTTCTGAATTTTTTGAACTAAAACAAAGATAACGTAAAATTTATCAGGTCTCTATACGTAACTTAATTGAAAAATTTATGATAGAAATTTAAAAATACGTCCTCTTATCTGAGTTTTCTTTAGATTACGTTACTGCCCCCCCCTAGAAAAAATCTTGGGCCCGTCCATGTTTATTTTCTCATATCGGAGTATTGAAAAGAGATTGAAAGATTTTTGAGTAAATTTTACGGTATAATAACATTATTGATGTATCAATTTTATTTTTTCAGACACTACATTTCTCGAGTTGCTGGCATATTATGTTCACATGTTCAAAACAATTTAGTAAATTTATTTTGTTTACCCATACTAAAAAAAATCATAACGCGCTGTTCTTTTATTGTTAATACGGTAGCCCATTTAAAAAATTTGGAAAGAAGATTCTAGCAATAATGATATCAAAACATTTCTCATTCAGTCGATAAACTCGCTCTAACTTAGCGTGTGTACGTACGTTAGATAAATTAAAATATATTATTACTGTGTTACCTACTTGTAGGTAAGTACTAGATGTTATGTTTTGTGTACCTTCGTAGCAAGAATGTTAATACTAATAATAATAATAATAATACTAGTAGTAGTAGGCACCTAGCTAGATGTATGTATGTGTGTAGATACAATAAGATATTTGCATACTCGAATTCAAAATGAAAATAAACGTCTCGCACGGGACTATATCTCTCTAGAGAGCGATACCAAGTAGTAAGTAATATTAGGAAAATCAAGATTTCGCAAAATCACGCTTGCTCCACTAACTTCTATTCACCTACTGAGAATATAATAATATGTATTATAATCGACGAATAAGTATTATAGTTTGCATGTATGAATGTTGGTATAGTCAATATTAAAAATCAGGCGACAATTTGAGTTCGTCGGTAGAGTCTCGGCCTCATGAACAAGGGGTCCGTGGTTCGATCCCAGGTGCCGGCAAACTCCCCTTTCACGACACAAGCTTTTAGCTTACTGTGAAAGGTGTATAAGGTTGTATTTGGGTTTATAACAAAACCCAGATATATCTTTTAAAAAAAAAAAAAATTATTTCGAGTTCACTATCTCGTAGACTCTTACGTATTTTAGAAATTAAGAACCTGTAAACAAACGCTCATCTTTTGAGTATATTTTGGGATACGATGATACGGCTAATCGAATCTTATTCATTTATAGTTTTGAACATTTTGCTTTTTAAAGTACCATATTGTCATATATAATAATGAATAAATTATTGTCATTTATATTTCATTTTACTGAAGTTATCAAAGTGAAAAAAATACATTGAGTTTGCATAATAATAATACAAACATTAAAAAAATCATAAATTATTTGTATCAAATTATGGCAAATTTTTCTCGAACAATTATATCATTTTGTATCTTTATATTTTTTGCTTTATTCATTAGTAGTAATATGATATTTACTTATATTTTGATTATTTAGATTTTTAGACATTTTAGGCAATATTATTATACAACGCTCAATAGATATTTGGTAAAGCCGGGTTTAAAATTAGTATAGAATAAAGCCTCTACTTTACATACTCCTTGTATGATCTCTATTTTACACCGTCTGTTATATATAAATGTATGTATAATAGAAAGTAGGTAGGTATAAATGTAACTTGGAAAATATGTTGTAGGAGGCAAATTATTATAATCGTACGCAAAATATTTTAATACAAATTTGAATATAGGTACATTGTTTACTATATAAACTCATGTTTTCATAATAAGTGATACACCCGTTTACTTTTACACGTTTTGTTTATATTTGATAAGAAAAACAAAATTTTACATTTCATTTTTTCATATTTGAGAATTTGATAACGAGGTGTGTGACTTATACCACATGTCTGTATATATATATATTTTTAATTAACATATCTGCGTTTTGCCTTATTGAAATATTTTATTGTGAAAATTAAGAACTCATAAATTTATAAGATTCGACATGTAATAAACATGGAAAAATTACTAGATATTTTGTTGCATTTCAGTTAGTCCGAGATAATTAATTATATAATATTTTTATGCGTTAGAGAAAACTTCCAAGTCAAAAAGATATAGGTACATTGGATGGGTTTATTTTGTAAATTAAATGTTAGTCAAAACAAGGAAGAATATCTATCACAGAAAGTTTATATATTATTGTAGAATACTCGAATAAAATCTTCAGGAAAATAAACTCTCCATGATTGCCCTACGGATAAACGTTCTAGGTATTATATTATATTTCACTTTAGAATACCTTCCGATGCTATTACATATCCATTACAACTATAATGTATATGTACCAGACAGCAGATTGTTTGTACACAGTTTTATAAAATAAATAAAAAAGAAGGAGAGAAGAGAAATCTTGCAGCGGGAAATCCTTCAATTAGACGATGAGATTGTGTTTCCTGCGGATGTTGAAGCAACTAGTTCATATTATAAGAATTTAGTTTTCAACTAACTCTAAAACTCTTCTTGTATGTTTTTTCTCTTTGTACCTCTTGTATGTAAGGTATAATAGTATGTAGGTTTGTATTTTTACTGTTCAAGTAGCGTTCTTTTCCTTGTCTGTCTTTGTGCATAAAGCTCTGTTTTGATGAGGAGCTTCGTAGGTGAATGAATCTAATAAGGTTCAAAATATATCGTAACGGTAAAACATTGTGTTCGTAGTGTTTTGATTAGTTTGCATTTAGTTCATAAGTTGTGATCTGTCTTTTATTCTGATGTCTGAAATGTTTCTATTAAACAAACTATAATATTTTCGCAGTAGGTAGGTATACCCAACGCATTCAGCATATGTAGATAGATCTATAATCTTTTTAATACAGAAGAGACGATGGTCCTGGTTGGACCATTTCTTGAGAAAGTTCAGTAGTAGTTGGCCAAAAAGAGCACTGTCCTTTTGTCCCTAAATGTTCTGACTGCTCGGACATCCTCTTTCACAATACACCGTTCCTATAACAACGACATGAAAGTGCTGGAAATGTCGTGAGAAGAGACAGAGAATCGGAGCAGAGATGCTCTGAATGAAGGGGATTGGTGTCCTGTGCCAAACTTTGCTCTCGAATGGAGCGCTGAAGGGCGAGATGATGATGATACCCAGCGAAATAAATAATAGGTATTCCAAAAGTGTATTAATAAGAACAGCCCTTTATATATTTTATGTAAGATTATGAAGGTAGATGTCGAGTTGATAGTGATAGTGCAAGTTTCAGTTTCTTGCCAAAAGTTGAAAAGCAAGTACTAAGCTAGGTATTCAGTAAATTGTGTAGTGGTAATGTACGAACGTTTGAGCTTTAGCATTAAAAGCGCATGTGTAATATTTTAAGTGCCTTGAACAGGTGTGTGTTATTTCAATGGAAAAATAACTAGTGAGGTTTTCATACCTTATTATTTCATTACGAATACACAGTACTAAAATATACGAAGAAAATTTCCATGTTCTTATACCTACATGTGTTTGCTTTCATCCACATTTCCAAGGCATGCAGCGCTTTATTTAATGAATATTATACGGTGGAATATTATTATGCACTTAGAAAATCATAATATTTTCAAACAAATCTTGCGTATGAAAACAAAGACAATATTGTTTTTCCTTATGTGCGCATAATATTTCTTGGAACATAAACATAAATAGGTATTTTGATTAAGAACGTAAAATAAATTTCAAATTGTATTTAAACTGAAATTTGAAATGTGGTAAGTCGATTAATTACATAAATTTACAAGAACTTTACTTTAAAATCAACTCTATTATGGTTGAACATATTACCACCTATTCTATATTGATTCAAACAAAAATAAGAACGTTACAAAATTTTATAATCAAGTTCACTTGAACTAACGGAACTAACATTTGTATTCTATAATTATGATACAAGTTGTATAAAATTCTAATTAGGTACAATTTTGGAGTTTACAGAATACCAATGTAGACTTACTAAAATTGGAACGTTCCTATTTTAGTTAGCGCATACTAAAAATAGAATTGGACGTATTAATGTAGTTACTTGATTGAGTTAAATCTTTTTAAATTTTTAACATATATTTCTGTATTCAAAGAATAATATTATTTTGACGGTCTGAGCAGTTCAATTTGTAAACGTCATGATATCGGATATGACGTTCCTTTGTGAAGACGTCAAAAAACTATTTATAGATAAAACATCTCGAAAATGATAAAAGTGCCGTGGATTGTATTTGAACGTCAAAATTCGAGATGTAGATTTTTTCTATGTGAGACTTGACTTATTGACAATGACGGATATAAGGGGAAAGGTCCGAAGGGCGAAAATGTACAGCTTTGGGGACTGTGTAATGCGAGGTTTGTATTTTCAAGCACGTGGTATAATACTAAATATCCAGAGGCAAAAATAATACTCTGTTTTATGTAATTCAAACTTTCCTTAACAAATAATAAAATGTAATAATACTAGCCTCGAGGTCTTATGTCTCTTATTAGTCTGTTTTGGAAATCGATAGCTTGATATAAATTAATTGAAAAGTGATAAATAATACTCACTCTCCTAATATATAAAGGTAAAGAGAAAAATATATACACAAAAAGATCCTACGTAAAAAACGTTTGGAAAAAATATCAAGGATCAATAAATTTATATTTATCTTTGATGTCAAAGAAAAAATAAAGACAATAGATCATGCCGGTATATACCTATGTAGTATTATCTATGATTTGTTGGTAAGATATTTGTAATATTGAACCCTCAAGGCAAATATAATGTATTTGTGCAAAGTAAAATTTGATAATATAAATTTGGTCGGTAGGTACCTACAAACGGAAAGCTGATATTAATTTCAATATTACTTTGAGCTTCACGAAAATTTTCCAGTAGAATGTTATTCAATATTGTGATCGAATATTGTTACTGAAACCCTTAGAAAATATATATTGCCTACTGGGAGACTTAATTGGCTACTTTGATTATTAAAATCAGTTTTAATGTAGACATTATACCATTTGAGTTTAATGAGATCTAGGAATTCGTACAAATGCGGATGAAACAAAGTAAATAAATACTTAATACAGAATCGTCAATAGTTTGATAACTATGGAATTAATAACGCCAAGGTTGTACCATTCTTCTTCTACTTCCATGTCTAGTCCCCCCCCGATGTTGGCTATCAGCCTGGCGTAGGCTTCTCTCTCCTTTGCTAGACGGAACAGTTATTCTAACCTCGAGATTCCGGTGTCCACTCTCTGATATTTCTAAGCCAGGACATCTGCTGTCTTCTCACATCGCGACTACCTTCAATTTTTCCTGGATGAGATGAGTTGGAGCAAACCATATTTTCAGAATACGTGTCCCAAATATGCTGTTTCCCTCATCTTTGTATTGAACAAAATCTCTCTTTCAGTTCCAGCCCTCTGCAACACCTCATTGTCCCGTTACAAGAAATAAATTGATTATGTACAAAGATTTCTTTTTTTAAACAGGTATCCCGTTCTTGTGGGATATATTGTGATGATAGAAGGAGAGAAAAACGACATTTATGCATAATTTCACCCACGGAAAAATTAGAGTTTTATTTGTATGCAAGTAAGATTTTATTGTAACAAGAGATTTTTTAATCAAAATTACGTAATCAATAATCTTTATTTTTATATGATCACTATTGTCAACCGAGGGTACTTGGTGGAAGTACATGTTAAATTTATCCATAAAATAAAACACTTAGATTTGATACTTCCACATTGACGAATTTTCAATTTATCTGTTCAACCAAAGTATTACCAATTTAGAATATTTAGAAAACGATATTTGTGAAAAGGTATGGAAAAGAAGTACTTATTTCATTTTATTTTTAATTATAAAAAAAAATCAAGCTTAGGACGAACGCCATCTGGTGTTGAAATATTATGTAGACGATTAAAATTTAAGCTGTCTCCGTTTCGTTTGAAATGAATGACGTTTTTTCTCTGTCCATTTAGTCTGTGCATAGTACATAATATTAAGTTAAGTGTAAGCATAAGCTTAGCCGTCGCGTCGTCCAAAAAGTCAACTTAATTTAGTACTACTGAATGTTTAGAAGAGAGAGGGCAGAGTTTCTAAATATCGCACTACATTGTTATTGTAAAAAATACTGCGAAATTCAGAAAATTTATTAATAATCTAGTTTTTGTTTATTGTGACGTAATGTTGCTCTCTGGCTTAAAAAGAATACCTGAATTTAAATATAACATACCTACATACCATCACGCCGCTTCCCTCGCAGCCTCAATCTTGCCATTTAATCCTCGGACGTTCACGTCCCCGAGCACCATTCCTCTCAGCCAAATATATCTTCTTAGTCATTCTTTCCTCATTCATTACCAAGTGCCCGAACCATCTTATCTTATTTACATTCATCCTTTTAATTACACCAACTTTCATTCCACATTCCTTTCATATATCACTGTTACGCACACGAAAACATCGACAATTCAGCGATGATGTCTGCCACGCATCCTGAATTTCTTATTTCTTTATTGGTACGGAGAGGACAACATGTATTTTCATCACTTGAAGTTAGTTCGCTGGCTACCTCACTTGTGGGATATGCCGTCATGGTATAGGAGTGAACCCTAAATCGACTGAGATCTGGTGTAGGAAACTGCCGCGACAATAGAGAACGATGGGGCTTCCTACAGGACGAATCCGGAGCATGTGACTGTGGTGCAGCACAGACTATGCCACACTTGTTGGAATGTCCATTGTGCCCTGTCACTTGCACTATGGAGGATATTTTTGACGCATCTCCACCTGCTGTGCGTTTTGCGCAGTACTGGAGATCAGTTTGATGGGTTTTTTTCTCTGGGTTTCGACACGATAAATAAATAAATAGGAGTGGTAGTAGTTTTAGTATTTAATGTTGATCTCGGCCTTGGAAAAATAAAGTCCTAACAGAATAATAATATTTAATTGAGATCTTTGAAGTACATAAAACAGCTTTAGGTTAATGTTTGACTTGAGCATTTAAACAATACGATCCCCGTTTAATAATAAACCGCTTTTTTCTCACCTCGAGTGCTATTGTCTGGTAGGTATACTATAGTGTTTAAATATTATGTATATATGGTAAGTGGTCATTGAATGCTCCAAACAAAACACAGAGCATTATGGGGGGACAGCGTGTATTTGACATGCTATTTTCGCCCATACATACTATTTTCATGACTGGTAGCCGTGTAGATATACATATTAGACTTAAACAATTTCAGACCATTACATTTTTTATCAAAGTCTAGAAATGTTATATTTTTGACAGAAACAATTTCGCTACATGTACCTATACATCAATGTGGACAACCACTTATCTATGTTCAGGTGATATTTTTTTTATCAAATTATCACAGTAAATTCCTCTTCACCGTCATTCTTCTTCACCCTGTAAGCTTTTTTTTTGGAGCACAAAAAGGATATATCTGGGGGTTTGAAACAAATTATGTTTCTATTTAATTGACTTGACTGTATTGTATAAAACTCCATATGACTTTATGTAAATAAACACGAATGGTTTAAATCAGAATATCTTTTTAACTCGGTCTCAGGTCGCTATAATATTATAAAAAGAAATACTGTGAAATTAAAGAGTGTATGAAAATCAAATTCAAATAAACCTTATAAATTGACTTTTCATAATATTTTTGTTATGTCTATAATATTGTTAAGATACATACAATCAACATTATAATTTGTATAAATTGGGCGTTTCTATAAAAATAAAAAAAATACCTCGGTATATTCTGTATTGGAAGCGTAAACAATGAAAACGTATTTCGTATAATCGATTTTTAAAACAACTTCTATTATTATTTTATTAAAGGTAGGTAGTACAACGATGACACGACATTGAATAGCTTCTTATCAAAATCATTTAACCCCGTTTTTCCCCTTTTTATGAAGAATTTCCTGTTTCGCGTCTTCATGAAAAATAATATTGTTTATCTTTGTACTTCATTTTCTCGTCAAAGAGATCCCGGTCCCCTTTCACCTCGTAAGAATGGCCCTCGAGTAGATTGTTTCAAGTTGAAAGTGTCATGCTTGACGTTTAATGATGTTGCCAAACACGTACATAAATGATAAAGAGGTGTAAAGTGTATAAAAGCCTTGATTCTATTATATTTCTTTTTCAGTATCTATGCAACATCAAAGTAATAGTCTAAATAAAGCTAATTTATGTATAGACAAAAAAAAACTTTTAAACGTGATTATACATTTTGATTATTTATTAATTAAGCTGTTTTTAAAGAAAATGCATAATGAGTGTTAATAAAAACAGAATATCTGATACCTATATGATAATATGTTTATATCAATAGTAAAAAATGACAATTAAAAGCTTTCTGATTTTTATATTAAACAATTATCTACATTTTTCATGAGTTGAAAATAATTTTGTTTTCATTTGAAATTAGATGATAATAGTTTGTTTGGCCCTCTTGAAATTCGCATGTCATTACTCAAATCGTAAAGCAAGAGTATTTGGTTGTACATAAATTTTAACTCTCATTATGATCTGCCGTAATATTAAAACGGTGGGTGAATGTGGAAGTTGTAAAATCAATATTTTATAGCAGGCAGCGTAAAGGAAATAGAAAGAATAATTTCGGAGATTGCTCAAAGGGAACAATTCAACGAATGGAGGAAGCCATCCAGGTTGCCGATTGTAATAAAAGAAAAGGGAAGGGAAATCAAAATGTCTTCGTAGGTCTTCGCATTCTCGTATAAAGCTCGAGGATTCTAAGTAACGCACGAATTTTCGATGGATGTGTGTTATAGAAAGGAAACCTCAGAGAAGATGAAAATTTCGTTCTCTTTTGGGACATAACATGAAAGGGAAAGTGAGTATTTGCAGCGTATTTCAAAACATGTTTTCGTAGGGTATTTGTATCAAACCTACGTATTTGATCCTTTCTTTTATTAAGAATTCTTTTTAAAACTCTAATTATTATAATATATCTGAAAGCGAGGGAAGATAATAATTCATCAGATACACTCAACTCGGTACAAACAGTTATATGCATATTTAATTATTATACATATTTGATATTATTTTATTTATCATTACACATGGTATAAGCCTTTTACATGTAAAAAAACCACATGATTATAGCAATAATTTGACAGGCACAAATACAAGCTGTAGGTACAAGATAATTAAAAAATACCCTTAAATGATCTGGACCTCTAGACAAACCGTCACTTGTCGATCGACTACAAACGAATTTACGACTATAACCGCAACAATAACGTATAATTACACGGGACATGAAGGTAGATTGTCGTAAATTCGTTTGTAGTCGATCGAAAAGTGTGAGCTTGTCTAGGGGGGCTGATGTATAATAGAAATATAACGTAAAAACAACCATTATATTTAAATTGAAATATTAATCTTTGAAAAATAAGTAATAAATAAATTAAATTCAATGTAAACAATGAATAATTCAATTTGATTTTTTATGAAGCTAAATAATAAATAACAAGTAAAAAAGAATAAAATAAAATATAACTTTAATTATGAAATAAAAATTAAAAAATAGGTTTGTCTGACAGTTCAAAATATTCAGAAATGATATAAATTAAAATTATAAATACCTAAAGATCAAAAGAATAACTTTCCTATCAGATCTCAAATATTTTAGAAATAACGCGAAATAATAAAAAAAAAACATGCAGGTAGGTATGTTGTAAATGTTCTTATCTTGTTATATGGAAAATAATTGGAACTGAAGTTTAATGAATATTTTTCTTGGAAGGGAAGTAAGTTGTTAAAGTTTGATGACAGTATTCCGTAATAAAATATCAATAAAGTGAAGCGAGTAATAAATTAAAGGATTGCATCGGACGGAATGGAATATGACTCAAAACGTACGAGTATTTCAAAATGATTGATCATGACCATAAAAGTGTATATTGATTTTACAAAAGGCAATGGGCGAAGTAGTCTCAGCATAGGACAGCAGAATGACAAATGACTTCCCCTAAAGATAAACAAACACACATATATTCTACCAACAGTATGTTTATAGATTTATTTTGTATTTATTTTTTACCTATTGATGTACAACGAGAATGCTCAGAAAATAATAATAATCAACAAATCAAAAAAATATTCCATTTCATATAGTTATCATCGAGATGACAAAGTGAATCTAACGTTGCGTTTGAAAGAATAACAAATATATTTAAATTTGTTTGCCCTAAGGTTATTTTTATACACGTGTTCACGTTGCGTTATACATAAGAAATTTCTGTTAAAAGGTTGGTAAATATAAATTCAATTGCCTTTTTGTAGTCATTTGTAAAAGTTAAGTCTAGTTTGTAACGTAATTCGAAAACATCACATTTTTCATGAAGTCAACGAGTGCCTAAAAAAGCTTTGTCAACATCGTGAAAAGTGTTCTTTATATGGAGTTTAGGAGACACTGAGTGAGTACTTTAAGAGTTTAAGGTGTTTTTTCGTGTTTGCCATCTAGAAGAATGACTCGGCAGGTGAACTGGCGAGAGTCCAAATTTCTGTTTTGCTGTCTTCGAACATGGCGCCTGGTCGTACAGGGGAAAAAGAGCTCAGATCAGCTATTATTGCGGACATGTATAACCCCACGTTATTGTATACCTACCATTTATTCCTTTCCGGATGGAGTAACGACATTAAATTGGTATGAAATTTGACACATTCATATAAATGGAGAATTTACTCTGTTTTCTTTTGTAACATTAATATTTTTGACCGACTCGTACCTAATATTATCCAGTAAACAAATAAATGAAATAGAGCTGATCTGGCTTGTTTACAGACAATTAACTGCGGTAGGTAATTTTCCATACAGATACCATAATATGTGTAATGATATTGGCAGAGAAAATCAAGCGAGACATTTAGAAGTAATTCATTACCCTACATTCCAATGTGATTAAATTAAAATTCAGTACGCAGCCTCAGCATAACAATTTCACTTCGGTGCTTTATAGCAGCTAAAAATATGTGGCAATATACAGAAAAAAAAAATTTTTCTATTGAAATAACAAGGAAGAGGAGAATGAGAAGTAAAAATACGCACATTTGTGAAAGGGAAGACAACGGGTAGTCTCTGATTTATACATTACGGAGGTTCGTACCCCGTTTGTTTGTTCATTGAAGTTTGAAGTTTTTACTGACTTTGGAAGAGATATCACGTAGAAATGCGTAAACTTTAACCGTGTCTTGTAGAAATGGCTTGACTTCGTGTGATCTATAGTCTTCTGTAGGTAGATTACACTTTCTTTACATTCTTTCGTTCGAACATAATAATATTTTCAGATTTTCTGTGTATGTGGGTACTTATCACAGCTAGTTATCGCTGGAAGGTAACCTACATAGATAATAATATTATTATTATAATGTTTTCACCTTGATAGGAAAAATGTTTGTCTGTTGAAATATGTATACCAACTCTACGCACTCTACGTTTAAGGTGAAGAGCTATAAAATAAAACGCTTCTACTAGTATCAATGGGCCCTTTATATTTACGGTACTAGTATTTTATTCATGGTGGAACATTAAAAAGATTTATTAGCATTTCTTTGTGGAATATTATGATTATAATACTATGGCAGTCGAGTCACTCTGACGCTCAAACGAAAACAAATATCAAAAGGACTCATCCATGTAATCATATTATTATCTTTACGACTGATTTTGATTTGCGACTTATGAAATCGAAATGATGCCACCTATTAATTTGGTAATTTATAGATATACCTACAGAAACATGACTGGTGATTTATGGACTTGTAATTGAATTGTTTATAGGTAAGAAACCAACAGCGATATTATGTTAGGTATAAGTAAGTAATACTTTATCAATAGGACATGTTTATTTCCAGGTCAAATCAAAATAAGTGTCAGCTTTTATACTTTACTTTACGCGGTAATAAATAAATTGTGAATTTACATCTATCTGTATGGAACTTCTAAAGTTTCAAACGTTTCTCGTCAGTGGTACTTGGAACATTTTCAAATAGAAATGATATCCATCGCTTATAATTATGTAAAAGTTTCGTACTGGAAAACTAATACATGATAAAAACTCTGTATGAGTAGTAGGTACCTACGCCAACAAATGAGTTGGGTGGTATACATATTGCAAGTATTCATTTGTAATATTACGGATAATCAGAAAACACCAAAAAATAAATTACATTTTTAACTTTGACTTATTTCCGCACTATCGTTGATTTTCTACGCTATCTTTCTCACACATTTAATTAAATTCGACTGGAAAATATAGTACTATGGAACATAATACGAAGAATATCAAACAAAAAAAATAAAATTTTTGGATTTGTGTAGTTTTGATGCTAAGCCACTTAAATTTTAATTTAGTGAATTTTCACAAATTAACAATTTGTCATTGGGTATTATCACGATGGTGAAGAGACGTCATTTAAATTTATCAGATAAAATCACTTTCGTCGTCAAACCGTCTAGTCCTTCACAGTATGCAAACAATTACAGTATTAACTTATGATCCTGTTTACACATCAGAAGCCAGGCCTTAGAAAGTAGAAATAGTAATCGTAGTTTGAAGCTGACAACAAAATAACAACCCTTTTCACTTGTCAGATGGGAACCTATATCCATCCATCACAAAGGTCTACTGTGTACTACTACTTTACATGTCGCAAAATTGAATTTTATACACAATAATGTATTATTATTATTATTATTATTAAATTCCCAACAACAAAGTCGTTTTATATAGGTAATTTTTTTACATAACATGTGATGTAAATAATATTGACATGTTTAAAATATCATTTTTCAAGAAAAAAAAATGCTGCGAGACTATCCACAAGAGTGACGTTTCTCATACAATATCAAAGGTGTTATGTTATATTAATATTATTTAATTAAATAGCATGTGATGTAAAGGAAATGAAAATGTATGATCGACACGAGACGTAGTCCCTTGGAAGGACCTTCCTTACAGCCCTGCATACAATATATCTCTATTATAGCACACCTTTGTGTAAAGGAAGAGAAGAAAAATATTTTTTATGCAATCGTTGATACATATAAACGGTATGATTTGAATAACGTAAAATATTTTTTAGTATCGAAAGACACAATAAACATTTGAAAATAATTATTACTGCAATTATGCAATATCGTTAATGTTAATTTTTACCATTCATCTAAAATGTATATAATTTACAGTATGTGTAGGTCATCAGTTTGCTCAATGAAAGTTTTTAGTAAATTCACAAATTTCCATACTTGAGTTAAATTTCGTAGTGTTTCCGATAAAACTTTATACTTTTATAGTACACGATAAGCTTTTTGTCGTGAATATGAAGTCAGTCGAGAAGCGAACCCAGAGTAGATACCTATCTGAATTGAATGTTTGAGACAATGCTATCAGATTGAAGTTCATCATTAATACCATCAGTTAAAGACAAAAAAGACTTAAAAGAAGTAAAAAAATCACGAGTAAGAACATTAAACACTTAAGTTGGTTTTTAGAGTCGGCAATATGTTTTCATATTTCGTCAAAAAGTATAAGACTACAGTTGTATATTTACTCGATATACCCTCACGTAACTTAGAGGAGATATGGCCGATGTTCTTTATAGACTACCTATGCATAGTAGTCACCCTCTGTTTAATTAAATACGGGGACACACAGAAAACGCCCTTTGGCGTTGAGTGGATGAAAATAAACATGACTTTAGAGGTGGTTCAATACTTTGACCCGTCACTAACAACGGATTTTACGTTTTATAAAATGTTAGGAGGTAGGTACTGCGAAAATCCGAATGAAAAAAAATAAACCTTTGTGGTGATACTAATTATAATTATTGAGATTTTTAATTGAATTAAAAAATAATATTAAACTTCGAAATTTAAAAATAACATAAAGACAAATCAACGAAGACAAAGGGAAAGACTAAATTATTAAGTGAAATAAAACGGTGTTCTTTGTTTTGATAATTCGTACTTTTGAAATACGAAATACGAACTAACATGGGTTAGTTGAAAGATATCGCACTTCTGCGATAAACTCGCCCATTTTTCAAAATTTATTTATCTAGTTTAAATTGTTTATTTTCTTATGTTGATTTTTTGTGCAATAAAGATTTTTATTATTATTATTAACTTTCATAGTGTTAACACTTATTTCGTATTTACCTACAATATGCGGTGACAAAATATTGTCTATTCGACGTGGAAATAAGAAATGATACCCTTTACTTATCATACAATATGAAAATTGTAATAGATAATAAATACAGTATTTGACAGTGTGAAATTAATGAATAATGGTAAACAACATGATTTGGAAACCACTGCATGTTACATTAAATTGTTTCCGCTGTAAACAAACTTGGAGAAACATCTTCTGTTTATGTTGTGATCTTTGTTGGTTGCTGCGGTGACGCCTGTTGGCTATTTATTAAGCCAGTGAAATAATAAAAAAAGTACAGAAAGTAAAATCGTCAGAGGACCTTTAATGAAAAATGGGGATAACGCGCAAACATCGTATTACTATATAACTACACCAGTACTAGGAAACTCGACTTGTTGGAATTATCCAGCGTTTGTATAGAGCAGGGATAGGAAAACTTTGTTTATGAAATAAACATTTTTTTATACTAATAAAGAGTTCCCAAATAATAGTTCCAAATTACAAAAAACAATGGCATGGGATCGAAAATGGAAAAATTCATTTGTAGTGAAACGTCAGCAAAACCCAAAAACTAATTGAATTTTGACTATTTTCAATACAATTTTTACGATTATTTTCTCATAAATTTCAATGGATATCACTGTCTTCAAAAATGCAATATTAGAGAACTCAACACATAGAATATCAATTTTTGGATTTTTCCGGTTTTGGTGCCAAACCACACACATTGTATAAATTAATGTTCAAAGTAAGGTGAGAATAGGATGAAAGTCTGATTTCCACAGAAAAAAATGTAATTATCTTATGAGATTACATATACCTTCATATTATAGATAAAAATAACCATTAGGTACTATGTAGGTTACAGGTATTATTTACTATTTGTGTACTAGATACCACAATTGATTATGTGGTAGTTGTTAATACTTTGTATTAAAATTATTCTCGCGGGTGTATTAAAAACAAGAGACGGGCTGGAGTAGTCTCGTGTGCCATAGTTTGTCGATTCCCAACCCTGTCGGTGATCTTGAGAGAAAAAATTACACAGAAAGAACAAATTTTTTGATTTGCTGCACGACAGGGACTTATTTAATTCTGTGGTGGGCTAAATAAGATTTTTCTTTGGTCTCTGCCGTAATTGTCTATACCTAATGTTTTTCATATTTAATAACTTTTTAATAATATATACCTAGTTTTAAATTCATTTTATATATAGACTAATATCAAATGATTTTTTTATCTGCATATAAACACCTAAAAAGCTGGTAAGCATATCAAATTTAATGTGTGTAATGGAAACTTGGTTTGGAGGTCTTGGAAGCAGTAATGAGCATGGCTCTTTGTAAAAAATACCTAGGTGATACAATACCAAATAATAATTTATATTCATTGTAAGTTAACAAGACAATGGAAAAAATGAAAAACCAAGATGAAAAAAATGTTTTCAACAATATTTTCAGTCTATTTTTGTATCACGTGTACGTGAACCCTTTATTTTATGCATAAGATCTTTTTTATAAGCTAACCTTAACATTAATTCAAGGTTGATAAATCTGAATACGATTTTTTTGGATTGAACGTAAAAATATTGAATCTCTGTAGGAAGTTTACCGTCGTAGCTTTCAGCTTTCACCCAGTTGTAGTAGAGAAAAAGCTAAGCTATGACTTGAATTTACAGTGAAGCAATAGCTAAGTTACTTACTCGCCACGTGTAAACTTAATAAAGGTCAAAGAAAATTTATTGCAAATCCGAACTTATTTCACTACACCCTTTGGTCATAAGTTAAGACTCATCCCTATCTACGGTACTTATATCGAATAAAGTATCAATAGAAAGTTAATAATAATTTATCTATCTTTGTATTTATCGCAGTATCTATCACAGTATTTCACGGAAATGGGGTAGTCAAAAAGCTAACTATATGTTATAAAAACTTAAATCATCCTCTCCATGCCAGTTAAAAACATGGCATAGGTACTTATTATTGAATTATAAATGTAAATAATCTTGCATATTTTATAAATACCAACATTTTCTATGAAACTCCAAAACATACAGAAAATGATAGGATTCCCAGGTACCTATTGTCGAGGACTCCATGATTTTTTTTTCACATTTTTACAAGCATTAATTTAGGATTAGGCTAAGTATATGATTTATTTTATTTTTTTAAAAAAGATATATCTGGGTTTTTGTAATAAACCCAAAAACAACCTTATACATCTTTCACAGTAAGCTACTAAAATCTTGTGTCGTGAAAGGGGAGTTTGCCGGCACCTGGTATCGAACCACGGACCCCTTTTTCACGTCTACCTCCAGGCTACCGACGAACTCATTTGTTTATTTGTCTATCGATTTGCTTATCGAGTTTAGCAAATAAATAGTTTTAATTGATCAATCGTCGAATAAAATTGTCTCTCTCTCTCTTTCTCTCTCACTCGTTCTTTCGCCCATGTCTGAGGATGGTGGCAGCAGAAGACCTTTTTAGTGACCTCAATCATACATATTAACAATACTTCAAATAAGATTAAGCGAATAAAACGTGATTCAATTAAGAGTTGAGGCTATAAATCCTTCGGTATAAGAGGCGATGAATGTGATAATTTATTTAAGATTTCCATACATCCTTGCAACACGAGAGTATAAGTTTATTCAGAGCAGTATTTTCCATCAGTGCTTTATAAGGATTAGTTAGATGTTACAACTATGTAAATAAAATCAGTAGAAACCTACAAGGCGGGTTTATTGGTTAAAGATGTCGGGAGATAGATGGCAGTAGTATCGGAAAGCTTATACATTTATACTATTTAGTACATTATTGGGAAACTAGTGGTTTGCGTCTAGGCTAGATAAGGGATAATAATATCGGAGATGTAGGGAGAACTAGACTTAATCCACCTCTACTTTAGTACGTACTAAAATAATGTAGCTGACCTGTAAATCACTGAAAGTGCAATTATTTTGTAAATCGTTTCTCAAAGTTTTATAGCTTCATTATACATATGTATGTATATATGGTAAAACTCATTTTGGTTTCTGAAACATTGTTCTATTATAAATCGATAGTATTATACGTCGTTATATTGATGGAACATTATATACATATCAACCATAAAATAAATGTTAACCAAGATAATTCCACGTTTTGTGTGTGCATGTCTTAAAGCTTTCTGAACATCGAAATTTAAAATTCAGTAATTTCAGTACAATAATGGTATTAAAAACTATATTTTGAGATATTATAAATAGTCAACTTACTGACCGACAGATATCGGTATATTTCGAGTAAAAGGTAAGTGTTTGAAAATAAATAAATTACATCTTAAATACAGCTATGGTGTTTTGTCACCCATCCTGGGTGTCTTAGTTTTTGGTGTGGGATATGTCGAGATAATAAAGTAGCAGATATTGGTGCAAATAGTTGTCACTAAAAGCTTCTTCATATTAATTTTTAATGCCATATAAAATCTCAATTCATCTTCAACAAATCTTTTACAGAAATTTGTGCTTGTGTCAAGAAATCAACCGAGAATTTCCAAACCTCTATGCTAAAAACAAATATTCCATTATTCAGTGTAACAATAAAGTATGTAAGACCTTATAATATATATCGTCGTCGCATATTCAAAAAGAGGTAGGTATGTGAATTTATAAATGTTTTGACATTTCTAGAATAAACTGCTTATAATCACGTCATAACCGTTTGATAAAGTGATTATACTATACTATACCATCACGGCACATCCCACAAGTGGGGTAGCCAGCAGATCAGCTGCATGTAAGAAACATGCAAACTGTCCTCTTCGTGCCAATATAAAATCAAGACATTCAGGATGGGTGGCAAACCTCATCGCTGAATTTAAGATGTAAAATGTCTTATTTTTTTCGAACACCTGCTTTTTACAGGGCACTCGAAAACTTACGCAGAAGAGTGGGAAACTAATTCTTTACCGGGCGCTCCACGGGATGGGGGATAAAGTGATTCCTAGTATCAAATATCAAAATTCAATACTTATAATATCACCTGCCAATAAAAAGTCCAAACAACAATAATTTAATGCCCTAATGAACAGTTTTTAAAGAGTATACCTAAATAAAAATGTTCGCACATACCTCTTTTTGAAATGCAACGACGATTTGTATAGTAGTACAACTTTTGTAAGTATAAGTAATATAATTATATAAGATTTCATCCTTTTGAGGAACCTTTATATAAATAGTAGTTTAGTACATGTATGGGATTAGTACTTTTTTAAAGTTGTAATATTCTTTAAACACGACAAGTGTTCCGGATGATAAAACCGGCATGCGGTTGAGTAAATATAATCATTCGAGTGGAGAACATTGGACTTCAATTCTTATGAGACCGGATTTTCCATAAGAGAGATCGGGATATGTGAATTCATCATAATAATAGTCGAAGGTACAGGTATTCATGTTATTCAAGGATATTTTATGACATCAAAGCATATTTAGTTAAATACATACATACATATGTACACTATCAACGCATGTATGTATATTCATAAGTCTCCTCATATTATTATTAAGATACAAACAATATTTTAATATTATAAACTTTTAAAACTAGTCCGCAGTGTTAGTAAATTCATTGTGGTAAAGCAAAAGACCAATATGGGATGCTAAGAAAAAATTATGCATTTACACACATTATATTCTCGTTCTGTATTTAAATTTTTTTTTATATGCAATTAATAGATACCTAAGTTTTTAGATATATTTCATTTCATAGGAGAGCACGTATTTCTAAGGAAATATTTCAGCAGGTTTTTCAAAACAGTTTTGTAAATAAGCCAATAAAACATGGCATTTATATTGTTATGAAGCATAATCATAAAATAAAGATATTCTTCGACATACGAGTGTCTTTGACAAAAACACGACAATAAAATAACCTTATATTCGGAGAAAGTTTTCCTGTTTTTCTCTAAATGTTGGGACGAAATCGATATTTCGCACGTTAGCTTCTCCTTTATAGGCTCCAAAAGAGGCATCTGATTCCGTACAAATCATGAAACTTATACAATGTTTCAAAACCTTTTAGCTTTCTTTGAATTCCTTTAATATTATCTCGTACTTTAATCCCGTGCCCTCACTATAATCATTAAATTACAAAATTAAGACTTTCCCAAAACATTATAAAAATGTCTAATGGGCGTTTTAAATCATTACGAATAATGAAAGTGCGAAGAAGAAAATTTCACTGGGATTGTAAAAAAAAGTTAAAAGACTCTGTCTAATATATTTTGTGCCGTTTATACGGAGAAACCTTTTTCCTTTTAGTACGTCTTCATGCTTGTAGTGGCCACAAGAGTATTCAGCGTACATGCAAAAGCATTTAGGAGAAACTTTCTGCGCCGCTATTATAAGTCGTGAATATAAAAATGTCATCCCATCTTTACCAGTTAGAGTAAAGCCTCACTTACTCCACAACGAGATGATGTATATAACGAACACCTCCGTGCATATCTCTCCCGCCCGTTACAGCCTCTCATACGTACTACCTACTCACTAACTCCACACACCTACATACAATACATCTACTTTCCGCAGGACATTCTTAAAGCGCAACTTACTTTCAAACTGTCATAGTACATGACTCGTATAAACCACTTAAAAAAATTGAAATCATTTTCATAAAAAAAACTTAAACCCAGAAAGTCTCCTTATTTTTAGCCGATTCATCACTTAAAACTTGAGCGACGAACATGTTTAAGGGTCAAAGTTTTTTTTACGATATTTCATCTAACAAATAATATTATATTGGCGTGTCATTGATCTTGGAGATTGAGAGTTTATAAGTTTTAAATAAAATTATATTATACAAGGTTCTTATTAATATATTTTATATGATAGTAATTCATTTCTACTTCATGAAAGTTTATTGAAATTTCTTCGCAACGTATTGTTATGTCTACACAATAATTTGTCATGAACACCGAAACTCAAACATATTGTGTTGTAAAATACGACAAGAGGGTAGTAAAATGAGAATGTGCTCACGTTGTGCTGCTATACTTGTTATAATAATAATATAACTGATGATTTCACTAGAAATTTTTACACCTTCCATCGTCATATGAACAGGGGAACATAAATAAAAGAGGAACAATAAAAATTGAATACCTTAAAAAAGGAAACCATAACGCGGAGTTGTTTATCGGTAACATTCGGAGGCTGTAATGCTATACACTCATATTCCATATTGGAAGTGTTCGCGATAGAATTTATTATTTGTGGGGCACCTTTATCGCCCAGCACACCTGTATCCAAGATGTTTACCCTTTTGAAGCGTGACATGAGAAAAGGCCGCTGTGGTATGGGTCAGGGGGGGTTGAGAGAGATACATAGAGAATGTGGAAGAGGGGATGTTGGGAAGTTTGTTTTAGAGGGTGGTGATTGAGGGGATAGAACCAACACGAGACGAGCAAAACATCGGAAGGGTATCGACCGTGAAAATAATGACTGCCATCACAATCCCACCCCCCCGACTACTAGATACACACAACCATTAACTTGTGTCTTACTTAATTGTTTTGAAAGAAATTGGGTCATTATTGCTAAGCTATGTATGTACACAACGAGTGGAACACAACAAATATATTGTAAAAACCACTTGTGGTATCAGTTTGATAGAGTGAACTCATGCCAACTGCATATAAAAGTTCGTAATGTAACTATTCCACGTGTCGTGCTTTTCTGTACTATATTTTCAATTACATGCTAATTAATTGAAAATATTTTTCTTATTTCTTTCGAGTTTTTCACTGATTAAGTAAATTTTTTGTTTCAATGGTAAGAAACTAATTTTGAATCGACAAATCAATACAAAATCAATAAATATGAAAAAAATATTTAATAGTACATGTCTATGAAAATAAACTAAATGACATATTATATTAATCACTTTTAAGACATTTGACATCGCCAATTTAGCAATGAGGCATGCTACCTATCATTGCATATGGAGAGAAAATATTGCATATTTATTACTTGCAGTTAGTCTGTTGAATACCTCACTTTTGGGATATGCCGTGATGTATAGTATAGTACATTTTTTATAACATTAGAACTTTAGTATTAACCACTGTTTACACGTACTTTTATGTATGTATAGGTTACCAACTTTTAAGGGGTCTAAATTTCCCTCCAATTAATAAAAGCTCTGCTGAAAATTTGTTTATAAAACTTTGAAAAGAAAATGAAAAAATATCTAAAGTATTTGTTATAATTTCAATAAATCAAAAACAGATACCGCATTTATTTCTGTTACTCATTTTCATATTCATTGTTTTAATAATATAATAATCGAGTTCACATTCCGTTACATTATTCATGAGAAGTTGTTCATAAAGTCTATAAATTATTGATCGACTTCAAGAAGTATGTATTGTAATTTTTTCTCAGTAGGTATTTATATTATGGTTTATCATTTTAATGGTATTTTGTTATTTGTTTTTATTGGAATTTAGTGCAATAAAACAACACGCCAATAAATAAAAACGGAGGCGCTTCGCTTGACAGTAATAAATGATAGGAGAGTTTTATGAAATAAAAAATAATAATTCGTTCCGACTCAATAAAAATAAATAAGTAAATAGAGAAAACGTACTATGTTTATATGAAATGACTAATGCATAGAATGTCAACAGAGTCGGCATGAGAAAGAGTATATGGGGTAATTTCGCACAGCTTCCAATGTGAATTTTCAGTAAACTTAAAATTATTTGAAAATAAAATAAAAGTATCACAAAACACTGTAAAAGTTCCACTTCACTGTATTTAAACGTCAGAACGTTTTCGAACAAAAACTGTTCATTATCAATGACAATGTTCTAATACTAATGTAATAATAATGAACAGTTATTGCTTGAAAACGTTCTGACGTTTAAATAAAGTGAAGTGGAAGTTAAACAGTGTTTTGTGATACTTTAATTTTATTATTTTATGAAATGTAGTTCCACAAAGTTTCGCTTGCTAATTTTAAAAATCTTGACAGATAGTAAATGTTTCCAAAGTAACAACATAATAAGAAAGGATTTATTAAAGGGTGTGTAAAATTATCAGATCTACTTATATAAAAGTACAGGCTAGTTATCGTAAGAATCTCTTAAAATATTTAACACATTGTATAGAAAACAGAACATAATATTTCAAATTAATATTTTTATTTTATAGAAAGGATACCTTAAGTATCTTACAGTTACTGTGAGGAATTAGGTGCATAAAAATTAATAAAGTACGATTCTTATTGTCAAAAAATGTATTTGAATAAATTTTTGAGGTGTGATTGTATCTAGTTTCGCCTCTGATAAAAATATAATTTGAAGAACTTGCTTTGAAGTTTTGATATTGATAACTTCCTCAATAGCAAATGATGCGAAAATTCACATTTGATTTATCAACTTCAAAATATTGTATTTTGTTCAATGAATCTACTCTTTGCATATTTCTTCAAGTAGTAGGAGTATATCTACACAACTAGTACTTAAATACAATTTCAGGTATGTACACATAGTAGAAATGTTATAACACATCATGCGGTACATATGTGTTATGGTGAGGTGCAGGGAATGCAAAGCAATTTTTGTGAAATAAATAAATCGATGGAGTTTCACTTATTTTAGAAAGATCGACTGCTGTATTTTTTTAAGTTGAAGAGCTGCGAGTAATTTTTTATTTATAATAAAAACTATTAATACATTTGAGCCGTGAAGCACCGGACAAAGAATAGGCCTATAACTTTTTTTATTAAAGCTTTTGAGTATCACGTGAAAAGCAAGTGATCGAAGAACAAAACATTTAACATCTTGAATTTAGCAATAAGGTTTGCCACACATCCTGGATGTTTTTTTAGTTGACACAGAGCGTACAGCTTGCATGTTTATTAAATGCGGCTGGTCTGAGAGCGACTCCACTTGTGGGATATGCCGTGATGGAATAGTATAGTAGTATAGATTGAAGGAGACTCACAAACCACCCAAATAGTTTTGAAGTCTGGGGGCTTCCATTTATCCGATTTTTGGTAAAATCAAACTATTTCCATTTTTATAAATGCCATTGACATGCATTGCTTGATAATATAATATAGTCGGTCGGTGTGGCGCGGAGGTAACGCTCTTGCCTTTAAGTCACGAGGTCCCGGGTTCGATTCCCGGCCAGGGCAGATTGAGGAATGACCTTTTTCAAATTGTCCTGTGTCTGGGTGATACATGTATATGTGTTTAGTGCATTGTATATGTGTGTATCGTCGCGTTAGTACCCATAATACAAGATTCATCTTAGTTTGGGACTAGCTCGATCTGTGTGAAATGTCTATGTATGTTATGTTAATATAATAAACAGTTAGGCCACCTTATAAAGTCCTGACGGATAGGAAAATCATTCATAACTAACAATGATAATATTTTTTGAAATGTTAGGGAATATCTGTGAGGATTTGCTTGAAAGTATACATAAATGCAACTATTAAAAATTAAAAAAAAATATACTCAAAACGAAATCTTACACCAAGTTAAAATTTTGATTAAAATTTTGCAAACCCTATTATGTAGAATGATATACTCTTTTACTCACGAGGAGTCGTAGAATTCATACGTGACACACAAGTTTCCCGGTACATAAGTTCTAACTCCTTGGGTATGTTACTCTAATCGCTTCGGGCTACTATAACCTACCTACTACTAGTACGAGACACCGTCACGAGAAACTAAAAAAAAATATGACGGTAGAGGGAGGAAGAAAAGAAGAAAACGTTGTTGGTAAATTGAGCGACGAATCATTCGCTAGATTAATTCCGTGTAACGGATTAGAGGATTAAGTAGTACCTACCCACTATAATATAACTAGGTAGGTACCTTTTATATTATAGTTCGTGGTTGTACATAAATTATTTGTGACATCCCTAATTGGTACTATAGGAAACAAATCACTAAGCTATATCGGCATCGTCTACTTATCAACTGGTATTCGTGCTTTGCAAATATTCACTTAGATTTAGGTAGGTATTTTAATTCTACTAATACTAATTTGGATACACATGGAATTCTGTATATTAGATTAAAATGATATTACGCATTATAAATATAATTCAAGATTAAATTATGTATTAGGTATATTGTTTTTCATAAGGTTTGCCTATACTTTTCTTATTGTTCCATGGTTGTCTACTTTCTGTCCTGTTTTCTTCCTATGTTACTAGTTCTTTGGCCTTTTAACTCGGGGATTTTGAGGCGACATCTACCTGAAGTATCGAAAAGCACAAGTAGAAGATAATTACTAAACACCTCGGTAGCTAGTTAGACATTAGTTTTATACAATGATAGGTAGATGGCGATGAATGTTTCCTAGCTAGTTGGACATTTCAGACTGTAGTAAGAATAGTTAAGCAGAGAGTTCTTCAGAGCTCTTCTGAACGTTTAGCTGATAACACATTTTAGTCTAAGTACTAATACACATTACTAACATTTATTGCTAACTTATACAAGGTGAATAAACTTAGTGAAAAGCATATTTTTATGTAAGTAAAATATTCCTGTTTTATTTCGTTCCTTTTAGTCACAGTATTTTAACTTCTTACAATTATTTTGAATCAGATCAATTATCTTACTTATCAAGCCTTCTGCAAATTGTATATGGAAGAAAGGGAAAATATGTACACAGTGAATCTGTGAGGATATTTATCATTAACAATCTATACCACAAACCTCCTAAAAACTAAATTGGAAGAAAAAATCACCAACAGAGAAGAGCAGCAGGGATTTAGAAAAAATCGGTCAACCACTGATGCCATATTCGTTCTTCGACAAATAAAAGAGAAATCCATTGAATATAATAAGCCGGTCTACGTGTGCTTCGTTGATCTCACAAAAGCATTCGACAGGGTGTTGCTCACTGACATTATAGCAATTCTGCAAGAATACAACATACCACTATCTATCATAGAAGTTCTAAAGGATATTAATAGAAACAGTAAAACTCAAATTAAAGTGGGGAGCGAATTGTCAAAACCAATTAAGGCTGCAGTAGGAATAAGACAGGGAGATAGTCTGAGCCCCTTTTTGTTTAACCTGATAATGGACAAAATAATTGAGGAAGTAGCATCTTTGGGCCTCGGATATAAAATGGGCAACGGTGTGGTCAATGTACTTTGCTATGCTGATGATGCAGCCTTGATGGCTGAAACAGAAAATGATCTACAGCGTCTACTGTACAGATTCCATCTCACATCCAAGAAGTACAATATGAATGTGTCCATTGATAAAACAAAATGTTTGGTGATTTCAAGACACCCTTTAAGATGCAAATTAGTTATTGATGATAAACCTATTGAACAAGTTGCATCATTCAAATATCTAGGGGTTGAAATTTCTAACAATAGTGACCTGTACAACGAAGTGAGAGAGCAGACCAATAAAGCCTCAGTTGTAGCCGGATGCCTAAAAAGTACCATATGGAGAAATAAACACATGCTAACTGATAGTAAAGTCCGAATATATAAAACCTGTGTTAGACCAATTATGACATATGGTGTAGAAACAAGAGCAGACACGGTACGAACAAAAAATCTACTAAGAACATCAGAGATGAAAACATTACGTGCTATTGCGGGCAAAACTCTCAGAGACAGAGTAATAAATACTGAGATAAGGAACATATGCAACACGGAGGACATCGTAAGATGGAGTAGGAAAAGGAGACGATTCTGGAGAGACCATGTAGATCGGATGGCTGAAAACAGAATCGTACATATGGCTGCTAAAGAAACACCAGTCGGTTCACGTCCCCGAGGAAGACCACCAAAAAGATGGAAAGACAGCTGGTCTTCAGCATCACAAGAGGCACCAACTTCTGACCAAACAGATCGATGATCTACATTACGAGGAAGAAGAAGAAGAAGAATCTATACCAACAAAGCCCTTTCCCCATAATTTCATCTATACTGTAGACCTCAAAAAATGAGATTATAGTAAAACCTAACGTATAAGATAATCAATATCTATAATTCAGCAATGAGGCATGTCATTCACCCTGAATGTCATGTTATTTATTGGCACGGAGAGGAAAATTTGCGTGTTTATTTTCATATGTTATTAGTCCGCTGGCTACCTCACCTGTGAGATATGCCGTGATGGAATAGTAGTAGCTAAAAAGTAGAGTAGGTAACAGTGTCTAGCTGATTGGAAAACATATCATTACAGGTTGAAAAGTGTGGAAATTTTTTGAAGTGACCTATACACAGCAGCAGAGAAACAAGGGCTAGGAGAAAGTAAGTTATAGGTATGATGTTATTCTAATCCACATTAAGTCACCCGATTCTGTTGGATTATGTCATGGGACCCTTATAATTTAATATCCAAAAAATGGTACTTGTGTTGCCATCTATCGAAATCCTGTGAAAGCCCTGGCCCCTATCTAGAGAAATCGTAAATACCTTTTGATATTATCATAAAAACAGATTCCTTCTTCTTGATCCTTTTCCGGGAGTCAGCCATTTTGGCCAGTCTCCTGCTATTCGTCTGACAATAGACATAGCAGGGGCTCGCTCCAAAGAAAAATGTCTCTTCTCTTCTACAAAATACTGTGAGTGTCGCTTTTATAATGTAATTCAGTGTTAAAAACTGTGAATTGTTTTGTTTGGTGTAATAATAATCTGTGTAACCATATTCTTCGTCAATAAACTGATCATACAACATCATGCTAGTGTTTCCTTAGCACAACCACCACAATAAATTTACCCAACGATAAACCCTGAGAGAGTCACTGAAATCTGCCGACTATGGGAGAAATGTTACAGTTTGAATGTTACAGATTGGCGCTCCAACGTGATGCCTAAATATTGTGGTGTTTTGTTGTGTTTTGAGTGAATTTAACAGTGCATAAATGATAACATTAAATAGTGCGTAGATAAGTTCGTTACGTATCACGTGACCCACCCATGTTTCCATGTATCACCAACACACACACACACACTTCTCTAGAATGTTCGATCAAAAACAGTTGAAATTTTCCCTTCTTCACAGCAAGACTGTACAACTTTGCTCTTCAAAAAATTTCACCGCGTGACCAATAAGGACTATAATGGTACTTCAGTGAATATTTGAGTTAAATAATCAGTGAAATAATAAGAACATTTTAATAATAACCACATTTTAATTAATAAATAATCAAGTGCGTGATACATTTGCGCGCCCTCAAAAAACTCATATAATAAAGAAAAAAAAAACCGTTACACCAACAAGGAAAAAAAAAAATGAACGAGTACATTTATTTGAATTATAAACAGTGTTAAAATAAAAACAATTATAATAATAAATATATGCGAGATACATTTATGATCTTCAAAAAGAAATCCGCTATATTGCAAGTACGACCCGATATTGTTAATGAATGGAGAATTTAAGAAATAAATACAACGAGAAATTGACAAGATTGTGAACAGATACTCCAAACTTTCCTAAGACGTCCAGATAATTTCCTTCTGATGAGATGAAGATCTCCAACGTTACAATCCCTTAAGAAGCCTGCTACCACCACTACGAAGGATGTCTATGACGGAATTTTCTTCCTTGACGGTTCCTGACCTCCAATAGAAGGATGTCCCATGTTTTGTCATCTAGATCTGACGTTTCTTCGAGGCCTTCTTTATCTACACAGAGAACCCTTGATGCTTGATGGTTTTGAGGATGAGGAAATAAATGCTTCCTTCACTAGTAATAGACAACCTTATTCGTCTGACTACTACACAGGTTTTTATGGAAAAATATGGTGTTGTTGTGTTCATTTTGTACTGAAATATTTTGTATACCTACTATAGATACAGTTTTTTTTACATGTTGTTCCATGCTTTGCCTTTTGTGCCAAAGAGATTGTAAAAATTCCAGTTTCAATTTTGCATAAATTCAAGTGATACTAGCTAAGATCATTTTACAATTATTTGCGGAATTATTTGCTTGTTGATGTAAGATTCTACACTGAAGGATCTACAAAGTAAGAGTTGTAAATTTATAAATGTCCAGTTTGTGAAATAGTCCAAGTAAAGTTTTTTCTATGTCTGATTGAATATACTCAAGAGTAAAGAAATCAAATTTAAATTCATTGTACTTGTACCTACCTAGCGTGCGTGTCACGCAGGCTGTAGATGTATTTATGTATGGTTTGAAGTGAAATGATCATAGACCTCAATATTGCTGGAAGAGGCTTAACAAAACAGATTTGAATAATTACCAATAATTCTTTTACTCATATGCTGGAATTGTTAATTATATGATATGTAATGTATGTAATGTTATGTCTACGATATTTCCAGGGAATGTCAAACTTTCCAGCGATTTCCAAACTTTAACAATTTAAAGAAATAATTGTTATTGATTTTTTTTCGAGTCTTATCAAAGGACAAGACTTCCAAACAATTTTTTTTAGTATCCAATGGTTCCCAACTGTTGAGATTTGATGTTACAAAGGTTGCCAAACTTTTTTTTGTTAACATTTGTTTTGCTTTGAGGAATTTTTTTTTGGATTCTTGGTAGGAGTCCATTTTTCCTAGAGCAATTTTCAAACCAAGGTGTCCACTGTTTCTCAACTTTTTTTTTGTTTTGGAAAAAATTTTTTTTTCCTCTTTTAAAGAATTTTTTTTAATTCCTGCAAGTCCATCGCAATCTATCCAGCGCTGAATATTGGTACGTATAATCTTTTGTCTTGTTGATTATTATTTGCCAATTTTCTTTCAGATCGTCAATTCAAAACGTTTTGCATGTGCAATTTTTCTATTTCTCCTGTGTAAGGATCAACTTATATAGAAGAACCGTTTATTATTCCATTATCATTCCACGTTAGAATCTCAAAATGTCTGAATCATCTGTAATTTTTCGAAAAAAATTGGCACCTCGTTTCATCAAGTCTCTGTTTCTCCAAATTTTGTAACAACTTTGGTTATATTTCATTCTGAATGTAAATCCATCAATGGAAACTTGAAATTTTGGTAATGTAAAGAATTTATGTAAAAATGTAATGTTTTCTTGGGCTGTAATTTTAATGAATAAAAAGAACTATGTCTATACATCACAGGTCAATGTTAATAGTGAATTTTGTATGTAATAAAAATGTTAGACTCACAAAAGAAATTATATTTACAGTCAGAGTAATGTCAAAGGAATTATCTTTCTTTCTTCTTTAAAGCAAAATAAATTATAATACTGTTGATAGTCAAAAATTTAGTATTTCTACTCTTCAAGTACTTGTAACTTTTGCAGCCCATCTTATTGTAAACATTTAGTTAAGAAATCTCATAGAGGCTCTTCAAGGTTCCGCTTCTGTGAGAATTTTGAATTGTTCGAACTTTGTGGCGCCCTTAAATAATATTTTTTGTATGTTTGATCACCTTTTTTTGTTTGCGCCCGTGGATGCCTGAAGTTGCCTTTATCATCTCATATGCTAGCCGTTTTCAGTAGCAACGTGTTCACAATAATCTGAACCCATCCACTGTCGCAGACAAGAGACATACAACATGTTAGTTTTAAAGAATTTTGTACTGTATAACTGATGTAATTTTGACCCTCCAGTATACACAAGTATACGAATTCTTTTGTTAATTTTCCTTATATTTTACGTGAACTCATGAATCACCGAGTTATGTGGTAACTGATGAATGACTTATGGCAGACGATGAATGCTTGGTACGAAAGAATGAAGTATACAAGTAAAAACTGCAGATAAATGATGAAGTATGAAAGTGCGTGAAAGGCTACCACTAATTCCCGTAGTTTATCAAATCATTAATGCTAAATCTTAAATTGAGGGTCAAGGTCGCATCAGTCAAATTAAAATAAGTTTGTTGTGTTTCAACTTCTAGTGTGCATGGTTTTGTAAATAAATTATATGGCAAGGTTTCTCACATGGTGTGAACCTGCTGGCCATTTTGCGGCAATTTTACTGTATGGAATGCGTACCCTTACAGTAATTTCTATTTGCCTAGTATGAATGTTAAGGAGTCATTGGATGATTCGCCATCTTCCATGTACATCTCCTGGGTTAGACTGATATAGAGGTATGACTAAGCGTCCTACCCTAATACAATCAGTTCTAACTCAAATTTATTTTAGTAATTATCAATTTTTTAATGCCCGACAAGCTTATTGTCCAAGTGAGGTTTGAGGACGCTCAAACAAAGAAAATTCATACAGGTCGCTTAGAGAAGCTCTGCGCGATAGGTTTGGTACCTGATATTAACCATTTGCCTGTATGAAATTGGTGGGAAGTTTCCACAAAAGAAAAATGCTATAGGGTAAAGGATTACCGCCCTTATAATAGAGGTAGATCAGATATAATTGTAATGGATACCTCCTCTTGGAGTAAGGAAAAGTGTTTGGGAAATTGTTGAAGGTTTTGTTATATTATGTAAAAAGAATTTTTTTTTGTTTTGTCTTAAGCATGTAAAGGTTTACCTAGAAGTATGGCGAGAACATTGTCTACGATTCCGTATCCGCGACCTGTTCTGTCGGCGCATCTTCCTGGTCCCTTGCTTGCTTGAGACATGTCTATTTGTAAGGAATAGTTAAGAATTTGTTACCAATGTCTGTTATGATAATTTGTATCCTTGTTTTGACACTCACAGTGTTGTAAAATCTTTCTTATCTCTGACACTCGCAGTATTGTAAAATCTTTCTTATCTTTGACACTCTTAGTTCTGTAGAATCCTTCTTATTACTGACTTTGAGACTTTTCTTTTTTTTATTCATTTTTTTTCTTTAAAAGACAACTTGAGATGGTGTCATGGGACCCTTATAATTTAATATCCAAAAAATGGTACTTGTGTTGCCATCTATCGAAATCCTGTGAAAGCCCTGGCCCCTATCTAGAGAAATCGTAAATACCTTTTGATATTATCATAAAAACAGATTCCTTCTTCTTGATCCTTTTCCGGGAGTCAGCCATTTTGGCCAGTCTCCTGCTATTCGTCTGACAATAGACATAGCAGGGGCTCGCTCCAAAGAAAAATGTCTCTTCTCTTCTACAAAATACTGTGAGTGTCGCTTTTATAATGTAATTCAGTGTTAAAAACTGTGAATTGTTTTGTTTGGTGTAATAATAATCTGTGTAACCATATTCTTCGTCAATAAACTGATCATACAACATCATGCTAGTGTTTCCTTAGCACAACCACCACAATAAATTTACCCAACGATAAACCCTGAGAGAGTCACTGAAATCTGCCGACTATGGGAGAAATGTTACAGTTTGAATGTTACAATTACCGTAATTGAAAACTGTTATTTTAATTCACAATTGTAACTCCAAAAAAGTGGATATACCGTAGAGGTCGACAATGTGTTTAAAAATACTGTGCATTTTAATTATATTGTTCTTCCAATATTATTGACTACAATATAGTCATCATCATCGCCCTCAACGCTCCTCTCGGGAACACAGGGCAGAAACCAGCCTCCTCCATTCAGAGCATCTCTGTGCCAATTGCGTCACCTCTTCCCACAACATTCCTTGCGCTCTGATATCGTTGTCATAGGAACGGTGTATTGTGAAAGAGGGACGCCCGGGCCTACGGAACCCCTGCGGACGGAAGAACAGTGCTCTTTTTGGCCAACTATCATTGGGCATTCTCAAAACATGTCCCAGCCAGGACCATCGTCTCTCTTGTGTTACGGAGATTACAGTTCTCTGCTGGGTGCGCCGGCGCACAGCATCATTTGTAACATGTTCATACCATCTTGAATATGCGGATGATCTAGCCCTTTTTGATACATCTGTGGACGGATTACAGTGCAACGCTAATGCTCTTTATGAAAATTCTTTGCGCCTTGGCCTTCGTATCAACGCTGGTAAAACGGAGTACAATATAGTAGATTGACTAAAATATTTTTGAGTATTGTCTATGATATTTTTGTTCATGCTCCAGTTTGTTTTTATACAAACGAGTTATGACATTTGTCTTTGTTGGAATTCGGGGATATTTCCGGATAAAGTAATCAGCGTTATCATTATGGACCTTTTAATATAAACATACGTACTTACTACGGAGTCTCTTTATTCTTTCAGATGAGTTCTGTTGAATAGGTATAATAATAATAATATATGGATATGACACGTATGCATATGTCCACGCCATTAACATACCGACAGAGTACGGAGCAAAGGAAAATATTTTGGGGTTCGTTTATTATTTGTTTGCGAAATAATAAGAAATATATAATTATACACAAAAGAGTCGGTATCAGAATTACTATAGATGACCACCCGACCACCGGGGTAGCGCAAAAGTCTGGGGAGTTCTATTTGTCCGAAATTCTATACAAAGCAAATCTTGGGATAATAGAAATAGACAAGATGCTCTAGAATTCTAAATATTAATTGTGTTCTTAGTAATGTTTCATGCACATCTGCTTTTTAAAGGACACTTGAAATCTTAATAATTGACTTACTTCATGATATTAAATTCAAAACAAAATAAGAATAAAATACACACGTAAGTGTGGAATAAAATCAGTGAAAAATATAAATTAATTATGAACGTATGTTCATATTGGATTTCATAATAAATTTCAAAGAAGATATTTTCAGAATGGATATGATTTTACGTAATGAATTAATGAAACTGAAAAAGATTGTAAGATTTTTAAAAATTATTTTTTTTGCTTCAATTTATTTGAGTTTTTATGAAAAAATGTAATACTACGTTTACCTAATAATAGGAATTTGAAGAAAAAAACAATAAGAAAATAAAAAATTAAAAAAGTCGTTTCAAACAACGTATTTTAATTTACGCTTTTCAAAGTCTTTCATTTCAATTTTATAATACGTATTGTATAACACATTCATACATGTATGTTATCTTAAACTCTACCTTGGAGATATTTGGCAAGGAACATGTTAATTTCTTCGCTTCTGTAAGACACAAAGCCGGAAAAAAAGCATTTAATAGAATAGCGTGTATATTCAGTTGAATAAATATAAAATACGAAGCAGGTTTCCAAGTAATGTATTTCTTTTTGCACGTCTTTATATGTATTCAGCTGTTTGTTTTTATTATAAACAAAGATTAAAAAATATATTTAATTGGTTTTGTAGAAAAATAATGTTGGTGGACGTTCTTTCATAATTTGAAGCAGAGAGTTTTTGAGTGAAAATATAAATAAAATTATAATAATTGATGGCGCAAGCCGAAAGCAAACACTTTACTTTCCAGGCATTATAATGTTGACACAATGTACCTATTTACTTTGCCATATCCAACCTTACATCACCTCAAATATGCGGCCAAATATTAGCTAACCAGATAAGGTAACTTTCACGCACTTGAATTTATTTCGAGTGGTATACTTGGAAAATTCAATCTGAGATATACAAACATGCACTCATAGAAATCGGTAAGTAAACAACTATTATTACATTTTCCTTAAATCGTCTTTTATAAAGCAAAATTAAGCCCATGGTCGGCATACACTCCATATATCAAGTCTATTTTTCTCTATAAACTTATTATAGGTTCACGCGCGTGTATTTATATAAACATGAAAATAGCTCCAGTTTGCTAAGCTGTCAAGTCAAAGCGCTACACACTGTGTTGTTTTACATATTGTTTTTAATATATGCGTATTTCGTGAGGCAGAGGAAATGGATGAAGGTTAATAGAAGGGAGTTCCTTAAAAATATGAAGTAGAACATAACAAGTAAGTCAACATGATGGGTTAGCTTTTATGTTAAATACATAGTTATTATTCCACGATCTTTTCATTAGGAGAGTGGAACCTTTCAGATTTCATTCAGCGAAATCATATACTCGACTATATGACTGTTTGTGTAAATAAAAAATAAATCTGCAGCTTTTTAAAAATGAAAACAAAGAAATTTGAGATAATTATACATATATCATTGTCTTTAATGAGGCACCTTGTAAAGCCTTTCTCGTATTATCTACACCCATTATACTTTGTTACTTTTTGAAATAGAATTTTTCAAGGCTTATGATATGACAGGATTATGAATATAAAAGTATCCAAATTTTGAAGTAAATGAACTTGAACTTATTTATTTATACAAACTTTAATATACCAAGGGAATATCGAAACGTTTTAATATGCTAATAATATATTGCATTATCTTAGCATAATAAAATAAAATATGTTGGCATTTATTGTCACCTGTGCAATCGTTTCGTCGGCAATAGAAATCTCAGTATCTCTTTCTTATTGTCTCCCAAAGGTGGTGTATTGTTTATACCTCCTCCACGATGTACAGCGGTGCTCATTGTGGTTGCTTAGGGGTCTCTTAAATATTACTGTGGCTTCGTGCAACTTGACGTAAATGGCCGGGATTAAAATAATACTATTTGATTTCCTTTAGAAGTGAGCCTTTGTGTTTTCAAGTAATTGGAAAATGAAACGTTGAAATGGAGACAAAAAAGAGACTTCGGTAGTATAGTATCCATTGTACTAGACCAATTTCTAACCTGTTGGTATTTCAATGATATAAAATAAAAAAAGATAAAAACATTTGTTTTAAGCAATAGATACTCTATTGCACAACATTATTGCTTATTATTTTACCTATGCATAGATAGGAATCAATATTTGTCGTGATAAAAGATAGTGTTAGATAGTATTCATCTATGTATGCAACTAGAAGAGGTAAAGTAGGAGAGTATCTATGTATATATAGATATAAGAATATATTACGGAGTGGGTACGTCTTTTCTAAAAGTGGTTAACATTTTTAAAAAGGATTTGGTTTAACATCTCCAACACGCAGCCGTCTACTCAACTCGACAGATGGTAACATCTGGTGAGGATTCCCTCAATATCCAAAATACTTTCTACAAAATGTTAATCTTTTAGAAAGTAAGTGACTTTCCTAAGTAATGTTTACGCTTCAACGCTGAGAAGGCAAAAAATATTAAGCTGGAATATTCTACAAACGCTTTAATGAAGTTTTTTTAATTAAGGAGAATGGAAGTACAATTAATGAGCGAGAAAAAAGTATATTTATATGAAGATTCGTGTACAAGGTGAAGAAAATATAAAATTATATTTTCTCCAATCTCAGTGTTGGCGGTTGATAACAAATGTTCCCATTCTCCATTTCTTTATAGATACTAATATTGTCCACTTTAATCTAATTCGATACATTTATTGCGAATATTTCCTGTTTTCTTAAGTTATTTTCTTTGTTTTTATTATTTTATCGAGAACTTTATAAACGACAGCGAGGTAAGTTATAAATATTAAAAACATAAATTTATTTGTTATTGATACAAAAACTACATGGACAATAAATTGATTCAACTACCAAAGTTGACTACGACACGGCCTACTTCCGAAGAAATGAGACGAAAAGAAGGGTAAAAAAGAAGTGTTTATATACTGGTAAGGCCATAAAGGCTAGAATAAATCAAACAAAGTGCACCTATTTGTGTGTTATGTGGTATCGTTTTCAAGACGAATTATATGAAATTCAATGAACTAGAAATACCCTAGCGAATGCTTCATATACTGTCAATGAGGTTCATAACGCGAAACATGAACTGCTCCGTACTCAGTATATTGTACAGTAAGTATCTACATATATATTATGTAGGTACCGTACTATGGTATAATAAACATCGCCTCTCACACAACGTCTTTCCGTACAAGGTGGAAAATATTTAGGAAATATTCTCTTCGTACCATCATTATCCGACTCAAATTGTTCAATAAAGCTTCCTCTCTACCGGGATTATGTAAAAAAATAATATTTTCAGAGATAGGAAAAGATAGCGGATTTTTACATAATTATTTATGGTTATGAAAGGAATTATTTACTATAAAAATAATAATTATTATCAATGAAACTACTACTACACCATGACGGCATGTCTCACAAGTATGGTAGCCAACAGACCAGCTGCATGTTATAAACATGCAAGCCGTCCTCTCCTTATCAACAAAAACTTAAGACATTCAGGATGGGTGGCAAATCTCATAATTGAATTTGAGATGTACCTGTCTTTTACAGGACACCCGAAAGTCATATATTTTAATTTTAACTAACAATTTTTGAAGTTTGGTAACTAGAAACGTACAGAAAGTTCTAATTCTGGTTTACATAAATTCATTTAAATAATTTAATAAATAGTATGGAAAGAGAAAAAAACTCATTAATTTTTAAACCTTTCTTTTATATCCTGGGATTAAAGCGGTGTTAGTTGGTCGTTGAAAAGTGTCATGCACCAAAATTTTTATTTCTCCTCCAAAAGTCCATTAACAAGACAAGAGAAACAAAAGGAATATAAAAAAGGAAATATTCTTACATAACTATAGGTAATAATGTTAAATGTTGAAAGAAAAGCCGTTGTTGGGAAGAGAAAAAATCCGATAGAATAAGATAAAAAAAATACGAGAACATTCTTCTAAAGTATAGCTAAATCGTGGGAATGCGTTATTATTGGAATGTTTGGGATATTGTGTGGTAGAGAAACTTCAAGTTATAGTTGCTAAACACGTTCATTGATAATCCATTGCCCTATGGTCTGCTGATAAAAATAAAAATAAATGCTTCCTTCTATGACAGGGTTTCATCTTTCATTATTATCTTTATTCGAAGTTGCACATTATATTATATCGCATAGCTTTGTAAAAAACACAATATTGTATCATTACAAATCTGAAGAAGGATTTACTTGTTTTGTATTATTTAAAAAAAGATAATATCATATTGGAACCAAGTCAAAAGTCGATTAAGTGAGAGTAGTTTTTGTAATATTTTAAGCAAATAATAGTAGAGTAAAAGAGCATTCTTTGTTACTTCAAAATTCATTTTTCCTTAAAGGATCAAAATATCTTATTATTATGAGTATGTTGTTGATATTATCGTCATAAATATAAAAATAAACATAAAATACAAAGCATGAACGTTCAGACTTGGTAATGTATAATCATTGTATCTAAGCTGTTTTTAGATGCCTTTAACACAATATGTAAACTTGATAATCTGAGATTAGATTTAGTTTAGCTTAGATAAATAATTTGAAACACCTGGGACTTATTTTTTATTTATAATAATAAAACAAAGAAGTAATAGTTCACTTACTATCAGTAAAAGTATCGAGTACACTTTTTTTCACCGCGAACATCGGTCGTTAAGTGACATTTTGAAATAAGTAGATATATGACATTTTTATTTTTGTAGTTTTACAATAGCAATTTGAAAATATGCAAATTATAATTAGGTATTATTGTTTATGGTCTTTGATAAACTATTCTTTATAGCGGCATGTAGTTGTAACTCAATACATTCATGGTTATATTAATATTTATTGGATGCGAGTGTTGCCGGTCGATGCAGCTAATACTAGCGCAGTCCACTATAAAGTAAGTGTACTACTACAGGTATATTAAAACTTACAGGCATTAATTCATATGGCAATACTTACCTCGATGGTAAAGAATATTATGTTAAAGGGATGTACATGTACACAGATATGAATGTAAAATTCGATTATCTAATTGGTAAGAATATCGATGTTATATCAAATTCAAATATTTTTAAAATTTACAAATTAATATAATAACATTACATACACACCTTATTACTAAAAAAAACACATTTATTACATATTTGACCCTGAAAATTGAGTATATAAAACAATAATTTAATTTTATCATATCTGTATATCGTAGTTGGAAAGATTTTGGTTGGTTGGAATAGATCACGTCTGTGCAATAAACTCGCCCACTGTATATTGATATTATCTTATTTGAATACATTTTTCTATAAAATTGTATGTTTTGTGATAAATGTAAGTATAAAATGAATAAACAAATAAGAAACCACTTGATTGACACAGAATATATAAAAAAATCCTGTCCAAATGAGATACTTTTTCAAAACTTGGATTTTCGAATAAAATGTAATAAAATTAAATGCTAACACAATATCTAGTTTATCTATTTATCTTTACCTCACAAGGAGGGTGGTCAATAAATTAATTGCATGTAATAAACATGCAAGAAGTTCTCGTAGTTAAATTTTCATTAATTTCAAGAATGATTTTTTCATCGTTTCGGAAAATCTGTAAGATATTTATATCACGCGAATTCACCATTCATTCATTGATTTTTGTTAAGATTATTCATAACCAAATCATAAAAAAAGATATGAAATAAATTAAAGTTTTCAGATTTGATATTTCAATGTTTCGGTTGCATCTAAGTTTTCCGTGTAATATAAGGGTTCCATATGCGGTAACCATTGAGTAAATAACGCGAACCAATATCCTCGCGTTACAGCAGCTTACGGCTAAGTGGAACGTGAATATAATAAACTGCGGTGACACTACTACCTACTTCTAGTTTGTACACTGAATGTTTGTTTATAATATTATTAATAACATAAATGTAACAAACGTATAACAAAATGTAACGTAAATGTACATAGTTAGGTTTTGCTGTTTTATCTATCACCTACAGGTATAAAAGGCAACCGTATTCGAAATTTGTTCCGGTAGTAGGTATGGAATTAAATTTCATATTTCAGTGTAAATTTATTAAAATCTCATAATTGATAAATCGTATTTTAAAAGTAAAGAATATTTAAGTATTTTTCTGGGCAGTTCGAAAAAATATAGGAAAAAGTTGCTGGAAAAAAGGATTTCCTATTTGTTTGCTTTTTGTACTTTAAAAATATACAATGAGTCCATTTTCATTTGTGCAAGACGCATATACCTATTACGATATAAAATTTAATTAAATACTCGGAAAAATGTAACATTTTTATGAAAGACTCCTCCACACCTGAAATTCTCCACACTCTTTTCAGTAAGTTTTCGAGTGTCCTGTAAAATCCAAGTGTTTGAAAAATAGACATTTAACATCTTCAATTCATAGATAAGGTATGTAGCCCATCCTAAATGTATTAATTTTATTGACAAAAGAGAACAACTTGTATATCTATTGCGTCTTCAAGTTCACTGGCTACCTCACTTGTGGGACATGCCGTGATATTATAGATAGGTTTTGTGTAAGAGGAGTATAAGGAGTTATTTGAGAGTTATTCGATGAAAAATGGTGATAAAATAAAGAGACAAAAAATACAAGAATTTTGATATTTTCGTTAAAATCAGATTAGGCATTCATATTTTTTTGATGTAATTAAGTTCCTCGACACGCGATTCAGTAAAATGAAAAAAAAAAACTTTTTATCTCTCTTTCTTAATCCAATTATAGATTTTCTCACATTAGATAGTGAGGGAATATATTGCATAGAATATATCTTTGCCATCTAAAAAAAATATATTTTTAGAATGGAAAGTACACCTGGAACATACTTAGCAAATTAGTGATTGAAAAAACATGTATAGTGAAAATGAAAAGAGATGAAATATTTACCTTGGTGCAAAAATGATTGAATCTGTTTGTTTCAATACACAATAAAAAGAAATATTTAGCATCATTTCATAGGAAATATTGAATTTTCTAGAAAATAATTCGACTTTCTTTTACCTACTTTCATTCGTACATAATAAAAACGTTGAGAATAGAAAAGTCACTCAAACAAAATAAATAGGACGTATCTATACAGTTCGCAGACAAAAGGCTGACTTGTTCCGAAATAACCTTTCTTTGTGTGGAAATCATTTTGTCTTGTGTCGATACAATAAAAGTTTTTCTATTAATACCGTTCCTATTATTTTCTCTGAATGCCTCATAGATTGATGTCACCTTCATTATTAAGTCGCGAAGTTAGTCATCCAAAAACTGACAATTTCGAAATGCATTTAATTTAAGTAAAGCGATTATTCCCAACTTACATTTCACAGACTATTTTGAACACACCTATAAAGAATCTTTGTAGTCCATTTTTTAATTTCTGAATAAAAGCAAATATTAAATTATTACGTACTTGAAATGGATAATAACATATATGAAAATTTCGTGAATTATTCCTGAAAGTCCTAGTTAGACCTTTATAAATTTAAATCCATATTTTAATTAGGTTAATTAAGAGGTCGTCGGTAGCCTGGAGGTAGAGTCTCGGCCTTCAGAACAAGGGGTCCGTGGTTCGATCCCAGGTGCCGGCAAACTCCCCTTTCACGACACAAGCTTTTAGTAGCTTACTGTGAAAGGCGTATAAGGTTGTATTTGTGTTTATAACAAAAACCCAGAAATATCTTTTTAAAAAAAAAAAAAAAATTCTAATTACTAAACATTTTTTCATTTATAAAATATAGGAAGTAAGTTTATATATCGAGTCTATCTGAAAGAAGCATGTCAATAGGCTATGAAGTCCATATTATTAATAATATAATTTGAAGTTAGATTTTGAAATCAATGATATAAATTTTGACTTCGTAAATCGAAGGGGGAAACTTTTACCGTTTCCGAAACTTCCGCATCCGATTGAATTTAATTATTTAAATCGGGTATAATTTAACGTTGTAAAATATCGAAATTTGGGCACGCAATTTTAAGATAACTTCGATTATTATTATTATTATTACTCATTCGTATTATAAAGGCAATGCAAAAGTATTTGGAGATATTTTTACTGATTCCAAACTCGAACCTATTGGATTCTTCGAAGTTGTTGAATTAAATAAGGATCCTTCACCAATTAATAATCATTGTATTGAATTGCGTAATAATTAATTAATAATCTTCCTGGATTTTTATTATAAATATTATTTGTTTCTATCTCATTTTGGATTGCAATTAATGTACATTTTATCATATAAATTGTATAAAGATATAATATAGAATTTAGTAAAATAAGTAGTTTTTCTCATTAACAAATCATTTTAAAAGCTCATGAGATAAATTGTCGACGAGAAAATTAGTAAGTCAACAACACAGCATTAAAATGTAGATGAACTTTCTTTAAGATAAAATTACTTATGAGTTGTTTAATATAAAATAATTCATAACATTCCAGCTCAGGTGAAGATTATTTTGCGCTGATTTCACAAGACATGAGAACGAAAGGATAAAAACAGAGTCTTGTCTGTAGGTAGAATGTCTTTATGATCCCAAAATAAGCATAGTAAACCCCTTGAGTGGCGAGTGTTAGAGATGTAAGATAAGAATTGGTCGTAAACCGACATGAGAATGTCTCTATCAGAATATGGAAAAGTCAGCATATTACTATTAGTACTGGGGTTTTGTTTACACAGTGAGGGACTTTAATACTAAAAGAGTAATTTGCACCAAGGAACTTTCATATCTATGATTATTGTATATTTTTGAATTGGTATCGTAAAAACACTCTAAAACGAGCTTCTAAATGGTTCTACGTTAAATTAAATTACTGTCTTTTTTTGAAGAACCATGTATGAACCAATGCCTAAAAATAATACAAGCATTAACAAAATGATAGTAGCCTTTTACAGCCAGATACAGAATATTGTTTGACATTAAAATGACGATCTCTCAAAGAAAAAAATATATTTCATAAGATAAGCATAAAATATGACTTTTTTTCACTCAATGTTTAATAATAATAATAATAACTAGACAATTTATAGTGCGCCGTTTTGTGGAATATATTCACTTCAATGTTAAAATAATTATAGTGTTTATACCTGCGATTGAAGCCTGATACATATAATACATATATTAATAAGCATATTATAAAAACTATACATATATAAATAACAATAAGTTGTACAATTTATATCATTTATATGATATTCCAAACAAGTGTGTCTTTAATCGACTCTTGAACAGATCAAGAGACTGTGTCTTACGCACTTGTTCAGGAAGATCATTCCACACCTGGAGAAGAGTTTACCTAGAGAAGATAACCTAGCCTTCTCGTAAAACACGGTTTCAGGCTAAAGTCCGTCCATAAAAGTTTTTTAGTTTATCAATCACCCCGTGGAGTGCTTGGTAACAAATAGTTCTCCCACTCTTTTCCGTTATTAAGACAATTACAAAATACAATTCATGAGGCATGCCACTCATTCTGAATGTCATTTTTTTATATGTATGGAGGGCCAAATCTGCATGTTTTTTACTTACAGTTATTCCGCTGGCTACTTCATTTATGTTTATATGCCATGATGGTATAGCAGTAAGCATACAGACAACGCATCATGTCTCTTGATGGCAATTGTGTTCAAGAAAATAAAAATAATATGAAATATATTCCACGTGACTAGATCTTGTGTTGGTTGCGACTCTGTATTTGCGCGTATCTACTGTTGCCCACTTTTATGAAATGAGGGTTGCAGAAAATAAACAAAACGAAAGATCTTGCATGTTATTATTATCATTTCTAACCTTGTTTTACGTTTGCATGAAGATAATTTTGGACGTTACATAGAAAATTAGATCTTGATTCAAAATAAGGAGAAATTTCTAAACCCTAAAGCAAGCGCTAAAAGAAACAATAAAAAATATTAAAAATTTGGCATTGCAATGCTTAGAAATAAGCGTGTACACATGATTTGAGAAAATTTATCGTGGCAAAATTTTAATCACAAAAACAAATACTTACTATACATCGTGATCAATTCATACTTTCGTCTTTTGAAACTAGTGAATTCATGGATGATTATGTAAATACGTAATTGAAAGATTATTGTAATGGAGGTACTTATCCATAAAGTTTTTTCGTTTTTATTTGTCTGCACTAATTATGTTTGTTTTTGATGCTGAATGATCTAATAATGAAAACGGTAGACTTGTAACATTACATACACAACAAGTAGTAATAGAAGAGGTAAAACTTTGTTGTTCGGGTCACAGGTTCAACTCACCTATTTGTAAACTTTTCAAGTCCTCTTCTATGGAGAATGGAGATACCAAGGCAGTAAGTATAGGATAGTATAGGACGTATATAGATAACGTAGATAGTACGTAGTGGAGACTGTTCATACTAGTTGAGTATGTTATATATGATTTTCCACCTTGCTTAAGAGTTCTCTTCTACTAAGGAAAAATATAAGTAGAATGATATCTGAATTGTTAGTCTCGTTAACATTTGCCCTGGTGCATTCTCTTGGAAATTGCAACTCTAATCTACAAGTGGAATCACTCTCGCTCTAAACTATTAATATTCTACTGAAAAAGATAAGGATGCAGCAACACTTTTCATCATCATTTGTATCACTATTTTTAAATTGCCACTTGTGTTTTAAGATGTGAATTTTAAATACCGTAAGTGTTTTTGTAACTCCTTAACTAAATATTCCCTTTTGTATATTTAATGTAGATAAAGTTCTTATATTTGATTGGTACAAATATTTATGACATATTTTTATAATCTATGTAAGTTAAAAAAAAAAAACTACGAAATAATTTTTTTTTTCTAACAAATTTATTTCGTAGTTTTTTGATTAAGTAATCTTAAATTATAAGGATATATAACTTGGCATACCATTTTAATGCAAATAAAATTATATGATAAGAACAATTAAATGCAAAAATATATTATACTTATATATATCTTTCATGTACAATTATATCTCAAAAATAACAGTTTTATAAAAAGCACAATTTTCATAAAATATTTATATCTATTAGATATACGTGTACAATACCGGAAGTCAGTGAATATTGATATAAGGTACTTCCAGCTTATATTGTATTTAGTAGAGCATTGTTTAGCTTATTTCTAATGCATAGCAATGTGGAAAATCTACGTTTAAGCTTTACTTTTACTTGTACCAGGACTTGGTTTAGTGACTGGTAGTATTCGGATGCATCGGTCGTATACTATGTATAATCGTATACTTGAATATGAAGATAGTCGCACACTACTATAAGGAAATGTAAACAATTTTAATTTCATTGAACGTTATGACTATGATATTGGATATATATTTCATACAATACATTTTGTTTAGCGTAGATTTTATTATCAAAGTACAACCTCTTTTATGAATCAGCATTGAATACCATGATTATTTGAACTTGACCCTACAGGATGGATATGCGTTGAGTACGTTGAATAGGACAGGATGTATAAGGAATTGTAAGACAATAATGAAGACGAATAATGTATGCCGGAGGAGAGGAGCTAGTGGTGCTCGACCTTAGAAGTGGATTGGAATTAATCATATTTCAATGTTTAATTATTATTTTTCTGTAGGAGGGGAGTAAGCATAAAAATAAATCATACGAATTAAAGGGAATGTAATATGGAAGATATAGATATGTAAATATACTAGTATTAAGCATGGTTCAATACATATTTTATAAATCGGGTTTATATTGAAATAGCAATAAGAACTACCATTGTTTCCATTTCATTAGACAATTTTGTTTGATATAATAATGAAGTTTATAATGCTAACATGAAACTTCCGTAGTTTGGTATTGGTAGAATGTACTTACAAGGTATTAGATACCCTGAGTCAATAATGTCAAAACAATGCACTTTTGAACTCGTTCAAGTGGAAAATACTGGAAAATAAATTGAGAAAACAATGTGCCGGAATCTTGTGGCATTAAAGTTTGAGGTAATATTCATTTCTAATATGTCGACAGTTTATTGTGGTTGAGAAAATGATAACAAATTACTTTTATGTCATGTCTAGTTTTAATAACAAAACATAAAAAAAATATAAACTTAATATCGCAAGTTAACATAATGGTAGGTATACATGAAATACACGGATAATTTCTGTACATATCTATATAATAACAATATAATTGTTCTATCTACATTTTTTGTTGAGGCATCTCTGACAAGTGAAGTGGTCAATGAACTAACTGCATGAAATTAACATACTCGTACAAAAAGTTTTGTCTGTTCTGTGAAAAGAAAATATTCATAATAGTGACACGTGCGTTGTAAAATTCCTGTAATTCAATTAACTTTTCGAATATTCAGTAAAATGGAGATAAATGTCAAACATCACGTAACACGTTACATCTTCAATCCAACGACATGGAATGCCACCAATCCTGAATGTCTTATTTTATATTGAGATAAAGATAATGATATGCATAATTCTATCTTGCGATTAGTACGCTGGCTACACAGTTTATGAGAGAACCCGTAATGGTGATAGTAAATATATTACAATATAAATTTTTTTTTTTTTTTTTTTTTTTTTTTTTTTTTTTTTTTTTTTTTTTTTTTTTTTTTTTTTTTTAAAAAGATATATCTGGGTTTTATTATAAACCCAAATACAACCTTATACACCTTTCACAGTAAGCTAAAAGCTTGTGTCGTGAATGGGGAATTTGCCGGCACCTGGGATCGAACCACGGACCCCCTATTCACGTGGCCGAGACTCTACCTCCAGGCTACCGACGAACTCTTATTGATATTATTTTTGCTCTTTATATTAAGTATTACTTTTCATTTTCATAATAATATCTAACTTCTCCGGTATTTACCTTATTGCGAAATGGGGAAACCACAGAAAACCCAAATCAGAGAAGAGCAAAAATGCTAGATTATTAACTAAAATTTTAAGTTTCTTAAGGTAGGTACCTACCTTAAGAAGTTAGATATTTATAAGTATTTTTCATAAATTATTCTCTCGTGAATCCGTCCACAGCGGTTCACTTTCCAATAGTTTTTTATCACTTACTTACTTTACTGAATTATAATTACTTTCTTATCAACACGGGCTTCTCCCAACTTTCTTTTGTTCAAATCCTATAAATACTGTTTGTCTCTGTATCTTATTTTACTTTTTTACTAATCGCCTGATGATGGAGACGAGAGTCTCCGAATACTAGTACGCGAAGTTAATAAAGTCATTTGGAAGTTAACTACATATTGTGTTTTTTTTTTTTTTTCAATTATCTTGAAATGGACTTCCAACAAGTACCTTCGGTCGACAACATTAATGTTTTAATAATAATAATATTAGCAGTAAAGTAGTCGGTTCATATACCTTACAGGTACGATGAAAGGTGAGAGCAGGAAATACAAGAGTACCAATGATGATACTAATAATAATAATATTAAAATAATAATAATATATTTGCAGAGACGTTATATTATTATTATTATAATACACATTTCGCGATTATTATAAAAATCACTGAGACGAAAAGATAAGGGTTTTATAGGCACCATTTTTTGAAAATAAAACAGCGAAGAGCAGTAGGTACCTACAAGGGAACATTGAGATGTCTTAAAAACAAGTACAGCGTCAGCCCGTCAAAATTTTTTAAATAATATTTTATAAAAATAATACCTTACACTGTAAAATATTATGTGTCAGAAATATGAACGAACCATGCTTATATTATTACAATCATTAAGAAAATATTTGAATAAACTTTAACATCAATGTTTTTAAGTCGAAGTACTAAAAAAATACAAAATGGAGAACAAAAATTCGAAAATTTGGTTTCATTTCTTTATTTTTTAACAAGAAATGACGCTCATACGTAAAAGGTAGCATGCAGGGAAAAATCGGAATGAAAAAGTTTGGTTTCAGTTCTGTGATTCTGAGAGGAACGTTGATGTGGAATCAGATTGTGAAATGCTTAGCTTTTTAATCACCGTAATACAGAAAAATGTTATCATTATTTTTTACGCTGTACTTATAAGGTACATTTTTTATAAATTATATACCTATTCATATAATGACTGATAAAAAATATTTCGTTTCCGCGTTGAAAAAGTTAATTAAAATTTTCCTTCGGGAAACAATAATACAAATTTCTAATAATCGGGACAATATCAATTGTACTGTTCGTAAATTTGTTTAAATGTTTATAAGACGTAGGTAGGTACTTCAAAGACGCCACAATCAGAAGAGACAGAGGTGAAATAATGCATTGTATACGAATTTTAATCTTTAAGGCAAGCTTTGGATTAAAAACATAATGAATATTATGTTTACCTACTGACAGAAAAAATAATACAGTTTATATGACATCAAAAAATAAGGTTTGTTTGAAAGTTGAATATAATAATTATGATTCTGCGTGTTTCGTAAAAACAATAATTTTATTTATTACTTATTTATTGAAAAGTTTATATCAAGATATATAAATCAATTATGGTATGTCATGTGATGTCATGTTATGTCATGTTATGTCATGTTATGTCATGTGATGTCATGTTATGTTATGTAATGTTAGTGATAATGTCCTTGTAAGACAAAAGAGATCTCTCTCAATAAAAAACAATAAACAAAAAGTAGAAATCTAGTAGAAAAACATTTGTTTTTTTTAATTTCATAAAGCAATGCTATTATCACGAGTTGTTATGTCCGAAATTTGTATCAAATTTTGTTACTGCTTATTATAAATCCAAGTTAGTTTTGCAAAAATACATCATCAATATTTTACATCTGAACATGATAGTACTGTTCTTGTGGGTTAGTTGAAAGATATCGTTTATGCGATAAACTCACCCATTGCATAATATAATTTATTTGTATCACATTATTGTATTGTAATTATGTTTTGTGCAAAAAAATATTATTATTAACTGTCAAAATTATTTTCATTATGGTGTTTACTTATTCCATCTGCAAATGCAAATTTTATGTTTATATCGAGTAAAGCTTCGCTAGTAACATTCACAAATGAGTATTATCAGTAGGCAAATACATTGATGTTCTCGTTATCAATGCTTTATGTAAGGCACCGTCTTAACAATTAATTATATTTTATTAAAAATTCTTTAATATATCATTTTATCTAATATGTATACAAGGCCTCGAGCTAGAATGAAGACGCCCTTGGCAAAATGGTTTTCTGGCGCCCGTTCTCACACTAGTGTTGTTTTATGAACATGTCAGATAATAATTTTGAGAATATCATTTGAATTCAAAATTCGACCCCGCCCTCCTGCCTTTTTTTAGATTTGTTATAGGATTTTAAAATATTTCATGATATATTCGGTATTGTCAAGGAATATTTTAAAAATTCGACAGAGGACGATTGGTCACCTAACATAGGTTTCTAAAATTCTGCATCCCCTTAAATTTAGCGCCCTCGGCCAATGGCCAGTTTGTTCGTTTAGATATAGCCCGGGGCCTGATATAATATATATGTTTAATTCCTAATGTTGTTGTTTTTATTAAAAATATTGCGATACAAAGATGAGGAGAGAGAACAAATCCTACGAATACATATATTAAAAAAGAAAATTTACATACTAAATAAGATACTTTTGTATGTCGATTACTAACAAGAGAATTATTAATACCAATTTTATATCATTTCACACTTTTTTCCTTCCTTTTCAATCCGCCCTAGTGATTATTTCCATTTGTAAGCGGCTTTATAAAGCGCTCGAGGAAAATTTTCAATTAGAAATGAGTGAAAGAGAGAGAGAGAGAATAAAAAGGGAGTGAGTAGATGTGAGAATATATTATTATTATTGCATATATATACATATCTACCTACCTTGTAGACTGGAGGAAAAAAATACTAAGAGAAAATAAAATATAAGCTCTGAAAGATGAATGCTGTTCAAAATGTAGGGGCTATGCTGTTTAAAATTCAAAGCAATAATCTAACGCCATTTACAAAAGCGTTTCAGTTAGTGGCGAGAATAATTCATTGTATTGTGTAATGTTTGTGTTTCCTTTACACATATTATTATTACGTATTATTTTCATTAAAGGACCGTTTTTATTAGTTTAAAGAACGTAACAACTAGTCCTACATTATTATTATTAGTTTAAAGAACGTAACAACTAGTCCTATATTATTATTATTAGTTTAAAGAACGTAACAACTAGTCATACATACGTAAAATACACAAATCTTTTTGTTGTTCTATTCAATGTTGGCTATTTTTCTAAAAACGTTCCTGAGATTTTCCGTAATTGATCGTTCATCCTCTCCAGAATACTGATAGTCCCAACATATTGATAGCATATCATTTAGAACTGTCAGAAAAAGAAACAAAAGAAACAACAGATGTAATTTTATTCCAAAAATTGCGTGAATAGAAATAGTATAATTAACATTTTCCCGAAGCTGCCAAACAAGATCCCCGATAGAGACAGTTAATTAAAATAAATATTCCTTCATTGCTTTTAATTCACTATTCCATCAAGATAGAATTACAAAACAACACAATGTAGGGTTAAAATAGTACGCAATTAATTATTATTCACGAAATCTCGGAGGTTATAAAAAGAAAAGAAAAAAAAGAAAAACAAATTTTCTCTGTATCGGTGCTAAATGGTCACATTTCAAGAATAAACGTAATAAAACGAAGAAGAGGGAACGAAGAACATTATCACCAAGTTGGTGAAATTCTTATTTCTGAGTTAATAGCCTGTCTTTTTATTTAAGCACCAGATCTTCTTACGTCTATCTACTACAGCAATACTCCTTACTTACTTTGTTTCTTATATCTGTACTGAAACGAGTTCAAAGTAACTGCTATAACACATCACTAGCTGATGGCACAGTGACCTTTTGGGTGAGAACAGAAATGTAATAAATAAGAAAAGTAATATAAAAATAATAATACAGAGAACTAACTAACGAAGGGGTGAACAACGATACTTAAATCAATTCAAAAGAGAATTAATTTTAACTAGGTACCTAATTGTTATTAAACCTTTGTTGCTATTTAATAACAAATGTGAAATTTATTATGCTAAAATACTAAAATCTCATCTTGGGTGAATGTTGAAATTGAACAACAATAATCCTCATCAGATATTTTTATTTGAATATGATATTTACGCGTAATGCGTATCCTTTTAGTAAAGCACTAAGCTGAGGGAAGAGAACAAAGAACAAAAAGAAGGTAAATGCGAATTGTACGAAAATTAGCATCATCCTCAAGACGTACTCAAAAGTATTAAATATTCATATAGGTAAATATTTCTTTTCTCAATGTGGCATTTGTATTCAAAAAGGAAGAACAAAAAGGTAGGTCTCGATACCACTCAAAGATGAAAATAGAATAAATGTGTTTAGGAAACCCTGAATCGTTTGTTCTCATTCCAATTTGAAATGAAAAATAAAAGTGAGAAAAAAAAGAAAGAAAGTAGAGTTCGGCACATTCAATTGAAAACAATGTACACATAAAAACGGAAAACAAAGAATCAACCAGGGTGAGCCCAAATCCACCACGCGTTTTGCATGAAAAGAGCAAAGACACGCAGTTCTATAAAAGGGCGGATGGCATCTCTTATGTGAACCAGTTTACTTTGTATAAGTATTATTTGCCGCACCTTACAAAGGATCAATTTACTCAAAACACAACAAATTCATACGAGAAAATTTGATAAGCTATCGTTCCTTGTAAACTATAGAATGACTAAATAAAAGTACGAATACGTTTATTTAGCCGTCACAAAAGATGATTGTTATACTTTGTGCTGAGAAAATATGTATGTAATCGATATTTTTACAATTGTGAATTTTTCGTACCATAATGCTTTTTAGTAGAATAGGTAAATTTCGAAAAATAATTAAATAATATTGAACTTGATAATATTAATTGTATTGTTTTTGGTGAATGCATTTCGTTAATTGACATGGATTTGTTGAATTTTTTTAAAACAGTAAGTAGTTTATTTTAAATATTGTTATTAATACGGTAAAGATGAACTTTCAAGCCAAATCTTCAAAGTTATAACTGGAAACAAGTGTAGTAGATATTTAAAGAGTGGCAACTCTGATTACTTTCATCAAAATGATAATAATATGAGGCTTTAGTTTGTCGATAAAAATGTTTTTATTGAGCCAAAACACAAAGTATAAAATAGTCATTCATGCGTGCGACGGGGCAAAGAGATTGTTTATTGGGACGTAAGATCCATCCCGCCTTCACTAGCTGTATAATTTTCAATGCATTACCATAGCACAACGTAATTACGAAAGGATTTACGCACGCAATCAAAAGATTTTCCGCTTAGTAAAGTACGCTGAATCAATTCACCAAGTTTTTTAGGTTGTATAAAACTGAAAGACAAATCCTTGTGGGTAAAATTCCATATAAGAAAATAACTTTGAGAAAAACAATATATTGAATATTTCACAATAGTAATGATAAATAATATTAAATTATTTAAAATATTCTGAATTGCCTACATTAATTGCAGTTTTATAAATTAGAATTTTGGATACCACAATTTAGACAGTTATTGAACTTTTTGAAAATGAGGAACAATGTGCAGACATTGTTCTTTCTGTATGTTTATAATCTACATCTAATAATCAGCCGTATGTGCGTGGAAATTGATTGAAACTACGTATATAAATAGTACACAAATGTATAAACAAAATAATAATTAAATTTAAAGTAAGGTAAACATTGAAAACAGAATAAAATAATGTTCAATTAAGTTTTTTGATTATTGTTACTTTCTATAATTCATTATATTCGTGATAAAATTAGCTTAGTATTATGATAAGATTGATGAAGTGATAACATATGATCACTATGACGCTAACACTTACGAGCAAACGACAACTGAGGTGTGCTCAGCGTGCCATGGAGAGACAAATGTTGGGTATCAGCTTGAGAGACAAAATAAGAAATTAAACCATCCGACAAAAGAAAAAAGTCGTTGAAAGTCTCAAAGGTGAAATGGCAATGGGCTGGTCATGTGGTAAGATGAGAGGATGTCAGATGGACTTCCAGAATTTTTGAATGGAGGCCGTGAGAGGACAAAAGAAGCGTAGGAAGACCCTAAAAGAGATGGGTTGACGATATTGTCCAGATGATGGGAAACCAGTGGTACCGTGTTGCTCGAGATAGGAAAGTGCGGATAAGTTTTGAAGAGGCCTATATCCAGCAGTGGAGAGAAGAGGGCTAGCAGTAAGTAAGTAAGTAAATATTATGATATAAGAATAATATAATGTAACAAGGAACACATACAGACGTGTAAACAATTTTGAATACTTCGTATCAAACACCTAAAGAAAGGATCATAATATATTACTTTAGAGGTGTATATCTTCGTAGTTCGTAGGTATGGTAAACGCTTACATAAATACATACAAATGTGCTGTGATTTATAAACAGAAATAAACTGAGTGATGGCATGATATTTGTCAAAATTACGAGGCTTTTATTTACACGATGTGGTTTTATCTCTGTTGGGGGAATGGAAAATAAGTTGTTCCTTAACGAAATATAAATCTCAACGCGCAAAGCAAATGATTCAACTGTCAATGTATTTAAACGCTAATAAAGCATTTTGTAAATAAATAGGTACAAGTATTTTAATATTTCAGGAAACATTCTGCAATAAATCATATTACTTGTATACCTTTATTTTTTATATAGAACAACGAGTTAAGGTACAAAATCGCTGTGAATGGAGTAGGTTTTTTTCAAAAATGTTACTTCTTACAGATATCTTAAAAGATAAGAAGAATATATCGAAGAAAAAGTAACGCACATAATTGAATAATTTTATTAAAAAGTACTCTTCAAAAACTGAAATTTGTAAAAGATATTTTTCTTGATTGAAAAAAACTAATAATTATGTTGCTGGTGACTTAAGAAAATTTGATTTCAGACGCTAGTCTCACTACACAATAGTATTGGTAATGTGATTGAAATGTGTATCTCAAATACAAAGTGCACAAAATTTGTGTCAAAACTATATTTTAAAAGCTCTGGGTTTAAAGGGTTTGTTTTCGTTAATTCCATACAAAAGCAGAAGAGAATTTAAAAGATTAAAAAACCTTATTTCAAAATTCTTGTTCTTAAGAATCAATCACGTGCCTAACAAGGATAAATACAAATAAAAATATTATAAATTTATTCCTGAACTTATGTAGGTAAAATAATGCATAAGCATCTAGTTTCATAATGCACTTTGAATAATGAAATAAGATTCCCAACTCGCGCATAACGAACGCGCTAAGTCACATAACACATATTATATTATTATACTAGATACTAGTAGTACATAGGTGCATTAGACAAAAGTGCAGATATGTAGGTAAGACCCTTTTTGTGTTCCGTCCTAGCGGTTGGTTTGCGGAAGTGGAAAAGGAAATAATAAGAACACCTTCGTATTTTCAAACATCTCAGATGAAGGCGAGTAACCACTAATAGTGTGAGAGAGACACCAAGTTTGTTTCTTTAAATTTAATAAAATTTCACCCAGTGAAATGTTCATTCGTTCTCATTCCACATTTTTGTGAAAAATAAGAACTTTGCCATATTATTATTATTATTGTTTGTTTCTTGTTTTAACCATCTTAATAATACAAGCGAAAAATATGATATTATTTTCCGGGTTGTTTTACCGTTAGACAAAATCGAGGAGTTTGCGAAACATTTCAAATTCCCATACCATTTTGAAAATTTGGATACTTGATAAATATCTTCAAAGTATCTTTTTCAACCAAAAGTTTATGTGCATTTGCTTTATCAATCAAAAAGATAAACACAAACGAGACTTGATTTGCAGAATATTCTTCTATTGCTTCTTTCTTGTGTTTCTAGGTTAAATAAAAATATTTTTTTGTGAAAATAACATCAAATATATCTACCATTTAATTATCGTGTAGAAACTGCTATATTTTTGTCTTTCAAAAAAGCGTATAAATTATTTTACGAATTTTTACAGTAGACCTATATGAAAATAATTTTCTTGTCGAATTGAAATGAGTAAACTTGAGGTTTCACTGTTTTGTGTAAAATTATGTTTGAATTTCAGTTTTATTGTACAAATATTTTTGTATGTAACGAGTGTAATGTGGTATTAAAGATATTAAGAAGAAAAATAATTATGTAATCTTCCCTCCAGAAAAATAATATTTCCATCGCATCCACGATGAGAATGTTAGAAGATTTGAATATCGCAGGTAGGATTTTACATTTTCCGTGTTTTTTAATCCCAGGAGACACAGTCTGCGGTTAGCAGTTTGTTAAACAACACTTAGAGCTTATAAAAAAAGCAATTTCGGACAATGCGATTATGTTTTCTTTTTATGAAAACTTTTTAAATCCGTATTGTGTGTTCTGAATGTGAATACTACTAGTATTATTATTATCGACTTCTTAAATAAAAAGGTTTGTTATTCAGAGCTTTGTACACAAAATAGTATCTTCCCTTATCGCGAATTCATTTACCTGTTTAAAATATTAATGAAGTTTTGGATTTTAGTCAGAATTAACGGTCTTATAATGTAAAGCTTCAAAATTTTCTAGTTAAACATTAAGTATATTAGCAAGAAACCCATTTTAGCAGACCACTTTTGGTGTTTTAAAAGCCAAACTCTTGTAAATATTTCAGCAGAATATTTTCTTCAATTAATACATTGTATTTGATTTGGTATTCATACCAGTAATAACAAAGATTTAGTTCAAACTTAAAGCAAAAATAGTGAATTAAGTTCGGTTATTTTAAGACAAATCATAGCTACACCTATATTTTTGATAGATACAAACGTCTTGGCCGCGCAACATAAGAGACTGGACCGAGATGAGACATGTGGAAGAGCTGTTCCAGGTCGCGCAAGATAGAGAAGCCTTCGCCAGAGTGATTGCCAACATCGGAGGGACCTGATACGGCACGAGAAGAAGAAGAAGATGGGTACAAAAAACAAACACTTTAAGATTAAGTTGATATTTTCAACCGACGGTACTTGGTGGAAAATAATGTTGAATTAATTATAAATAAAACACTTATTTATAGTATATCCACAGTGACTTTTTATTGAACGCGAGCCGGCTTTCAAGAGCTTCCGCTCTTGATTGAAGCTCGGAAGCGCCTGATTATTTATAATTATTTAAACACTTTAAGCATTGCTAAACATCGTGCCCAATGAATTATATAACATACCTATGTAAAAAGTATTAAATTATGAATCCTTTCTTAAATTATTTATGATAGTATTACTTAAAATAATTTTGCAAGTTGAAGTGAATACGATTGATTTGTATGAAATACTTGAATGTCAAACATATGCAGATACTTAAGTAGAATTAGGAATTAAACGAATAAACCCATTTTTTTATCCAGTCGTTTTATTTTCAAATGGCTAAATCCTTTACTAATCCACGTTTGTTAATTATGACTAATCCGTTTTGACAAAAAGGATAAAATTTCATGCGATCACTTCAAAAGTTAGCAAGGTAATAATCATAACTAAGTATAAGGTACATGTAATAATAAATTTAGGGTAACGATAAAAGCCGACGATCATATTATTAATAAATACAAATCTACCATTAAATTAAGAAATAATATCTCTTAAAATGGTGTAAAATAATAATATTTTATCCGTTATTATTGTTTTTATGAAGTTTTAAGCTTTCATTAAGTCGTCAGGATAAACGTTTTGAATTGAATTAAATCCTGTTAGAAGAATAATAATTAATAGACGGCCAATTTAAATAATTCATTCAAAAATAATAATCACTATAATAATTATGGTTCCTAATGTTAAGCATTCGTTCAAATGTTAAAAGTTCACATCACGCTCAAAGTCTTGAAGTGAAACAGCTGGTATTGGTTGTTAAGTAGGTATACTCGTAATAATACTCACGTAAATATTTTGGTTCGTTCACGTGTACATATTTTCGTGCATTTATTTCTGTGTGGCTGATCCGTTGCTGTGGAACAAAACTCCCTATGATTTGCGGACTCGATTGCGGAGAGTGTGGAGGTGTTCAAGGCGAGGTTAAAAACCCTATTTTTCATGAGGTCTTATGATTCTTGAATGGGCCATTGCGGTGGTTTTTCCACAAAACGGCGCATTTTAAATAGGTAGTTATTATTATTATCATTTATAATATGCAAAAAAAATGGTTAACAACAAAAACATTTATAAAAATATGGACAGTTCACAAAGATGGAGCAAGTTCATAATGTATCAACTTTGCATATTCAAAAAGAGATATGGGCGAACATTTTTATTTATTCCTATAATAAAATTTCTCTTTAAAAACTGTTCATTAGGCATTAAAATTGTTGTTTGGATTTTTTGTTGGCATTATTTATTCTTTAAGCATTGATACTATTTAATATTTAAGAATCACTTTATGATGTCATTATAAACTGTTTACTCAAGAAATGTCAAAACTAGAGGGTTTCTCCCGGGAATTCCCGGGCGGGATTTTTATTTCCCGTTTCCCGGGAAAAAACGAATCCTTTCCCGGGAAAAAATACAAATTATTAGTCATGCAGATTGCCATACCGATACCGAAATCTTTGTTTAGTTAACTGTAATAGTCGTGATAAACTTGTAGAAGCTGACGAATATTTTGATATGAAAATATGAAAAATAATATTAATTACCAACATAAGTGTTATACTTAAAAAAAAAAACTTAATTATAGCTTCAATGTATTCGTTTGAAAGAAGCATAATTATTATTCTAAATATAATTCGAAATCGGAGGTGTGTTTGGCCGACAATGTATAAGAATCCTACAATTTTTCATGTTTTTTTTTACATATTTCGAAAAGTTAGATAGTTCTTAAAAATATTAGTGCAGCCAACTGTCGTTTTTTTTTGTTTTATTCATGGATATTAACCGATATAAAAATCTTTTTTTGTCGAAATTTCTCATTTTTTAAAGTCAAAAATCTTTAAAAAGCTTTGCCAAAATCCATAACATTTTTTTGCTTGATAGGATGATCAAAAATTAAAAGTTTATATATTTTGTAAACAATTTTTATTTTGATATAACATAGAGTAGGTACCTAAATAAATCTCGTCAATCAGCTATTTAGTTTTTTTTAAGCAAATTACTTATATTGGTAACAAAAATTTGTTTTTTTTTTTATCAAATCAAAATGTTTGCAAGTGTCAACAAGTTATGAGAGTTTTTATACCAAATTTGTTGAAAATTGAATATTTATAAATATAATAATGAATTTCCCGGGAATCCCGGGAAATTCATTTTAAAATTTCCCGTTTCCCGGGAACAAAAATAATCCGGGAAAAGATACCCTCTAGTCAAAACATTTATGAATTCACATACCCCTCTTAGAAAATGCAATGACGGTATGGATACCAACGCGATGATGCGTGTAATATCTAATTATAATCTTTATAAGGGTTTTGGTAATGCTGGCAATGGATTTCAACTTAACACAAGGCAGAAACCAGTCTCCGCCACATCTACTTGAGTTATCTCTTCCCACAACATTCTTAGCATTCTAAATCGCTGTGCTAGAAATTATGAATTAAACAACAACCCATATTTCATATTTATATTCTATAAAGACATTTTTCAGGTAATGAATCTATCTATCTACCTTTTTACATTTATCATCAAGGCATATTAGAAAAGCAGTCAACTGCACGTATGAAACACGTACCAAAGTAGATATGTACGTGCTCATATAAAAAAAATACATTCAAGAAGGGTGTCATACCTCAAGACAACGGATATTACAGTCTAATCGAGGTAGGCTTTCAATCTAGTTATAAAATACTTTATAATATTGTTAGTAAGTATAAATGTACGTATGTAGGTATCAAGAAGAACAACAACACGTCAATTTATGTTGAATATGATTGCGTGTTTCTTGTTATACGTATTTTCAAGTGGAAGTAGTAGTAGATCTATAGGTATTAAGTATTAATAACAATAATAAAATATTATTTTATACCTAATAACACAAATACATAGACCGAAGAATTAAACGGAAAATTGGTAATAACGTATTGGACCATTAGGTCCAATAAAATTTTTGGTCTTGAACAAGCGTTTGCCGCAGTCATAAACTAGGTCTTTGCAATCAATAGATTATATTGGGTTAGTTGGAAGAGATCGCGCCTTTGCAATAAACTCGCCCTCTGTATATTGATTGCAGTGGCGTAGCTAGGGGGGGGCAGGGGGGGACATATGTCCCCGGGCGCCACATTAGGGGGCGCCAAAATGAGTATTAAAACAATTTTTTTAATTTTATTTTGATGTAAACTAATGTATCCTAAATACGTTTGCAAGATTGAATTTTGAAGCTACACAAATATCTTCAATACAATCCAGTTGACAACACGATTTTGGCGCCCCCATTGAGCATTAAGGGGCGCCAAATAACACACCCACATTGCAGGATTGCTGATGGCGTTTTTTATTAACAAAGATTATATCGGGTTCAAATATTATTCTTCATAATGCTTCATGCTTCGAAAATGCAAAAAAAACGAAAAACCGTAATTTTCAAAATTTTCTTGGGGGCTCCGAGAAGGGGCGCAGACTTTGTGCCATGTCCCCGGGCGCAGATGACCTTAGCTACGCCACTGATTGATTGTATTTGATTTGAATGTATACCTTTTATGTAATTGTTTTTTATCAATGTACAGTAAAGAATGAATGAATTAATAAATAAATAAATTAGCGTTGATTGATTTCATAGACATCTCGTTCATTATTAAAATCAGTTACTATTTTAACGGATTATTTTACATGTTCGTGGTTCCACTTGTGGCATATGTCGATATGGCATTCATATCGAATAGGATAAATACTATTTGTACGGAAGATTTTTTGTTGCTATAATTACATCTATTAAATCAATATTTCGTAGTTTTTTGTCATGCACCAATAGTGGCGGTGCCTAGGTAAGTACAATGCAGAATGCACAAGAATAGGTGTTGGTGAAATTATATTATTGGAACAAACCAGAAATATCCTAAACCAGAACCTTAATTTGTAAAACATCAATACAAGATTTCTGTTCTATTTATTTATGTCGCTAGTTATTATACCTAATATTAATAAATAATAATAACAAGAAGAGGGTGTGTATATATATATATATACAACATTGTAAAACTTGAAGCAGCGAACGATACTAGGGGTTTGATAATAAGTTATTTTATTATTGAATTGTTAGAATTTATAGTGATGAATAGAAAATGAATCTAACATATTATTATATATCTAAGTACTTACTTCACCTTCCTGCATCGATAATGTTATAAACTCTTTGAATTTTATCTAAACCTGTATTGACACGAAATAAAGTTGTTATTGATTTTATTTTCATACTAGTTGTTAAAGTATGCCACACATTGAGAACAATTTATTTATTTAGAACAATACACGGCAATTGATTGCCTTTACAAGGATATAAAGAAGAACATTCTGATTTTTTTATTCTTGTGGGTCACAGAGTGGACGACTTGTACGTTCATAGCAAGTGGAGGCTGGATTCTGGTGATTGCTTCTAAATAGAGCGTTTTAATTTAGTAAGATGCGTTTATTATGAATACTTGGTTGGGTGTGGCCAGAGGTCCTGGTAGCAGAGTTGGGCAGAGATTTCTTAAGGTAGTACCCGAGTGGAATGAAACGTCCCCGACCCAAATAGAAGGCGGAGATGAAGTATACCAGCGTCTTTTATATTGCCATCTATTGAGAAACTTATATTCAATATCTGAAACACTTATATACATGTAACTGCATGATGCGATGGCATCTGGCATGTCCCAAAACTACCTAGGGCAGTAGTAGATAAACGGAACGTAATAAGCACATAGCAAACTTTCATTTTTGTGTTTCAAAAAAAAATAATGCAAGCAGGATCAGTGGCCTTTGTCGTTGTTAAATTGAATATGTAAAATGACTTAAACATAATATCAATAGCAGATATATAAACAAACAAAAAACATAGACAATAATTATTATATACGAATGTATGTACATAAATTTAATATTTATATGGGGATTGCCATGCAACACACTCAAGTTATCATTAAAGAATGAAGTTCCCCCTCTTTAGCTTGTCAATAATTGCTATTATCAATCATAGTATCACATCATTATTATACTCAAAACTTCCATGCACGTGTTATATTATAAATTCTGTTGAAGACAAAATAGCATGGCATACCTACAATAATTAATACTTAGGATACGATATTATAATAATTATTGTTTTTTGGTAGTAAAAATAGATAACCAATACACGAACACAAAACGTACTAAGTACTGTGCGAAGATTTTTTAATTATTTCAAATACACGCTTGGACGACTTTCAAAATATTGGAATAACAGACAGATGTTTATATTACAGGAAGAAATAATTTGTAGAGTCTTAAAAAAAAACAATGCTTTGAAGTTACCCCGCATCACAACATTGGCTTATAAAATAATGTCAAATACATTATAAGAATTTATAATCTTTTGAAGATTTATACTTTAAAGTAAATAATTTTTCTGCTTCAACAAATAACCTCTTTATTTTGACAAACCAAACACCTGTATTGGAGCTCCTTTTCCGTATTCAAAATTTTTATTTCAAGTAATTTATTGAAGCAAATTATTTCAGTGATTATCTTACACAATGTTTGACTGAAAAACTTTGAATGTGACATCTACCTAGATCTGAAGAAAGGGAAAACATCCTTGTAGGTCTAAAGATCTAAAGCCTGTTTGAAATTTAATAAAAATATTTCATGTTTTTCCCACGTCGCACAATTTGTTGGAAAAGGTAGGTTTTTCATTTTTATTGTCTCCTGATCAAAAATATAAAATAAAAACAGTTCTACAAAATACAAATTTTTCAATTGAATGTTTGAAAATAAAGGTTTCATGGTTTAAAATCAAGTAAAAAGCAAACATCATTATTAACAGTCGTTTTCAATAACTTTGTTATGCAAATAAAACAACAACCATAAGAAACACCTCGAGAATATTAAATAATATTATTTCACAAGTTGTATTAATTTAATTCGACACGCAAACCTGTCTAATATCATGTCAGTGTTCTTTAATAAAATAATTAAGTTTTATAAAGAAAACTTACAAAAGTTCAGTTAGTAGATATTATATGGCAAAAGTTAAAATTTATTGAAGTTTATGTATTCATGAGGTAATCTATTCAATCGCACATTATCTTATGACGATTTTCAGCTATCTTTTTTTTTAATACAAAAAGCACACATACTCGTATGTCTTGAAAGATGGTGTCTAAAAAGTTCTCAATATTCTGTTATTTTTATGTAACTAGGTATAGAAAAGAGAGGATGGCTTAAATATCCGGCGGAAATGAATTATTTTAGTAAGAAATTGTTAGTTTCCCGTCTCACTGAAATGAGATTTTTCATATGCGATAAATACGCAATAACGCATATGCTTAGAATACAAAAATATTAAACTTCAATACAACTTTAATGTTATTAACCTACTCACAGTAATTAACGAAAACGTTAACTGCAGTACCTATGTATATTAATGCAATAACTTGAGGTGAGTGAGCTGTCATAAACAATTTGTTCAGTATAAAATAATTTATAAAAGTTTAAGCACTTTTATTTTATTCGAGTCAAATGAAATGATTTTCAGATTACTCCTTACCGAACAATCATGTACCTAACGGAGATCTAGAGAGGAACTAAATACTTAAGACATTTAGCTGTCTAGATTTAAATTGGTAATCCGCTGATTAAGATAGAAAGGTTTAGAAGTTTATTGTTTTGGTCGTCAAGCCCCTATAAAGGCTGCTGGCCATCAGAAGTAATTAAGTTAGTAAAGAATGAAAATATCTACAAAATCATATTTCTTTATGTATCTCGCGTAAATTTTTGATGTGAAAGAATGTTAAAGAATTCAGTATGCATGTAGATAGATAGGTACATCCATTCTTGTATTATATTGTTTATGACGAAACTATAAAAATAAATATTTACGTCAATGTTGACAAGTAAAGAGGCAGTAAAGTGAAATAAAAATCATAGCTCTGAAAGCTAATAGAGATTTCAAAGGGGGCAAAAAACTGTTCTTGACTTGAAGACTTATGAAAACAGCAGCTTTGAGTGAAACGGAAATTAAAATTTGGGATATGCTCGTGTATACAATCACTAGAAAGCGTTTGGGTTGGGGAGTCTTTCATAATGTCATACCCAAGAGGAAGGAGCTTAGCGCTCAACAAACAGCACGAATAATTCCTACGTCAACTTATTTTTCTTTACTTTTTATGCTTGGATATAACATAAAAAATATTATTTGAGATACTTTTACCCTAAAGCTGTGTAAAAATATTCAACATTGTTTGGAGTTTCGAATAAAAGGAAACGGCATGTCCTCAACAGAAATGTGTAATAAGAATGGTTGTATTTAAAAATCATAGAGCGATTTCCAAAGAATTAATTAAGTAATAAAAGCTGTCAAAAATAAAGAAAAATATACCGTCAATCTTCTACAATCTGCAGTTGAATTTTACTTCAAAGACCTGTCTCATAGTTCCTGAATTGATGAACGAAAAAATGTTTACCATTTTCCATTTAATCCTGAGAATTTCTTTTACTCTGCAATGAAATGTTTATTCAAATTGCGAAATAAACAAATATAAATATATTTAAGATAAAGTGAAAAACTAAAAAATATATTTTTCAATATTATGAGAGATTTTTACTGTCCATATACGCTCAAGTGATTAAAAATTTGTAAAATGTATGTAATAAGAGAATTTTATAATCTTGGTAAACATTCACAAATAATTCGGACTCCTATATATGTAAATACTACGTGTTTCTTCATTTCCAGGTTTCGGTGGTTATCTAACGTGAATTGTGCTTTGAAAAAATATGGTTAACATTGACACAGTATATATAAATGCTATTCCAATACATGTTACCCTCAAATCAACTAATAATATAGTTGTATTTTCACCTTCGTAATTTAGACATCGCATAGTTAGTTTGTTATAATAGTTTGTTTATTCAAAATAAAATTACTAGCGCTGTGATACGAGTAATCTTAATTAAATGTTTTATTTCGTTACACAATAAAAATGTTTAATACGTTTTTATAATAAGGATTCTAATATTTAAACGAGAATTTCAAAACTTAAAGAAAAAAACTGTTTAAAAAGTATTTGCTTCAACATCATCCAGCCCCTTAAGTCATATGATATAAATTCCTTCTCAAAGTATTTCGTAGATAAAATAAAAATCAATATTTGAAAAGTTAGTAAGTATCTTATGGTACACCTCTTCATATTTCAAAAATTTGCTGATATCGGAATCAGCGGCGCGGTACTTGAACAGGTAGAAATTATTCATGCGTGAGCATATGATATACGATATGAACAAAATTATCTATATTTTGATGTTCAAAAAACAAACACTTCCTAAAGATTTTCGCATGAAGAGCAATGGAAAACTTTTTTTTGCTCCAAGTTTGTTCAATGTTATGAATTGGAAATCAATTTCCATGTATAACGCATTACTCAATTTTAAGAATTATTTCATCCTGCACATCACATTCTGACCTATATGAGGGGTTTTCTTAAACATCAGTTTTTGTGGTCGATGTATTTGAACGTTTGACAGTAGACATTTCTATGATTTAATATGAAGAAAACGAAGCTGAGGTTATTCTTTTACCAATTATAAAATCTCTAATAACTAAAATGCTCAAAGAACTTGCTTTAATTTTTAAGCATATAAACAGAAAGACCATTTTCCAAAGAAAATCGTCTAAATGAGTTAAAAGCTTAAGACGAAGAAATGATGCAGTATTTTATTTAGAAGATATATTTTTGACGGGAAATTCCGATAATAATAAAATTCACGCGTGTTTGTATGTTAAATTATGGTGAGTGTGTACGTGTATCTGTGTGTGTGTTATTGGGGTAGCAAAGAGGAATAGAAATGAGAGGTAGAAGTAAACTTTTTTTAAGAATATTTATGTAAATTATGTTTCACCTGATATATACGCGAGATACAACGAACATACGAGTATGTTTCTACGCAGAAGTTAAGAATATAAAAACGCACATTTTCAGGAAACGCGCGCAGGAGAGCAATTTACCGACATATTATTTACTACGTGTTGTTATCAGTATTTAGGTGCATTGTGTGACGAAAAATAACAAGGTGAGAATTTTGGTTGACCTATTTTTCTTTCCGTCCTCTTATATGCAAATACCTACATATATTTACTTTTTAAGAAAAGGCTCTTTAATTAAATCAAAACTATTCATTATTATCTAAGTAATTTCAATGTATTGTTGAATGATAAATTAAACGCACTATGAAACATTAATTAACTCACCCTCTATACATTGAATTGTATAACTGATATTTTCTATGATAAATGTTTTAATTTGTATTATTGTAAACAATGCACAGTGGAGGATAAAAAAGAAATAAATAAATAATAATAAATAATAAAACATAATCAGAAGTTGAATTCATATTGTGTAGTTAATAAATTGGTAATTAATAAATTGTAACAATGTATTTAATACATTGTAGTTAAAAAAAAAATTATTTAACTCATTTGTTTAATTAGCTTATTTTAAATATTATGTTTTATGGATACAAAATTAAAATATTAATAATCTGTTATTGTATCTGTTTTATTTTACTTACATTTATAAAAAAAAAATACCAGTTTTATTGACATATTTATATTATGTGCCATATTATTTTCTAATTATGTGTCGCTCCTCGGCTTGATTGAATTTACCTTCGTGTCTGTCTTATATTTTTAACATGTAAAAAGTAAGTACATATCACACCATATGTATGTTATAATAAATAAACAAATTATAAATAATAAAATAAGCATAACCTTAGATAGAAATAGAAAATCAATGTTTCCTTCGTAGTCCTTTTTTTACATGCTCATTTCTCCACAAAGTTCCTTTTCTCTTTTGCGCCTTACGAAGAAGAGTTGTTGTTGGTTGACAGTATATTCGCAATCACGCTGTTTGTATCAGTGTCAATATTACCAACTTTGAAGTGAGTTATAAAAAAAACTTTTTACATCAAAACTTTATTTTCGCACTTCTTCTCGTTCCACCATCATCGCATTTGTTTGACATAAATGTGCTCATCTCGCTCAGTACATGAGGGCAAGAAGGGCGGGGAGCGGAGGGTTGGGTGATATCGAAAACTTGGAGTTTCTTACAAAAAATACCCTCCCATCTTTTGGTTGCGTCGCCATTGAGACATTCGATGAAATTCAGATAAAGATATTTTAAGGTATTTCAAATAGTAAAACTGATTTAATTCTAGTCCAATTAAAGTTATTTTTATTTTAAAATCAAAAATGACCATGATTATCTTCTTACCCTCAAACTCACGACATAAGAACACAGCGTATAAATAAACTTTCTCCCTTCAAGTTACTTCTTCTTGAGACATTACTCCCGCTCTCGAAGATTATTTCAAAATTATATAATATAATTGGGATGTTATGTTACAGTATATATTAAATTAAATATCATAATTGATTTTCTGTCATTATTATATAGTACCGAAAATTCTTTATTGTAAATTATTAATAGTCACTTATATATGGAAGAAAATACAAGTGGTTTTAGTTGTACTGTGTATTTAATTATATAGTGACCAGGTTTCGACTTGTTGTAAAATTTATTTCATAATAATTATGTCGGTTGTTACTTGAAAACTATGTAACAAATATGTAATATTATTTTGAGTCTATACAATGTAATATTTGTATTACATAAAATGAAGGAAATTTTTACACGATGTGTTAGTCAAAAAGTAATTATGTGCATTTGTTACTTGTTTGATTTATCATCAAATAAATGAATTGATCAGTTATCATTAGAAAACACCCACCGTAAAACTTCTTTATGAAAATTAGAGAAGTTTTAAGAATAGGCTTTTATTAATATTATTGATTAATCTACACCATTATTGAGAAAATACTCAAGTATTACTGAAGATCAATAAGCATCAAAACTTTTTCAATTAATATTTATCGAAAATGAAATTGCTTAATGAATATTTATAATATTTTAGTCCAAATATCCTTCAATTTGCAATCACTAAAGTATTTCAAAAAAATTAGAACATAATTTCAACCTGTTTTAAGCTTTCATTTGAATAAGTAAGTAGTACAAGCAACAAAATAATTTTCAACAGGCTTTAAGTAGGAATGGGCCATTGAACAACTTGGATAATAATAAAATTTATAAAGTCTTTGTAAAAGTAAACGCTTCTAATAATAATAATAATATGTATACGATAATAACAAGTAATGACAAACAAAATGAAACTTTAACAATTCAGGGAGGTAAGACTTGTAAGGACTCAATCTCATCTCGACAGAAAAGATTTTTTTCACAGTTAAAATAAGGTAGGAAGTTGTATGAAATACAAGTCAAAACATGATACGATATACTTAATAAGAAGGAGAATATACAAAGCTAATGACATGAATGATTCATAACCTTATAAATATACGGTTTCTTTAATTCTCGTAGTAAACTCACTCCACCGACTGACGATAATATTAAGAAAACAGAAAAGGGAATCGTATTTTTTCTTACATAAGTTTCTCATAATATTATGTATTATTATTATTATTTGTGAGAAGACTGGCAAAGTCGGAAGGTTAATTGGATGCCGTTACAAACAAAAACTAATTTACAATGCCATTTCGCTCATTTCCGGACGGATTTCCTACAAAATGAAGTTCAAAGTTGTATGAAAGCAAAGAACTTGTTTAGTTTTCTTCAAGTGCTGTAAAAGTGCCTCGTCAAAGTGACTTCAACGACTACATAACATGGAATATGTGAGAGTACGGAGAATACATACTTCAAAATGCACACCTGCAACACAGAGAAGACATTTTTGTTAAAAAATACGTAAAGTATTAATAATTTTAATGCCTATAGTAAACTCAATTTTCACCTACGTACTTATAGTTAATTTAACTAATGTATTCTGTAGGTACTTACATTGTCAATTATCTGTCATGAATAAAAAATATTAAATCAATTATTTAATTACTGAAATTAAACAATGGATTCGAAGTACTCTGCTTAATGAATTATCAGTAAAATTTAGACTCAACGTTTGTTATAATATTATATGAGAAAGCTTATATAACAAAAGTTAACCAAAATTTGTGTAACATTAGGGATATCCGTAAAGTTTTAGGAGACGGGTGATTAATGCGACCGCCATACACTCGTGATGGTCGCTTACCATCCGGTAATGTCAGATACGGTAAGGATATATAAAAGTGCTCGTAAAAAAGAGAATCCTTATCAAGGAGAATTTACACTTAAAACGCCTGCATGCATACCAGCATCTCTTGCATAGCATTGGAGAGAGCGAACTGAATAAATTATTACCTAAGGAATAACCATAAAAATCTCTGATAATTTAATTCTATTTAGTTTACCGATTGTTGTAAAAAATAGGAACCAACAGACACTGAATTCTGAATATTTTTTTTAAAGTTAGGTCTTACAATTTAATTTGACATGCATACCTTAAACTTTATTAGTCAACATTCATTTTGAATAGTAACAATTGCTTAAAATGTTTAATAGTTAAATTAAGTTGCAACACCGCAAAGTTCGGATGGAACAAATAAACGAAATTGTGAAGATGAAATTCATAAAACTACAAAATGATAATTTTAAAGGATACATAAATAAATCTTCTTTTCAGAAATGTGGTATCTTTGGGAGTATATAAATAGCACGTGTTCTAGGTAAATAATGATATGTTCATAATATTTTTATACAAAAGAGAAAATAATAATAATATTGTACTACCACAATATTGTATTGAGTTGAGTCGAAAATGTAGGATAAAAAATGTGTTATTATTATTCTATACCAATAAAGTGGTAGAAATAGTGGTTGTTAGTAGCATGCAGGGTTGTGTGGATATAAATATATACACACGTGTGTGTGAGGGTGTGTGTATATCTGAGACGAATGAAAACGTATACAAGTTCCCCCTTTATACCTCAGCTTAAATAGGGTGAGTGTTTGCAATAATTTTTAGATTATCCCTTCGCGGTGTTGTACCTATGTATGTAGTAGGTATATTATTATTCTAACCCTCTCAATTTAAACGTTACACATAACTAGGTGCCTAACTACAGGTAACACTAACTACCACCTACCTAATTAAAAGTTTGAAAATGGAGCTTATTCATAGAGAGATTGTTGGATTCAAATATTCATAGGTATATTGATATCAACTTAAAAAGAACAAAGAGATCTGTATAGCCGTAAAATCATACAATATAGTATGGTCACTAGTAGAATCCGACAGCACGTAGGTATGCATTTTAAAATAAATATTACTTAGAAATAACTACGTGTAGTCATACTTATGGGAGTAGCTTTGAAGGTAGATAAGAGTATTAAAGTTATCACTTATTTCGAGGGTCAATGAAGTTTGTCTAATTGCTAATTAGCAAACGTTTATCCGAGGATTTTAATTGGACGCCAATACATTTATATTCATTAATAATACCTCTTAATCTATTTCAAAGGACTTTTCTAAATTTGTTTGTATTGCAAAGTTTATTTTAAAAAGGGGAAGCGGATTGTCTTTTTTATTTACATTAATTAATATGATTATTTCTTTTTTGTCGTCGATACTTTTCATATAACTTTAATAATATTAATTAAAAAAATATATAATCAGAGATAAAATTGTCGGTTTAAAAAAAAATCAAACGTAGTTGATATATTTAAAAAAAAGCACAAAAATATTAGGGTTAGTTGGAAGAAAAAGATCAATATATACCTATGTATGTGTGCCTTTTACTACTTTTTAAGTTATCATAGTTCTATTTTACTTTATTGTTATGGTACTAATAAAGATATTTTTACATTATTTATGGTTAAGTATAAAATGTAATATCAATAGCATTTTATGAAATCCATTTTAATATCTAGTGACGGGTTTTAAAAAATACGACAAGAGAACTTGGAGCATAGAAATAAGCATGTATCTACGTAGTATAATAAATGTTGTATCAACCTTTGGCCGATCTCAGATTAAAATATAAATACTCGGCAAGGTTCTCGTTAGTAATAATCTTCATTCCGAAAGGGTTATTTAATCTTCTAATTGAAAACCCCATCAATTTTGTAACGGAATTGAAAAGAATTTTGTGTAAGAAATTATCTACTGAGAAAAGTATACAACTTCTTCGAATTATTATATCATAATATTTTATGAGATAAAAATAATATATTCCGTAATATTATTCTCTTTATGTAAAAACATCCGATCAATATTTCATTTACAATTATTCTGATTAAATCTATCTATCTTTGTCATCACGGCATATCTCACAAGTGGGGTTAGCATTGGAATTGAATTAAAAAATTAACAATTTATAATTAAACCGTATGATGGCTTTCTTTTGAGCTCTGTTAGCGTTCTTTCTTTGTATACCAAAGGTGTTAAAACTTACCCTATAATCCTGCATAAGAAATATATCAAAAAGTTACAAAATTAACCAATGTAACAGAAAAAACGTTTAGTTGGATAAGAAACCTACAGAAACGTAGAAGATTTAGACGTACCGACGTCAACGAATGAGTGACAAAGTTGAAATGGTTATGAGTGGGGCATATTGTTATACGAGTATTACAAATTAGGGACGGACAAATAAGATTGTAGAGAAAAAAATCTCGTGAATACAAAAGAAGTTTTTCTACACAATGGCCTGATAAAATTATGTAGAAGAATCAGTACAGAGACGCCTAGAGAAATATCAGCGAGTTTTATGTTCAGCAGTTGATTGAAAAGAATGTTAAGTTCTCTTCAAACTGATGCATCTTCGAGCATCCTACTTTACATTGTAACTTCGAATTTCACTTCAATAAATTTCATTCCCATTAAGCATGTACTTGTGTGGCCTTTTATTTCAACTCCACTCACCAGAATATTATTCTAAAATAAACCTTACTTTATGAAGGGTTTTCAAATTTGAGGGATTCGATATCCTTATATAAATTTACATAGCATGTAGGTACATAATTATGCCTTATTTCAACAGATATATATTTAATATTATTTTTTAATGTGATTTCCCAATAAATTTATGCCAAAGATAAAACATTAAGTTTATTTTTGGCTAACTTCAACTGCCGAGTTTCAAGCTACTTCTTCTTCTATGAGTGCCATATCAGGTCCCCCCGACGTTGGCGATCACTCTGGAGAATGCTTCCCTGTCTCGTGCTGTGCGGACCAGTTCTCCCATCCGTGTTATTCCGGTCCATTTCAAGCTACAACGGTTTTTAAATTAATTTTGTTTCTGGACGTATGATTTAAGGACTTGTATTAACGTTAAGTGATAAGTGGCTAAGGACGTATTTGATTTGAGTTAGCACGTGCATTGTGCAACTCACAAGAGTAATATTATGCGCCAAAGAATTCGGCATAGAAATGATGGCTCTGTAATACAGAAGAGATACTGGTCCTGGATGGGTTTTCACAATACACCGTTTTCATGACAACGACATCAGTGAGTCGGAATGACTTGGAAAGAGGTAATTCACTTAGTGCAGAGATGCTCTGAATGGAGAGGTTTGATTCTGCGTGAGTACCAATAAAAGCATTAAATTGAACGTTCACATAATAAAAGTATAATATACATTCAACTTTAATTAAAAATAAACTGAATTTATTTTATAACAAATTTTTGCGTATCTTTTGATTCCCACGAATTTTGGAAACAATATGAGAATTTAAAAAAATCCCTGATATTCAAATTACTTACGTAATATTAACTGAATATTTTTCTCAATGGATAGTCATAATTGGAATCACTATAATATCAAATTTAACAAACTTTTTTGTTTTCATTTTAAATATTTTGTTACCTCCTAAAACGGATGGGTTGCAAAAGTACATCTATAAAAATCTTTCACCATAATATTCAGTTTCATCAAAATTAGATACAAAAAGTTTTGTACTGTAGACGTTATTTCCAGATTTATAGAAAACATATTTAATTCAATTTAATTGACCTCCATCGCTCCACCCGGGAACACAATGTAAAACGAGTCCCGTGTAAACGCAATGTAAAATCAGAGCATCTTTGCACGTACTGAGTCGCCTCTTTCTATGACAATTTTGATGCTGGGACTTCGTTGTCATAGACACGGTGTATTGTAAAAGACGCACGTTCTGGTCATTAAAAACTTTATAGACAAAAAAACAGCGTTCGTTACTACGCAAAGAAAAAAGGAAGTTGGTTTCTATCCTGTACTTAATATCATAAACGCGAATAAATTTTTTCCTCTAAATGCATACAATTATGTCTCACCTATTTATAAAGTTACAAATGTATTCAACATAGTAAGAATGTGTGTACGTACATTGACCTGGTAGTAAATTGAGGACACTTGTACCCTCAAAATCGATCCGCGTCCAATTATTATGACACAATGGGGAGTCATTCGCCCTTATCACTTGCTTAAAAGGGGGAATAAAGTAACCCTTACCAGGTCAGGAGATACCCTTGACGAAGGGATAAAAATACTACGAAATAATGAATCTTCAAAATATAATTATTATTGTTATGTCTTTACCATTGGAAAATAATAAAGTCTTAAACAAGTAATGAAGGGTAATTGTAAAAGATTTTTATTAATTTGTTTTATGGATAAACAGTTCAGCTAGAATGACAATTGTTTTTTTTTATTTTGTAGATATTTTATTATATTTTTTTAAATATATATCTGGGCTTTTGTTGTAAACTCAATTACAATCCTTAACACCTTTCACATTAGCTCAAAGCTTGTGTCGTGAAAGGGGAGTTTGCCGGCACCTGGGATCGAACCACAAACCTCATGTGCAAGAAGTCGAGACTCAACCTCTAGGCTATCTAAGAACTCAATAGACGAACTATAATTAGTTTAACTATACGCTTTAAGCAAACACACAAAGCTTCTTGGCGATGTGAAACAGTCATAATGAGATTACAATTTTTTAATGTGATTGTATCATGCATTAAGTTCACATTGATGTACCATGTACATATTGTATATTAGGTATATCACATATCTACCTGGTCATAACCTTAACAATTATATTCAATTAGTTGAACTGTGGCTAGCATACACCCCTTGCAAGAGAGAGTTTATAGATTCGATCCCCAAAGCAGATAAAAAGTTCGGCTAATTTTTCGAAACTAAATGATAATAAATCTTGAGTGGAAATGTGAATTGTTTTGATCAATGTACTTGTTAGCAGGTAGGTATTTAATTATAAAAAATGCAACGTTATCATATTTTTATACAAACATTTTTCTTTACTAGATCCATAAAAATACAAGAGATAAAGACATACCTTTACAACAGAAATATTAAACAACCTTCTTCCGAAGATAAATCATTGAAAAGAATGTGAAAATATAACGGAAGATGTAATTTACTTTATTGTTATATTATTATTTGTAAAATGTGCAAAATGAAAAAAATAACTTGTAAACAAGAATGATTTAGTGTTTGCTAGATTTCATTCATGAATAAGGTGTTTTTGTAAATAAAAAACTGATACTTCAACATTTTTCGAAGGTATCTAAAACTTTGAAGTGTGAAGATACCTAGTCATTTTACATATAAAATATGTTGCTTAATGACATAACGTGTTGAGTATTTATGTGTCCCATTGACACAAATTTCAAAATGGTTAGATGAAAGAAATCACTTCATAGTGATAATTTCGCTACTGCATAATATCATCCTTGTATTTTTAATTGTTATATTTCGTATTATGTTGTTAACACTGTTATGTAATGATGATGTGCAAAAAGAATAGTTCTTCATCTTCTTTCTGTGCCATTTCAGGTCCTCCCGACGTTAGCGATCACTATATAAGAATAATTAATTAAATAAAATTCATTTTTGAAAGAGAACCTTATTTTATAGAAAAACATAAAGAATATATGTTACAGCTTAGGCCATTGCATTGGGTTCCTGTGTATGATGAAAAAAATATAATCAGATCAAAAGATACATCTTTGAGAAAAAAGCTTTAACGTCATCAACAAATGGAGCGCGTGTTCGTAAAAACAAACAATTTACATCTGAAATTCTGTGATAAGTCACCTATACTGAATGTAATATTTTTTGCTGGCACGGAGAAGACGGTTTCCACACTGAGAAAAATATTATATACAAAACGTTGGTAAATTTACCAACGTTTTGTTTGCGACAAGTTAATGTTATAGATTCGTATTAATGAATCGTTTGTACTATCTCTGGTCCTAATCTGATAGTACGTACCAATGATTTGTTGTGAAATTTCGTTAATATTTTTCTCAGTGCATGTTAGTTACGTGCGGGTAGTCTACTGATTACACTAGTTGTAAGATATGCCGTAGTTAAGTAATATTATAGTACAAATGGAGCAAAAGAGTAAGATTCTTCAAAGCATCAATATTCTATTCTTTATTTTGTTCTGTCTCTGAAGTCTCATCGAAAGTTTATTGTAAAACAATATATGGTAAAACCTAGACACATAGATAAACAAGATAATTATTATCTATGGTAGATAATAAAATACTTATTTTATTTTCACTGATATAAGATCAGACTCGACTGAATATTTCCATGTTATAAAACTATTTACGCCTGTTTTGGTCCACCTATTGCAATAGATACTCAATTTCTTCAAGTATTGAACAACAAACAAAAACAACAACTATGTGTTTCTAAATTGCTGAGGTATATTATTATTAGAATATTGAGTAATACTTTGCCAAAGTACTCTCCAAATTTATTCAACTTTAACTAGTGACTTCGCTGGAAAACATTCAAACATTTCTTAAGTTTAAAAGGATTTATTTTTGTTAAAATTATTGATTTAAATATTTTTACAGTTCCGTGAAGCTTCCAACAAACAAAGGGTTTTCCTCTCTTGTTTTCGTTTTCGAATGTCTTGTTAAAGGCAGGGGTTTGTTGAATCTCAAGACAATAATTATATAATATTTTCCGTTCAGCGATGAGAGTTGCCACCCATCCTAAATGTCTTGATTTTTGGTAGAAACTGTGATGGTATATCATTAGTAGATCTATGCGTCAGTAGTCATAAATATATGCATATGAAATCACTCTGTGCCGATGAAAAAATAAGACATTCGGGATGGGTAGTACCTACCTATACTTCATAATATGTTGATTGTCTAAAAGGTGAGGTTTTGTGATTACTTGCGTTAAATAGGACACTCAGAAACTTTTAGAAAAGAGTGGGAGGCCTATTCTTATCTTTACCGGGAACTTCAAGGAGACCTACCTATATATATCATTTTGATGAAAATAATCATAAAAACGAGATCTGCTCAATTTTAAGTAAGTAGGTACTTGTGTTGGTACACGATTGTACTAGCAAGAAACACGAGGTTAAATTGTTCCATTTCGATGTTTAATACACCTCAGAATATTTCAAAGGTGTTGCCATAAGGCGTATCTTATTTTACGACATCCTTTAACAGGTGTTAATTTGATCGTAGATATGTTTCAGCCTATTTCACAGCAAAATATCGAAGTATTAGGTATTATTTTCTTTTATTACTATTTCCGTTGATATACCTACTCTATTCAGAGTTAGGAACGGAGTAGCGAGTTTTAATTCAAAAGATAACATATTATACACTAATGTTACTACCGAATATAATTACTTTTTGTGTTATTAGTAGATATTTATCATTGAAAATTTGAAAAAAAAATTAATCTAACTTTTCCAAGGGATGATGAGTAAAGAAAGATTTGTTTTAATTAATTTAGGTTAATTCTTATAATAAATCATATGTTTTTGTTATCTATCCAACTATCTATCTATCTATCTAAAAACTATCCAAGAAAAGCGTTCAGTAGGCACTAAACCAAAATCACGTGCACTACTCGTATTAATTAATATGCAACTTTGATGTTTTAGAACGGATTGGTTAATGGAATTCATAAATATTGGATCTCAAGGAACTAAACATACATAGCTACGTACGCACATATTTTAAATTAAATATTTCCTCCTAGAAATAATAATGTGATAATAGAGTATGAGGATAATTCGAAATCTGTATATTTATTGAATTCAATTTGATTGAATGTCTCTTTAAAATTGTTTGTTATTAGTGGACAGTAATGAATTTATTTATCAATAAATAAATTGGAATAGAAAGGGTAAAATATAAAATAAGTAAAAATATTACAATTTCTAATAGTTTCCCTCAATCCGACGTGAAAATCTGAGACAAAGAGGCAGGAAAAAATAACAACAAAAATATAAAACAATATAAAAAGTATCCCGTGCATAATTTTACACTTATTTTGGTATATGTTTGCGCTATGTTGACAATCCGTCCTTTTACTAAAAGGGTGAGTTAGACCTGTTTGAATTTGCGAACGACCGTTTTTATTATTTTTTTCCTCCTTCATACACATTTGTTCGCGTGCAATAAAACGCACACGGTAAGTCGACTTTCTCTCTCATTTTTTTATGTTCCTTAGCCCAAAGAACTACTAGAACTTTTAGTAGTATTATGTAGTACAACAAATATAGTAGGAACCGCCTCTTTCATAACAGTACACAACTTGTAAAGCTTAGATTATACCAAACCAGTAAAGTGCCAAGTCGAAAATAATAAGACAGTACTCGTTCAAGCAAATTAATGGAAGCTTTGTGAACCTATACGATTTGCGGAAGTACAACGGACGGGTCAATTTGTTTCAGATTAAATTTTTGTCATTATTGTCAAAATAGAAAAAATAAGAAAAATTTAAAAGAACTAAAAAAACAGCTATTTTTCTATCAATCCCTGCAAATTCATTATGCACAACATGGTTCATATGACATTTTAACCGATTTTACTGATAAACAGATCACGGAACAGAGTAAGAGTGAGAAGAAATAATTAAATATACAAGTATTTTGTTAACAGAACATGCATTTATTCACTGTTTCAGTCAGTTCACTCCGGCCGATTACTATTAACTTTCTTGATCACATTAGTACTGTTCTATGTATGTAGAGAGCACATTGTCTCGGTCTTTAACCTAATTGGTGTAATGCGGGCTTAACAACAGATGGAAATTATATTGCAGAAATAAAAAAAAAAGCTTGAACCAACTTGTAAAAATGACTTTCTCTTCTTTCTAAGAATATACGTTTTCAATTGTTTTCTTTAAGCTCTTTTGATAAAGTCACTGCATTATTTTCCACTTCCTCTTGTTATACCTACCTAATAGTGAAGCGGTTTTATGTAGATACTCCGCTATGTCGTAATGGATTGTCTTGTTATGTATTATTTTGTGGGGAATTTTCTATATTGTATATGATATTTTTATGCCAAGATTATTGGGGTATTTATGATGCCACTCATTTTCACACCTTGCGTTATTGCTTTCCATATTGTATGTCGTTGTGTAATAAAGGGGGTTAAAGAAATATATTTGTGAGGTTTATTATTAATGTAATAAGTACCTAACTATGTCTGAAGTAAGAGTCAAACCCTCAATTAAAATATTAGCTCTTTGGGACACGAGAGTGATGATGGTTTTTCTTGGGTAATATTTGGAAAATATTCGATAGTCATAAGTTAGCCAAAAGGAGCCCCCTTTTCTTTTAATCTACAAGCTTCAAAAACATTAAGATTATCTTTAATAATTCCAACATTTCTATATAAGTGCTAAGAAGATTGTTAAAAAATGTAATTCAAAATGCATTGGTCTTAATGAAAGAAATTAGTTTATTAAGTGTTTTCTAGAGAGATGAAGTAAGAAGAGAATCTAATATTTATTTTTGAAAAGTAATGAAAATGAAGATAAATACGAGCAACTTATGTCACATACAAATACTAAATACTAGTCAAGATACACTGTAAGAGAGTACGATGAACTAACTATACATAGACTTCATAATGATGTATATTCATCAAACAAACAAAACTGATTAAATGCTTGTAGTTAATCTAAGTTTATAAAGTCAACTAGGTAGTCAAAGTATGAAATGTGTCGGCTTTGAATAACTTGGTACCAAAGTATTATTATTTATACATATCAATGTATAGTAATGCATGACATTATAATAGATATATTATAAATTATGCTACACATATGTTTACCCTAGCTCTGTGTCTTTGTGGCTTACAATGCATACTACTAAAAACATTACGTATAATTTGTCAAGGTGGATTTGATAAATTTACTCACGTCAAAGTACCGAAATTGCGTCTAGAAAGTTAGTCACCACTATCGCTGTAGATGAAATCATAAATTATTGTTGTACATAATATAGCTTACAATTATCTTCTTGTGAAGGTATCTATTCTAACTGTAGATGTATGGATATATTGAAGATGTCGTGCTTCGATAGATTGTTAATATCAATGGCTACATATCATATGTCGTATGGGCCGATTTAATCCACCAACATAGTTTAAGAATATCCCGATCATTTGTAAACGAGAAAAAATTTCTATGGTTTTAGGTATTTGAATTTCGAGATAAAATTATAATGTCCCTTCAGATCATAGAAGCATTATTAAAAATAGAGACTTAATATTTTTTTAAAGCATTGTAACCATCCCGAAAATTATTATAAAAAAACAAGCATTTTTTTCAAGTTCTATTCTCACTGGTGAGTATTTACTGTTTGGATATTGAAGAACTATGTAAGTACCTAAGTGAAAAAAGTAGGCGTAATTAAAGAGTCATTATTCATTGCAGTAAGATACTAAGAGAGATACTTGTGTAGTGAATCCACATAGAAATTTTGGATATATTCTTTAATCATAGAACTATAACCATAGTCTTATCAAATAATATTGCACATTTATTTTAGTAAGCAATAATACAAAATATCGAAGAATGTTTCATCAAGTCAAAGGATTTATAATAACTCTTATATTGCGAGTCGCATCTTTGTGTTGAAAATGTTCCGGATAAGATTTTTTCCTTGTGAGTTGAAGTAGGAGTTCTTATTGAATGCCACCTCGTTAGAGCTTAAAGGTCCCATGAAAGAAGTACTTACGAAATTCTGAATTGAAAACGAACAACATATATAATAATAGTTTCGGAAGACGAGTATTGACGAAGGCCCTTCTTCAATATTCTGCCGGATTGAGGGGAGAGATAACAAAAGGAGAAGAAATTCGTCTTTTCCCCTTTTACGTTGCCCTAAATTTGTATTTATGGGCCGTTGTTGTGTTATGAATTTGACCATTTCTACTGCGAGTTTATTACTTTGTATAGCAAAAGCACAACATACAACAGGGACAATATTAGAGAGACATTACATACTACCAACACAATCATATAGAGAAATTGGAGATATTTTTTGTATCTACAAATAATAATATCCCTCTCGGATTAAATAATAAAAAAAGTAAAAATACGTACAACTCTTTGTGTTTATAATAAAAAAAGTAAAAATACGTACAACTCTTTGTGTTTATAAAAATGGATAAAACTTCAATATTAGTATTTTTGTATTGTTGCTGTTCGTAATAAAACGTATATTCGTATTATAGAAATACATAAAATACCTTTCCACAATAATTGTAGATACATAATATAAATTGTTTTATTTTTCAATCTATAAATTAGAGGTAAATAAATACTCGTGGTGTGACATGTAAAGGTAGACGGAACAAATATTTTCCAGTGGATGTGTTTATTGTTGTACTCTGTTCCAGGTATCTACATATATTAATAGAAGTGGGTGTATACATATTATATAAATAACTTACTGTAAACACACCGAGGTATCTTTATACACAATGGTCCAGTAGAAAGATTAATTGGCAAAGTTTTATTTATTCTTCTGGTGTATTAGTAGTACATATTATTATATGTATAGGTATATTGTGCCGTGAGATTCGCGTAATAGGTATTGTTCTATTACTGATTCTAAAAGAATGGCTTATACACATATAAATAAATTTACTAACAACCCCCTTGGGGTAAATATCTCTAACAGCAGATAATAATACTCTTATTCTTTATTATAGCCTATCCATTTTATTTCACGTTGAAAAAAAACACCTAAAATGATAATTATATTTAAATAAAAAATATCACCCATAGCGTGTATGAGGAACTGTATGAATGTGGAGGAAGCGAAGGAAGTGTGTAAAGATAGATCTGTTTGGCGTTCCGTTCTCTCTGCCTACCCCACTTGGGACACGGCGTGAGGGTATAGTATAGTATAGTATAGTACAAATATTAAAAATAATTAACTTTGTTTTATTCTGAATTATTTTTATGAATACTGTTGAATGAATAACATAATTATATGTACCTACCTACTAACCAAAAATATTGAACATTAAATGATGATTGTTTGAGTGAGTGAAAACTTTTCTAAATAATTTGAATTTCACTTATTTTAGAGGCATTAACTATGTGACAATTTCTAGACATTTTTAAATAAAATAAATTGAAATTGTTTCAAGATGAAATTATGTAATCTGTGTGGAGTAACCAGTGAACTATTACTATATACATACCAAATATAAGTAAATATTGTATGCTTGGTGCTTTAAAAAATACATTTTGTTCGGTTTTTATTGTCGGATTGGATATTTTATTAATAATTATTGTCATGGTTAAAATCGTATCGATGAAAGTATTGATTTACGTATGCAGTCATTATAGAAAACTCCTGAAAAGAAAATGTGTGATCATTGGTTTAATATTGATTTTAATTTTCAATTGTGAATATATTTCTTGCTTTTAATAATAATAATATGTTTGTCATTTATTAGCTGGGTGGGTGGTATGATGCGATGGTATAATAATATTGTTAACTGGTTTATAAAACTCCATCCGTATTTTCATAGAGATATCGGACATAATAACATCATGTTGTAGTAGTTCGCCGTCACAGTAGAGAGAGAAACAGTATTGTATAGTAGATAGACGGAATGGTGGATTTATAGAGGTCATTACTAAAGCAATAACTGAGTAATGACATCGATATTACAGAAAGGGTAACAAACTTGTCATATTATTATTATTAGTATTATGTTCCAGACTATTCTGACATTATCTACTTTCCTACACTGACTGCATTGTGTAATCATCATCATACGACCAGTTCATCCATCATTATTCATACAATATTATCTATACTTTCTATGGTATAAATTTTCTGTAGCTGAAACGAAGAAAAATGAACTGTATTCGTTCAAATGCCTATGCAGACGTAAATTCGTGTAATTAAAAAAGTTGATCTACCGAAATCAACAGATAGGTACCTACTTTCTTTTCTTGTTTGGTTAATGGATAAAACTTCAATATTAGTATTTTTGTATTGTTGCTGATGCTTCAACTCAATTAGGTTAGGTACAACAAACATCGCTTTTTTTAAAATCAGATTTTCATTGTTACAGACATTCAAATTCATGATACATCAGGTATACGTGGAAAAAAGTTTATGTTATATAAAATATTCCTATTCTAGTTTGCTTTTTAAAGACATCAGGGAAAAGTTGGTATTATGTAAATGCAAGGCTGTTAAATCTTCCCAACCTCAGGGCGTCAGTCTATTGTTTTCCTTAACCATCATCGTAATAATTTTACGAATGTGGGTGCGAATTTATTTTTATGTAAAATTCAATGAAACTTCCATAAAACGTGACTTTATTGCTGTTGCACCCAGGATTGCAATAACTCTATTTCAATTTTAATAAAGTCGTGAACTTTAAGTTTATTTCATAGGTAAGTTATAATATTCGTATAACACTATACGTGTTATTCTTATTTTATAGAAATTTTGAAGTGATGAAAAGGTGAAAGTACAAAGTGACTCCATTGTAATCGACCGTGAATAGAAGCTAATACTTTTTACTCTCGAGGGAAGATTGAACAAGGAGTCCGGGGAATAAGGAAAGAGGTAAGTAAGGAGCCCGTGTAAAATATTGCAGGTCTTTATTTTTATGATGCTCTTATCCGAAGCTGATTTTCTAGCGGCGATCACTTTACCAAATTAACTCATGCGATTCTCATCATTTTTATCGAACGGCAAATAATAAGTGATAAGGTGTCCCATAGGACAATCAAAAGAGAGCGTGTAAGGTTTTTGGGGGTATTTTATATGAGTGATAAAAACATATTTTCGCACAGTAAAATTTAACGAAGTTTCCGATAATATTGTTATTGGTAGTTTCACTCTCTCTTACTGCCGATGAATAATTTATTTCTTGACATACCTACTTTCCACACCATAAAGTTATTATTTTGTTCACTCAGGTATATGTAAAGGGAACGATTATTATATTTCAATAAACGTTTAAGAGATCGTTCTCCAAAATCTAACGGCTTATTATAAATCTAGCTTATTGCCTCTTCAAGACTTAATGAAAGATAATACCGAGCGAGTAAGTTAAAATAATGGCAGCATTACATTAATGTGCTTACTACACTCTTCTAAGTAACTTTATATCGAGATGTTTAAAAGAGAGAGGACAATTAATTATTCCCTATGCGAAACTGATTATTTCATCAAATTAAATACTCAACATTAGATGTCGATATCATCCCTACAACTTTATCATTGGTAATTTATTATTGGTACGAATCTTTTTAACTTAATGGAATAATGTTGTTCCACATTGTCACACAACATAATTCGGGTTCTTTATTTTAAGTTCATATCTTAATTCATAAACTTAGGTAAAGAATGAAGGACATTATTAAAATACTCGCGGAAATTGGAGCATCTCCTCCAATGATCAATACAATTCAAGATATCAACACTAAATGATGCCAAAGTGAGAGTAGATGGAGACATATTTAAAAAAATCAAAGCTGCCACGAGAATAAGATAAGATGATATAGCCTTAATTCATTTTTCTTTAATATCATAACAAACAATATCATTTAAAACGTCAAATTACTTGGCATTCGGGGTACCGAATGGGTGACAAATGATCAATATACTTCTGTTATGCTGAAGATGCGTTTATTGTCGCGGAAATAGAAGATACTCCATAAGTTTCATACTACAAGTTTGAAGTACAATATGGAAATATCATTGAGCAAAATTGAAAGTCTTGTTTCTTCTCAATCACCTGCAAGCTGTAATCTGAGTATAACAGTAATAATACAAATCAGGTGACTAAATTCAAGTTGCTGGATGTAGGACTTCTCAGTCATTATGACCTGCATAACGAGACTAGGGTAAAGTTACATCTGGATGTCTTAGAGATACCACATAAACTAACAGAAGTCTGCGAAAAGAGAACAAAGTTAGTACCTATGTATTCCTATGTATTAAACCTGCATCAGACCAATTTTTACATAATATGATATAGAAGCTCGAGCAGATACGATAAGAACAAAAAGTATCCTCAAAACTACCGTAATGAGAGTCCGTAACATAAGGAAAAGAGAAATGTTTGACGTGGATGATATTGTGAGATTGGGAAGACAAAGAAGAAGGTATTGGCGTGAACATGTCGAAAAAATGGACTCACCTAGACTTCCCCACATCGAACTTCATGGCAAACCTATGAGACGAAATCCACTCGAAACACCACCAAAGATATGGAAGAACTATTAGAAATCCATGTCGCAGGAAGACACTTCAGCAAGTACAGATCCTGGCGTTTACAAAAAGAGAAAGAAGAAATATTTTTTTCTGGCAATGAATCATCACCTGAAAAGTGATTTTTGACAATATCTTTTATTTTGGTCTAATACAAATCAGTACATTGAGATAAAAATTGATTAAAGAAGGTTGTTTTTACAATATTATAGCACGTAAACAATTTCTATTATAAGTCGAGAAATGCCAATGAAATAAAATAAGAGAAAATAACCATATGTCATGATTTTATTTTGATAATAACATGTCAGTTAGATCAATGAAGTGCCGATAATAAAAAATAACAATATGAACAGTTGTAATGTTACGATTTGAAATGAAACCTACACACAAGTCATCGGTTGTGGCAGAGAGTGCATTAATGAGAGCACCTGTGCCTTTTACGCGTTTATTAAAGCGGTAATAAAATAACAGTAAATGCGCCCTGTCCCGACGTATATTACGTTTTTGGTGAACACTAAAACCACACATGATATCAGATTTTATCGCTTGTCTTTTTATTATCGCTGCTATAGTTTTTTTTGTACTTTTACGGCTTATCCTTAAAATTTATGACCAGTATCCAGTTTGAAAATGATGATCGTCATAATTGTCTATATGGTGAATGCTATATTGTGGTATTATTGTTAGAATCGATCAACGATAATGACAATAAAAATTGTGAAAGCATTTATGACATCAATTAATTTGAATAAAACAATACGTAGTCATTGTAAAGTGATTCACCCATGATGGTAAAATTTATAATGGTAAAAAACAACTTTTAAATTATTCCATAGCTCATAATAAAAATGAAAGAAATCAATCGCACGTTACGTGTGACAATGTTTCGGAATATTTAAATCGAGTCGGTTCATGATACTAAACAAAAAAGTAAAACATATTGAAACATGAACAAGAATATTTCTTCTGTTATAACTCAGGTAGACAGACAGAAGATACGAGATACATATGTATGTACATATGTACATAGATAACTGTAACACTTTTACCAGTCCCAAGTGAGCGTTCAACCTCCTAACTGTATGAGGGTAGTTTTCAGTGAATAATAAATTTTGAGATGGCACAACGATATCACTTTAGAAGCACTTAATTTTGCATGAATGCGATGAAATTTTACGTTTTAAACTGCGGCCGAGACGTAATCAAACCAAATCCCGCTACCATTTCTACTTTGTGAAGACCGACCCAATGGTAAAGGGAATTGCTCGAGCTGAGTTAGCAGAACGAAATGGATATGTGGAAAATATTATTTTGTACACACGTAATTGAAATATTTAATAATACCTATTTGCAATAGGGTTATCTCATTCTCAAAATACCCTTCCATAGTAGCTTTAAATACCTATCCAATTTATGATAAATATTCGAAACAATAATTTTCATTTTTTGTATATAACGATGGAACTTATGATTCTAAAAAAATACTCTGTAAAGAAATACAATTTGTTTATCGTAGGTAAAATAAATATTTGATTTTAGTCTTTTCTGAAGTATTCTTATATACCTATGATAGCGAGACCTGGAAGATCGGCAAGAGTAAAATTGGACGGTTGGCTGCCTTTGAGATGTAATGCCACAGACACATGGTGAAGGTCTATTGGTCGGAACAGGTCGAAAACAAAGAGGTGATGTTCAGGGTAGGTGAAAGAAGACTACCCCATTAAAAGACCACTCAACAATGAGCAAACTGGACTTGTCACAAAATAGGCTACCCAGGCCTGCTGAATGGCAGAGGTCGACCAAAAGACACCTAACTGGATCAAGTGAGGATGGAAAAGAAATGAGTAAGTTTAATAGGCACGAAGAGCAAAACTTGGATGTTAATTAAGTCAGCGAGTTATCTTACTTGTGGAATATAGCATGATTGTGCAAGCAGATAGAATAATAATTAACTCAAATTAATTGTAACTCATTATTCCTTTACGTTCCATTTTTAAATATTGTTTTAAGTTGATTCGTTTTACACGAAAGTAATGTAAATCTAGTGAAACGATCGTCGATCTCAAACAAATACACCCTAATGAATAAGTTAGGCAACCAAGTCCTGACAAGCAGTAGGTATAGTACGTTCACACACATTTCGAGTATTTACACATACCTACATGTACCAGATGCTTTAATACTGTTTTTCAAGAGTGGGTACTACTAATACTACTAGGACAAACGTGATGATAAAGGGATCTCTATCTCTTCAGACGTGATTGTTTTTCTTGTGATAAAATAGCTTTATTACTATAATCCTTCAGATAAAAAATAATAATAAAAGAATTTATATTCAAATGCATAATATGCTCTCTTTTACAACAGTGCAGCAATATAATGTAAATAATTTCAATCATCAAAATACAAATATGCCTATTCAAGCAATAAAAAAATCGTTGCACAATATTCAACGGATAAAATCAGTTAAAATGGAATCATGGACCATCAAAATACACCGGAAAAAACGGGATGTCAAATCTTCATGTGCACTTGATATATATTTATAGTTTTTTTATGTCTGTACTTGTATTTGATATATTGCACACTTTATGTTTTAATTACATATCTTTTAGCCTTCTTACGATGCATTATAGATAATAAATATATCTTTCTATCTATTATACTTGTATAAGTGTTAATGTGTTTTTTGTTTAAATAGTATTTAATTATACTTACACGTTTGAAAGTAACTTAGTAGTATATACATAACTTCGGTTTTTTTATATTGTTTTCTTTATCTTGTATGCATTATTTCAGTTGTTTGTTTTGTTTTATTGTTTTGTATATAAAGGCTGATGCAGCCGTTTATTGTATGAAATAAATAAATAAAGTATCCATGATGATAATATTAATAACGTATAATGGAGATGGATTTCTTCTTCGTGTCATTCTTTCATTTGCGCAATATGAAATTTTTATATCAATCCCAAGGGGAACGCACATAGATACATAGCTTTATTAAAGAAATCCAACGCTACAAAATTATGATTACTATTGAGAGACGTTCTTCAATTCAATGAACATCTACTATAACAATCTTTAGTTTAAAGAAATTGAATTCAATAACGAGATTCATGAGACATTCCTACTGTGATCCGCATTTATTTAGTTTATCTTTAATTTATTTTCGATGCTTTATAGTGAAAAATCAATATTATAAAGAAAAACGTACTTAAATTCGTTTTATGATATAAAGCTAAAAGTTATTAATTATATAAATTAAATAGTGAATAAACTGTTAAAAAAACAAACTTGAACTGTACTCAAACTTGTCGAGCGATCAATTTGATTGATCACATCAAAAATTTTGAGAGATTTTTGGTCGTCTAAGATGAAATAGGTTTACCCACTATTGAGACGGTTATTATTTTGAAATAATATCCTTGTATGTAGGTTTGCTCTATTGATTATTGAGTTATTTGACTTACCTTTACTGGTTCCGTCTGGTCCACGAAGTATGGTACACTCTTCTATAGTACCGAAAGGTGCAAACAGTTGGCGAACATCTTCTTCAGTTTGTTGCTTGCTCAGCATACCAACGAACAGCTTTCGGTCTGTCGAGTATCATCATCATGTTCAGCAACAAAGAAAGAACGCCAAGGACAGCACATGCGGAGGGAGAAATCGCAATATATTAGTTTATTATGAAAAACTATTAAAAGTTTAATACACACTTCCAACTACAAAAATCAATCATTCAAAAAATGACAAGTATAAAAGGAATGTTTTGTCACCAATATGCAATTTTTGTATTTCAAGATACCTATTTTTTTCATTGAAAGTTAAATCCAGACTTACGGAACGAGTATTTTGTCTCTTTTTTCTTATCTTAGATGATGTAGAAAAGAAATGAGTACGAAAATATTTGTTCCATCTTTTTCGTCTAAATTAATAATAGAAAGAAAACAGAGACAGAACATTCGTTCGCATCGTTCGTCGTTCGACAAGACTGGAAACGAAGAATGATGGCACAGGTGTTTAGTTTTTTAGTGCTACCATTATCATTATTTGAATGATTGTTTTTTTTTTAAACAACATGACACACAATAATCATTCAAGCTCGATGATATCTGACACTTGATCGGGTCTTTCTGTGAGGGATGATAGTAGAAGTAGTAGTAGTAGTGGGACCTTAACATGAAATATTTATATATAGTAAATTAATTATAACAATAATTATACTATAATGTGTTAATATTGTAGTATACAAAGTGATGGATTATTATATAATTGTTTAAAACAAAAAGAAAATAGGTACATCCACATATCAAAAACAAATAAAAAGTAATTAATAAAAACATTTTGTAAGCTAATAACATATAACAAGTATGTATATGTAACAAAGTGACATAATTATATTATAATAAATTTTCCTGGCATACTGTTTTGTATATTTAAATATATTTTTTTTAATACAAATTGAGAAATGGTAATAAAAATATTGTTGAATTTCCTGTGCTGTGAAAAAAAAATAATGATTTTTGCTGCACTAGTTTTTTTTTATAATTATATATAATTTTGTTGATGATTGCACACAAAACACTTACATTTACACACACTTAATTTTGAATCTAAATAAAAAATATTAATGATTATTTGTGTTTCGAAAAAAAATTAATTCTACTACAGAAATCAGATGCAACAATACATATTTATATTTTTCAATGAACTAATAATAACTGGTTGCAATAATGTAAATATGATAAAAAAACCTAGAACATGAAACACTCGTGTATATAACAATAACTTATATAAATACAATAATTTTGAGGGTAAATTTTGATTAATTATATTATAATATATAATTTGTTTGAAACCTGTGTATGAAAATATTATTTAATGCCGATTGGGTGTAATTTTACTAAGGCGTTTCATATTCCTTTCTTTTTACGAGGATAATAATAATAGAAAAAATGAGAACATTAACAATAATAATATTTCACAATTAAACTCAAAAGCGCAAATTATAGACAATGAGCATTCCTAAACAAAATTATCTAGACAAATAATTAAACAATAGACATGTAATAATAATAATATAATATTATGAATAATAACAAAATGTTTATACCTTACCGAAGGACAGACACAATGTAGGTATATATTATTAATATTAATGAGATATCACAGTTGTGACAGCATTGTGACAGCCGAGATACTACATACTTTACAGGGCGGCATTATTACGAAGAAATATTATGTTAACTATCTACATATTTATCTATCTTTCTTTCTTTACACATTTTATATTATTATTATTATTATTTTATCGTTATTATATCAACTTCGATAAATACGATAATTTATTTAAATATTATATTTGTTCTATCGCTAACATTTTCTGTTTGTTTTGTCGATATACTTTCTTGATGTCGTTGGACTATTTACACAATCAGTCTATTGTCATAAATTCATGAATTCTTTGTAGAGTCAGCTAATTGGAATATCGCGAAAGTTATTTATGTAAAAGCAAATGAATGGGTGTCGAGTGTCCTGTAAAAGGCAGGTGTTCGAAAAAAATAAGACATTTTTCATCTTAAATTAAGTGATGAGGTATGCCACCCATCCTGAGTGTCTTGATTTTATATTGGCACAAAGAGGACAGTTTGCATGTTTCTTACATGCAGCTGATCTGCTGGCTACCCCACTTGTGGGATATGCCGTGATGGTATAGTATAGTACAAATGAATGGGACATTTTTTTACAATTTTTCAAACTGATGGCAAGATGATTAACTTATGATAGACAGTGAAAAAAAATCAAATTAAACTAGATTCTTGTATTATAACAAATGTAGAAATAATACCGTTTTTTTGCAGCTGAATTTTTAAAATTATATATATAGTTTTTATTAAAGCCTATAGAAAATCGTTCAACGGATCATATTTTATTTGAAAAAGGAAGTATGTTGTGGAAACAACTTTTTCACGAGAAAACACAAACGGTATTATGATACTTATATAAAATTGGCTTGGTCTGGTTTGTTTATCTTTAACTAAGAAGGTTTTTAATTAAAACAAACACAATATTTAGAAATTGATCATAGGCAATGGTAGATGAAGTTCACTCATCGTAGTTCAATTGCAATTCTACAAATACCCGGTTCTACGTATGTGATTTTTTTTGTATTTTTTTCAACAGACTGATTGTTTCAATCTTCCCACGCTATATATTATATTATTTATTAAGGATATAACTATAATAGTTACCTACAGCTATTACGTATAATGTCTATAGAACTTTCTTGTTTGCTTATGTCTTCATTCTGTTGTATATTTTGGCCGCAGGGTGAAAGGGGAGTTATTTTGTATGTATATTAATAATTATAATGAAGTAGGGCGATAAGAATCGCAATGAAAATATTGACAATAATGCGAGGATACGATGCGAAGGCAAATATTATTATTAGGTACTACCTATAATATGGATAATCTCAACAAACACGCTTATTATTATTATTACTTAATCATATTATTATATAGTATACCCTTATTAAATTTAAGTAGGTTAGTAAATTCTTCTTCCTAAATTAATTCCGTGATTGTTCAACGTACTTTTAGTACAAAACATTTTCATCATAAAGCATCTACCTTTTTCTCTATGGTAATTTATTAAATATTCTATTTATTTGAAAAGAAAGTTAGTTAAAAGTTATGAGTTTAGATTTAAAGAGAAAGGATTATTGATATTGGAAAATTTGTGAATCCTAAAATTCATTTGTGGAAATACAGAATAGATATGTTAACCGGTAGGTACCTACTACAAAAAAAGACATATTTTACAGTTACCAAAGCTTCGAAAGTTTTGACTTTTGTATTCCGATATATACCTATTTCTCAATAAGTAATCAATAGATGCAAATTAGTTGATAACATTATGTAGCGAATAGCGATATACTCAATATTATGCACAAAGTTACGCAGTGAATGTATGAATACTACGCGATCATTTCACAAGACGTGGAATGTTTTTATTTCCCAGTCATGCTTGCGGTTGAGATGGCAGAATGCAATGAGAGACAAGTATCTAGGTAGATAAATGATGTTCACATCGACGACCTGTTCCCACCGATTCCACAATATAATAATTTGATCGCGTAAATTGTTCCTCCTCGCGTCTCGTCCTGAGAGAGATGGATGAACGTACAGAGTTTAGCAATTATAAATTCATAACTTCAGAAGAGAAACTTCCAAGAGATAACTATGAATAATGGATTCCCATGGCAAGACGAAGGGAAACATGACTGAGCTCGAATACCATTTAAATGCAAACCACCTCTACCATTATATTAACTCTACACAAAAAATAAACATTGTCATGATTTTTCCAATACCAATAAAATAAATTTCGTATTCAAATCGTAGATGGGACAAAATTATGAAATGTTTCTTACTAAATTTATAAAATTCATTTGTTTTTTTGAATAAAAATGTGAAATATCTTACATATTTACAGAACCAAAATTTAGATTTGATTTCCATTTAAGTACATACCTATACTGGTTTCACAAATCATTGAATAACTATGTGTGTTATATTTGTACAAAACTTATTTTAGGTACTAATACTAAGTAATGAATACAAAAGTGTACCATGTATTGTAAATCATTGAATTGTATTATATTCTATATTTTTATATGTAGGTATACCCTCACCATCCTAAGTGGGGTAGGCAAAGATAACGGAACCCTATATACGACTGTCTTTAAATACTTTCGCGTCTTCTACATTACACAATTTTTCATACACGCACGTCGATTTTTCTAACTCAACACACGACCATCTTAGAAAATCCGATCCACGTGGTTCTTGGACATCCACGCTTTCTCACACCCCCTCTTTTATAGCAGAAAAATAAAAAAAAAATATATAACTAAATTTATAATTTCATACACGGAACAAGGCCATTAAATCTATATAAAAAATCACAAACAGTTCGATGCAATACAACAACAATCTTTTTCAATCACAGTCACACACTCTTACCACGCACACATATACACGCAACTATACAATGCAGATATATAACAGATATAAAATAATTACAAAAAAAGAACATCGACTTGATTCCAACTCCATCATTATTTTGTATTTAATAAAAATCCCTTGCCCGATTTTCTCTTTACCATTTGCTTCCATCTCACCAATAGTAATATTATCTGGGAAACTTTTATATCACAGAAATGTGTAGATATTTCTACTACCAGAGTGATTTAGATTGCTGTTTTATATTATGTTATAAACATTGTAGAGATAAAGTAGAATAGTTTTTTTTGTGATTCCCCTATCCATCAAGTTGATTGTGAAGTGAGGGACTTGATTGTTGTAAAATAATGGTCTCGAGTTATTTAGTAATGTTTGTCGAAAACTTCTCAATCCAATCACGGTGCGTAGATTTTTAGATTCTTTGATGTAAAAAATAACAACAGAATGAAGCACTGCTTTGAAACTCGCCATTGTTTTGAAACTCGCGCTTTTTATCTTCGTCTAAATTTAAGTAGGTGTTCTTATTAAATCTTAAACAATTTTACAAAAGATCCGATTCTAAACTGACCGTGTTAACTTATTTTCATTATTATTGAAGTATGTTAGTCGTTTTTTTAACGTCTGTGAAATGCGTTCATTCATATATTTTCCTTATTATATCAAGTAATTAATAATTTTTACTAGTCATTGTCACTGATTAATTAATATTATTTTATTGAAGTCATATATTTGATAAATATTAGTACTATTAAATGCAGGACGGTGATAAATGATGCTTCAATATTGTCTTTATTTTACGCGTATCTCTTCCAATCAAACAATACTTTGTAAAGATTACACCCAATTTTGTAAAACCGTTACATAATTTTATTTTTTAAGAAGTTTGTGTATATGTATTGAAAAGTTTTATTTTTATTTGATAAGTTTTTAAATATTGCAGTTAAATAACAAAGAAATCACATGTAAATTAGCGATATAGAATTACTTAACAAACGTTCAACTAACAACGCAACAGTATGCCGATATACCAAAAAAAAAATCACAATGTGAAAAACACCCATTGACAGTATATATATATATATATAAATATGTATATATATTATGATGTTGTGAATTGGTAAGGATGAAGCCACATAATCACTAGTGAAAATAAAAATATCATAAACAATAATACAATATATAAAGAAAAATAAAGACAAACGATCGAGCTTTAGCCTGTGAGACAACAGTTAAAATTAATAATTATCTTCATAATAAGTAACTGATTAATCAACATAAAATAAACAATGAAAACAATAACGATAAAATAAACAAAAATATAAATCCTATCACTACATAGACGAACAACAACCTAGAGCACGAACGACACGAAGAACAAATGTTGCCACAGACACGCCGTCACAGTTTTAGCTCTTTTTTAGAATCGCAAGTAACTTGAAGCATTAGGACTAAACTGAAATTACCGTCCGGTCAAACATCGGGGTAACGGGATCAACAGATTTATAGCTGGCTATCGGAGCATGGTCATTTATCCACAGGAACGCTCTGTAATCTTTTTATTTCACTTTTTATGTAGGAAAAAGGAGAAATTTAACGAGAGGTCACACAGAGGTGTCGTTAATGAATGGGGGCTAAAACGACATTGATTTATTCAACCACAGCAGACAAACATGTGGAAAAACAAATGACTTGACTCATGAGATTTGGACAAAATTTATTTAACTTCATTTTGTAGTGCATCATACTACTTACATAATTCAAAAACGATTAGTTATTTATACTTTATCGTTAAATTAATATTACAGAGTCTGCTTGTATTTAAAATAATGTACTTCTTCTTTTATCAAGACTTCTAAGTGATTTTATTATTTTTGTTTTTTCTTTTATATGAAATGCTAAAACTGTGATGGTAGTCTTATAAGGCCGACGCTTCTCGTTGGTCTTACTTTGACCAGGATCGTGTCCTCGGACCAGGAGATGCAGCAAGACCTAGCCTCGCCGCCCTTCGCTCTTCGCTCCTCTCTCTCCCACGTCGCTCCCTGAAATACAACAAGCACAGCTGCAACCCGTCCCGATCACTTGAGAGGGCTCTGTCTTCACAATCGGACAGGAGTTTCTCAGCTAGTCCTGTCTATCGCTTTCATATAATTATACACTTTCTCATCTCAAGTTTCAAGTAATTAGCGTATGACAAATAAGTGTACGTTACTTCATTTTAAAACATCAATATTTTCATAAGTACATCAAATTATTGTAAAAAGTAGAAAAATACTTTATACTCGTAATAAACTGTTTAGTATTAACACACAATTTGTTATACACTTCACTCGAAAAATGAATGACTCTCATTGAACTTAAACGTACTCAATCCATACAAATTGGAAGGTACCTATTTGAAAGTGTGTAAAAACGACATAAACAATAATAAAATAGTCTTCAACACTACTTATAAATAATGACTACTTAGATATTTTAAAATGAATACAATAAATATAATATTTTAAGAATTTTAATCCTGAATATGGCTTCTTAATATTGGAATCATGATGTAACTATTATCATCATTATATAATATGTAAAAACACTTTCAACCATATTGCAAAAGGATAAATGCAAAGGATTTATTTATTTTTTAACTAGATGTTGCAATGAACTGTAATATTTGTATAGATACATCATTGTTTTACAGCAAGATATGCTTAAAACGACGTAATTGTTTTCATCCTAAATTTTCTCATAGCTGTTTTAGTCGTGAAATTCTTTTATAATATGACAATCAACCCTCGCGAACATTTAACATTCTGTGAATAAGCCTACCTGATGCCTTTCCCAAGAGAACACTTTTGACATGAAACATTTAGTTAATTGTCATACATTCTAAAGTACTTTTGTTAAGTAGGAGCGTTAAATTAAATTTAAATTAAAACACTCATACATATTTTGTGTGTTTAATTACCGAGTAGGTTGTTGTTTACAAAATATATGGAAGGGACACAGTACGAATATAATGTAATGATAACATAAATGTTACCGCAGAGTATATTATCATTAAGTAATATACAACTCTAGACTGAAAGTTTTTTAAGAGAATGCGTTATAATTTACCTGCTGCAAAAGGAAAAATATGATGATCACACAGAATAAATATACAATGTTCCTAGTTCACAAATACGTATAAAGCGGCGTATTAATTTTTCAACAAAAGAATAGTGGCGTTGGTATTAGAGTGTGAGGATTAATATGTATTGTCACTTACGCACCTCGCTTCTAAGAATAGGGATGTAATGAAGGCGGTATTGTGAAATAATACACTTAATCACTGAGAATAACACAAAACAGGCTCGAGTTAGTGGAGCAGTAGTAGAGAGAGTACCGCGATATTTGATGGGGATAGGAAGTAAGAGAAATTAAGAAGTCGTATACATTTCCCCCGTCGCTATTGTTGTCCAAAAAGAGTTATGGTCCCAACGATTTTTACTGCCTACCCCTAACTTTACGTCAGTAATTTACTTTAAAACAATTTTCGTTTGTTTCGTGAAACGCGCGAACATCCTATTTATGTATTATACGAAGATAAACCCCTTTTTGGTTGGGTTTTATATAATATTGTAGAGAGGTGTTTTTGCGCCTAAAACATAGCGTATAGCGACAAAATATTTGCAAAACAGGAAAACAAATTAATTAAATTGTCGGACAAAAAGCGCTGTGGAACAATAACTTGTAATGAACACTCATTTGATATTTGGAAAGAGAATAAAAGGCTTTAGAAGACAATAAAAAATTATATTAAGCTTTTGATCTTGTATTTTATGATTTCTTCAATAGAAATAATTATTGCGTTACTTGTCACCTGCAGGACAGCGAGGAATAACTTCTAATTAACGGGAAAATTTCTGCAAAAGGAGCTTTTATTTAATTTTTCTGCACATATAAACATAATCCTTTAAGTTGAGTTATTTATTTCTAAATTATAAAATACCTTATTATATGGGTACCGGTACCTACTTCTTTAACTGTACTTCGACAGGTCCTATATCAAGACGAATAGATAAAATGTGTGTATTCTTAAAATATTTGTACTGTTCAACTTGATAACTTCCATAATGAACATATTATAAAACATCGTATTTAGTATAATTACTCATTTCAATGTAAATTCTTATACCTACTAGGGAATTCGATATAAAAATTGATTGTCGAATTTTGACATTGACTGGAAAAGTTAAATTGGTAATCAATTACAATGCAATGAATCATTGAACCTCGTAGTATAGTGGGTACCCAGACCAAAGCCATCACACGAACGATTTTATGTACCAAATGGTTGAATCGCGCGGAGCATTGATTTTCATTACTGTTTCATTATTTGTCACCGTCTACGCTTCTGAATCAAATTCGTTTTACTGTCCAATAAAAACAGATATTCTATTTTGAACATTCTCACAGCCAGCAGCGTACTGAAGCTTTCAACTGCTATTTATGTGATCAAATTTTCACTGCAAAATTAAAAATAAAGATATCTTAGACAATTTTCTGAAATGATAATTCCATTCTGAAATCTAATTGAAATGAAAATGTAAATTTTTGTTTTGCAAAAATGTTGGAGTTATTCGACCGAAAATCGTATTAGATACCTATCGTATTGCAAAAAATAACGTTATGAAAAAAAGAACATAAATATTTTGATAAAAAAAATCAACTGGTCGTATGGTTACCCATCCAGTCAAAAAAAACTAAGCATAAAATACGCTGATTTGATATTTAGGTGCTAAAAATAATCTTTTACGTATATTAGAAGTTAAAATTAATTTCATTAATATATATTATAGACGTAATACGTATTTTGCAGTTAGCACCGAAGTATTTTAAATCTGATCGAAATCTGTTCTGGGGCAATACTAAAAATTTTTTTACATTTTACAACACAATAACTATAAAATAATCAAAAGAATAATAAAACAAAATAACATAATAAAGAATTTAAAGTATAAAAAATAAGATAATTTAATAATTAAGAATAAACAACACAAATTATAATATGACTACACATACTCGCTCATTACATTAAGGCTTTATTTTGTAATATGGATAAGATCATTCTCACACAACTCTCTAATTTATTAAATTTAACGGAATTTTTGAATATATTTAATATTATCAGCAATAAACTGAAATTTGAAAGTCCTCGAGCGCGTAAAACTCAGTTTTGAGTAGCCAAAGATCCAAATGTAGTGAACAGCAATATAGAGTAGTGAACAGCAATATATGGAATCACCGGAAGAAAAGTTCTCCCTCCCCCCAATTCAACTCGAATAAATGAAAGAAGATAATATAACATATATTGATGCGTTTATAAAATGCAGTTACTCTTTATTAATGTGCATATAATGAACTGTTGTGAAATTGTTAGAAACATCGTATAAAAATAATTATTAAAATTTTGATACTTTTAACCAGGTACATTTTATTCATTATTAAAATTAGTAAAGAAACTTTATCAAAAGTCCAGAGGATCAAAACGTTCTCAGTTATAATATTGTACGAGCAAGTCGTACTTTCAAAGTATTCTTATCATTTATTTACAGAAGTAACAGCACTATGTAGCGTAAGGAATATTTTACATATAATACATATATGTACAAACCTACCTCGTATTATTGTTGTATCAGTGAGTATACCAGACTATAATAGACCCTACTACAATAGTGAAATGGAATTATTTTAGAAGACTTGAGGTTCTGTAATCGTTTCTATCTACCAGAGTCAGCTGGTGGGTTCAACTAGTGGGGGTGAAATGAAATTATTAAAAAAATAACGTCACATAAAAACATCGATTTCGTTTCTTGATTTCCTTTCATGATTACATTAAATGAGGGGTACAGAATTAAAATTACATACATAAATTTTTTCACAAAATGTTCAACTATGGATGCAGAAATGTTAAGTAGAAATGCAAGTGTGTGTTTTCTCAGTTTCAGTGCAATATGATCGATGTGATTATGGATCTTTACTTCTCAAATACATCGCGTTGTTTGAAGAATCTATTATGTATCGGAATGAAATAAAAAATATGCAGGTGTTTACTTACTTCGTGAAGTGAGTATGCTGCATCAATGCTCCTAAAGAGAAACCACAGCTGCTACCTATGTGTAGAATATGTATCCATTATTATTATGTACCTTATACAAGTGATTGTGAATGCATCACATCAACCGACGATGAATCCCACTCAAATAGAAGTATGTAGGTACTACAAGACTGGTATTATCTACGTGTAATAGAGTTGACATATAATATTATTATTATTTCAGCCGAGGTATATATATAAAATGTTTCCAAGATTCTCCAGCAAAAATAGGTATCCTATCCATATCCTGGAGATCTGATACGGCACTGATAGAAGAAGATTGATGATGATGATGATGATTATGGATGATTTTGTTTTGACGCCGTTTAACAGTCCCTAGACCGTCTCTGATATTTTTAAATGGATCATTTTAAGTAGGTAATTATACAGCGTAATGCTAGACATTTAACATCTTCGATTCAGTGATGAAGTATGACACCGATTCTTAATGTCTTATTTTTAACGAGTGCACAGAGGAAGACTCATATGTTTGTTATGTAGGTGTGGTAAAGTTGGTCCGCTGGATATATCACATTACGTAAGAGATGCTGTGATAGTACCTATATTTTTTTTAGTTATACGTAGGTAGTTAAATAGAAATAAACATTCGTTTTCCTTTTACAATTGTTTCTGAATACTAAATGAATTGAAAATCATGAATGGTTTCATTACGAGTATAATCAAATAATTTTTTAAACAATTAAGACACTTTTTTTGTAAAATTCAGATTAATAAAAATAAATGTGAATAATTTTTCGTTTGAAGGCAAAAACTAATTAGGCAAAAATGTCTTACGTGTGTAATAATAAATCACTTGAATTCTCTTGAGGGTGCGTCATCTGAAGAAAAACGTTGAATTTATATACCTAGGTACAAAATTTGGTTATGATAATTAATAAAATATATTTTCCCTAAACGCAAGAATGGTACAAAATATTAGGTACTATAGAAATTGAGAATAAAATTACTCATAATAGGTTTAAAAGCAAATAAATATATCTCTTGCATAAATTATATGAAACAGCATTATGTGTGCTGGAAGCTTGAGCACGTATTGCAAACGTTGTTATAAAATATAATCGTACGTTCTTACAAGTCTCTGAATTACATTCTAGTACATGTTCTAGGATTAGTACGAAAGGACTAAGAAGAACGTGTATTTAGTAAGTAAGTATAAGAACATACGGTGCAACAATTCATTCTCATGAATTTCATTTTCTCAAAACTTTAGTTGAAATTTATCTGAATGTACCTTGGTACTATAATATACAGACACACACTAATAATAAGTATAATATGTGTAGGTAGGTATATACGAAGACGTTTGTCTATACATTTTATTATGTTAAGACTTCAGGTTTAAACCACCGCCAGTTCTACAGTATTCATTTTAAATTAAAGTGAAAGACGGTGAGAGAAAACATGGTTACAATATGAAAAACAAATTGTTTAACGAAACATTTCTCAGAAACCGCTGCGACATTATTTTGATACCTGCAAGAGAATTGTATGCACATTTTCTGATGTCATTTCTATTTAAAATCCCTTTCAATTATAATGAAAGGAAACCTCTTTTCTCTTATATATCTCAAAGCGAACATACTTTAGTTTAATAAATTACAATTTGATACTTTTATGTATTATATTGTATTTTCTTACCAAATTATTTCATTTTATTATGAAAACTATTTCGTACAAAATATTCAAGTACTTAATTATACAAACAGACACAAAGTGCAGTGGGTTTTGCGGTTTCCTGAAAAAAAAAAACGAAATTATATAATAACCAATGGCTTCTATTTAAAATCAGGAATAAGAGGAGTGTATAGAAAGAAAGTATGAGGGAGAATGTATGGACATTCATAGGTTGACCCCAAAGGCGGTGCAGTGGCTTTCTGGACGAGTACCAAGGATTTGATTTGGAATGATTATCAATACAAGTCGAAATGATACAAAAAGTAAAGGAAGTATCTAAATTGTTCAATTTAAATTTAAATATACTGTCAGTGGTGAAAACAAAATCTAATTGAATATTGACTGATTCTTATTCCAAAGTTGATCTTATAATAGTCAATGTTGTCGTTCGAAAGTTCTTGGTGGAAATTTGTGTTAAATTGATAGAAATAAAACAGTTTTTTATTTAGTAAGTTCACGGTGATTTTATAGGTCGCAAGACAGCTTTAAGAAGCTTCTGCTCTCATTCTGAGGCCAGCGTAAAGGAATGAAATTACATTCTAATATGAGTAAAAATTATAATAGGAATAATGTAGGTCTGTATTAATTAGCAGTGGATAAATTTATTTTAGATACCGCAGTGGAGGGCGGATTCTAAGAAAAATATATCTAGCATTTGACTTTGTGTGATGTCAAGTAAACTACTAAAAATCCCATATTAGAGATGAACAATATTTTTTAAAGAAGTTTATATTTTCCATAAATAAGATAACTTGTTGATTTTACTCACAAATTTCCATTTACATTTCAGAGATTTTGAATTTCTTGGTCCTAGGATAACACATTTTTGTAGAACCAAAAACAAATACTATATTTGTATACCTACTTGTCTTGTTTATTTAGTAAAACACATTTGATTTCAGATTTAACTGATTTTGTTAAAGAGAAAAGTTTAAACAATTAAATTCTGAAAAAAGTACTGTTATTCATTTATAAAAGTACCATTTATATGAATCAGAGCGCTTTCATTTGGTCTGCTATGTAACTTATAATACGCTTATTGAAATATCAAAGTGTATGAATCAAAATGTCACAGCTGGAGTAATATTTTTTATAACATTTAATGATGATCATTCTTCTATGATAAACTCAAATATTTACTTGGTAGTTTTAATTATATTAACATAAAGTGATGAATTGCAAAGTAATTCTTCAAGAGAGACTTCGTCAGAGTATCCCTATGACGTTTTACAAGCAGACGTGAGCTGTGTAATAGATGATGTTAGCAGTACGTATTATATTGGATGGAGAAAAAAGAACTGTCACTCTAAGGAAGTTCTAGTCTACTCTACATCGCCACTAATGAAGATTATGTTGTAGCAAAAAAAATCACAGTATCAAGGAATAAAAAATCTAATACTTAACATGCTCTTTTGAGATCTACGCTGAGTATCAATTCTTATCAATTATTAGTTAATTAACAAGATAGTGTACTGAGCTATGAACCTAAGTTTATGTAAAATGATTAGATAAAAATAATAACTGAATCCGAATTCTTTTTGTCTTATGGAATTATGGTGGTGATAACATTAAACACATTACTTGAATTTTTTTTTTTACTTATTTTTAAATGAAATTTTACTTGAAAATATCTATCTAAGTGCATATTGAAATTTAGATTTAGATTGAAAAGCTCACGTTACTAGTGTCGTACGGATAAAAGTCGGTAGGTAAATCTGTAATGAAATTATTTAAACCTCTTAAGAAACACATAAAGCAAACCCAATTGCATACAGTCAAAAAATAAAGTTTTTATTTTATTTATTGTACTATATGGAAAATAATATATAAAATAGCTTAGAAAAAGGTAAATCATTTCATTTTCTTATTTTTTGTGAGTCGTTTCCTACTACATTACGAACAGTTTTATACAAATTATATAATATTAATTTACTGTACTGTATAAGTTTCTTATCATGTGTATCGTGGCATAAGTTAGTACCTACCCATAATACATGGTTTACATTTCAGTTTGTAACTAGCTCGATCAGTGCGAATTGTCTATACATGTTACTCGTATTATGTTGTGATTTGGTTTCTGTTTGTTTTTATCACAGGTACAGAAAATTGTACAAGAGGTTCGACTAGATCCAGAGAAGTTAGAATAAAAAATATGCATAAAAAAAAAAATACAACAAAGTTTGTGTGGATTCGCCAACGCATCGTCGTTATTTTATTATTTCACCAGCCAACACCAGAGTTGCGGAGGATTATGCGCTTCGAACGGGGGAACTAATGAAATGCATTTTCCTACTTTTTAATGGGGTTATGTCGAGTTGTTCCAGTGATTTGTGTTTTCAGTACCGCTTTTTTATATATATTTCTACCTATATACCTAAATCTGTTAAAGCCGGATTAATGCTGGCCGCTCCGTGTCATTTGAAATTAGGATTCATTTAAATGGAAATGACGTCGAACAGAACATTAACATTTTGAACTCTTAATTGTATTAAACTGTTTCGTCGGGTTTTCCTACTTTACATATTATTACTATTACTAGTATTTCCAACTACGCCAGACAATCTGAATACTATAACTATTATTATATTAATTATGTTGTTCCAATTGTTTCTTAATAACTACACGTCCGATTTATTAACGAGAGTGTCATTATTATTATTATCATTATTTGCTTTTTAATCCAGGTATTAATAAAAGAAACCTTCCATATGTATGTATGTATATGTATTATCAGTTGTCCCTCAATTTGCAAAAGAAAATCAACTTGTATTCTAAACAAAGCCCTGTCGATTGAAAATGCTAATGCATAGAATAACGGAACCATTAGAATCTTAATTGTCGTTGTTTAACTGCAGGATGATCTTAATTAAGGGTTTCTAAAGAAAAAAAAATGGGTTTATCTATCTATCTATCTATCTATTCCCTCACGCCGTATCCCAAGTGGGGTAGGCAGAGAGAACGGAACGCCAATTAGATCTGTCCTTACATACTTCTTTCGCTTCCTCTACAGTCATACAATTTCTCATGCACGCACGTCGGTTTCTTTTACTCAAAACACGGCCGTCCTTGAGAATTTGATCTACATGTTCAAGCCATGTAGTTCTCGGACGCCCGCGCTTCCTCACACCCCTCCTTTCAGCCAAGTATATCCTCTTTGTCATTCTTTCCTCTTTCATTCGTTCCACATGACCAAACCATCTCAATTTATTTACACGCATTCTATCCACAACACTCCTCTTGCATCCACTCATTCTTCTAATATCCTCATTCCTCACTCTATCACGCAACGTTTTACCAACCATCCTCCTCAGTGATCTCATCTCCACAGCATTTATTTCACTTTCGTCCTTCTTCAACCATGTCCACGTTTCGCTTGCATACATAAGTGTCGGTACCAGGATGGTATTGTGCACTAGCAATTTTGCCATGTTCGACACATTGTCATTGCTGACAATGGGTCGAAGTGCCCCGTTAATCCTAGCACCGGCTACTTTTCTTCTTTCGATATCCTTGTCACATCTTTCATCCCTCGCAAACAAACTGTTTATTTCATATGGGTTTCAAATGGGTTTATTTCATGTGAAATATTTGGTGTAAAATAAATCTAACTCACTGAGAAAAATACTCAAAACGAATCATTGGTACGGTACGGTACATTGGTAAATTTACCAACAACTTGTTTGCGAAGAGTTAATATAATAGATTCGTACTAATGAATCGTTTGTACGATCTCTGGTCCTAATCTGATAGTACGTACCAATGATTCGTTGTGAAATTTCGTTAGTATTTTTCTCAGTGTATCTTTTGTGATAGTTTGATTGTAACTGAAAGATAATGATTTTGTGATAGAATATTTCTTTTTAAAAGTCTCATAGGTATAACATGCACGAAAGATTATATGTTTTCGAAGTAATCAATTCAATTGTGCCCTAAGTGCACGATAAGTAATCTATTATTATTGACTATGTTCCGAATTTTATAAAGGTAGGTACTCATTTGCTTACACTTTTTCAACATTCTCCTTGTTTTATTTATCATGTACCCTAATTGGGTAAATATTGAATATTTTGAGAAAAAGTTTCAAAATTATGTGCGGGTGAAATATCTAGTGCTTAAATAATGATATTTAATATTCTTTGAAGCTTTTACCTGTCATACAGACTTTGCTTTGTTTCAGATAATTCACACTCTATATAATATACAAACACCCACACATATACAATCAATATGAACACAACTTATTTATACTCAAAAAAATTCACATTACTATATTTATTCACTGATAAATTAAGTTCATTATGATTAAGGTACCTGAACCACATATGGCCAACCTAAGCTTTAATGCATCATTGCACCCTGGTTTTGAAATAATTTCCAGTGTTAAAAAGATGGTTATAAGAAATAGACATTTAGGCAAGTAAAAACACCAACATAAATTCAAAATTATATTTAAAAATTATAAAAACAGGGTAACAAAAAAAAGTGTACTTCGGCCATATTGGGTACTAGTCCATATGAGGTTCAGGTACCTTATTTGTGAAATTAAGATTCAAGTTAGTAACTGCTTATTGAAATGAGATACAAGATATGAAAAAATATTGTTAGTTTTTTTTTTTATATCTACATACAATTTTGGGATAAGATAATGATAAAAGGTTATTATTTTAAACATATTCTTATAGAGAAAGTGGCCAATAAGACTATCAAAAAAACTTTATACGTAATAATTTGCTAAAAAATGTTCTTTTACCTGTATACAAAAAGTTATATTATGAGTATCTTTAGGTCCGTCTATACCTATCCTTTATAATGGCGCATATCATAGATGGGTATTATAATAAAATAATGTTATAGCAAAACTTTCAAACAACCCACTTTAACTCTCATGTAAAGCAACGTAGGTATTATAATTGAATTCATATCACTAATGGCTATCACTCATGGAATAAATTTATACATAACAAAATATATGGAATGCCATATCTGCCTCTGTAATGTTTTTATTTTATTACGGAATTTTATTTAAAATGCATTATACTTCATTCGATCATCGTCCATCAAACTTTCGCGTCAGCGGAAAAAGTTTTCGTAATTGAATGGCCTTGTGTATTGTAAAAAAAAAATCTTTATTATTCATTGAAAAACATGGATTCATAGTTTTGAAACATACATATGATAGAGTATATGAGAAAACGCCAGATATACCAAACCTTACAAACTTTTGTTTTTTTTTTGGCTTGATAAAATGTTTATGCCGGTAAATATGTACGAAAACCCTGGAACAAAATAGATCTTTTATTCCGAATATCCTATAAAAGATACGTTTGAGCCTTGAATTTCAGTTGTTTTAAATATTATAATCTTAATTTTGTATGGTTACTTTATTAATCAATTTAATAATAAACCCAGAATTTCGTTTGCAATAAAACTGGTCAAATATATATGTACATAATCTCATGCCTACAAATTTATAACACATCAACTTGTATTAGGTACTTTTATCATCTGTGTCGCATACAAATGGACTTCTTTAAAGTGAAAATGAAAAATAAACTAATAGATGTGTTGGTAAAAAAGCTTGCCTTAAAGGAATCTACATGCTACAATATTTTATTTCATCGAGTTCCTACATCAATGGGATTCCAAACATCAAACTTAGATCGAGCGAACAAAACTCATTTTGTTCAGATCAAAAGACGAAAAGAATGAATATGCTTTGTATTTATATAGATATAATATTGTAAAATTGTATACATGTACTACGCACATCTATACTTTGTCTCGCTTTATTCAATGTTTTCTAGACAGCAATATAATAATAAAATATTCCTAGAAATATTTTCAATATTCAATACAAAGTTATATAAATACTCTTGTGAACTATCCTATGACACGTAGGTATAGATATTCAAACATATACAGTATAGACTTGAGATTTTGAAACAAAACAAAAAGTGAAAGTATTAAAGATGTGCCTTGGTATCAGGTAAAATAATAGTATCTTCGAAATGCATATAAGTATATTTTTAAATAAAAACTTAGGAACCTACATATTATATTCAAGAAAGTTTTATAGAGGTTGCATTTTGTTTTATTCAAAACGTCCGTGATTTGAAACTGGAAAACTGATATATATTTAATACACTTTAAAAGAACACCCAAATATAATGAAAAAATGTAAATAGTTAAACAATATAACATGCACTAAAAGTATTAAAAGTCGTTTTTAGTGACAAATGTTACAAAAATATAAATAGTTACACATTATAATAATGAATTACTAACAAATTTCAATTTAACTTTCTAGTTACCTTTCAAGTGTCTGACCAGATAAACAAGTTTAACCCAAATTATTTACCTATTTAGATTTCGAATTTTCTCTAAAAATAATATCTCTCAGGTCTTGTACCGTCGAAATAGGGTTGATAATCAAATAAGTTTTAACTCGGGGTTAAAGTTAAAAGTAAATAATGTCCCTTTCCTTAATTCTTAATGTCATACAACGAAATAACATTACGAAGTTTCAATCGTTTTAAGCGTTTTGTAGTTTGAAAGTAGAAATTCATTTCCAATGCACATTATCCACAGAAAACCAGAATCCCAAATAACTTTCAACCCTTATTATAATAATACTACAGTACTATGTAGAAATATTAAGAAACAGAAGATCTTGCTTTCCTCTTTCTTGTTCTAAGAGACAGAAGAAGAAAGATGACCCATTCCAAGAAATTTTCTACCTGATACCTTATTGTAAATTTAATTTCCAACACAATATATAATTAAATTAAATGAGAGCTTTTTAAAAATACCTTTCTAAAGGAATGTCGATTTCGTTAAAATATAGAAGTATTAAAATTTATCTCCACATAACGATTATTCGGCGCTTTGAAAACTGATAAAAAAAAACTTCAATCATATATCTTCTACGTTTTGTTTTATATTATCATGTAGGTATTTATAAATTCAACGAGCCTTATAACATTGGATCGTACGTACTGGACAACACAGAAACATTATTTTTATTTCCTTGAATACCTGTCTAACAAAAGTTAATCAGTACAATATTAGTATATTGGTTAAATTGTAAGTGCCAAAATTTTCTTTTCATTTCATTTCTGCGTATAAATTTATGTAATTGATTTTATTCGCGTTTATCACTGTTATCCTAGGTTAATATTAATTTGAAAATGTGTATAAAGTAATTTAATATTTAAAAAATAACGAAAGAAAAGTGTGTGTTTTATTACCAAGTATGATAATATGTATCATTTATAATGGCCTGTGGTATTCGTTCCGAGATCCTTCATATTTATGACCGCTGGCTATTGTGACACTCTAGTTTCCTATGATAAATGACAATCCACCTATCATATACAATATTATAGATGCTATAGAAATAGTAGAAACAGTTTTGAAAAAAAAATGATTAATTTTAACTTATAAACTTCTGTTGGGAAATCATTCAAAATGTTTTGAAAAATATATTAATGCTATGTTTTTTACTAGTGATTGAAATATATAGAACTTTCTAAATATTTATTAATTAATCTATTTATTTATTCAACCAAACATACGGCTTACGCCATTTACAATATGTCTACATCAATATGTCTATTCCAGAAGTGGAGTGATCGGTGGATTACATGTTATAAATACACAAGTTGTTATCCCCGTGCCATAACAAGTGGGTGTCATAATATTTCATCGCTAAATTAAAGATGTCTCATTCGTAATGTAGGTATGTATTACGTAGAGGGTGAAAAGTTAATTGGGAATTTTGAGAATACTTTTCGAAAATGTTCTATTACAGCATTAACCATAAGCAATATATTGAGACACTTAAATTTATGTAAGTAAAATTATAATCTATGTAGATTTAAATAACTTATTCATATTGTTTTACCTGCTATAGGTACATAGGTATGTTTAATATAATTTGTGAGTATTTGAAGTGAATATCTAATATACTTACTTTTACCTACTGTATAGTTAGGTGTATGTATGTGGTACTTATTAATTTATGTGCTGTAAGTTAGGTAGTTTATATAAAATATGTTATTATTGCTGTCATGTCTTAGACGCGTGTGTCTGGATTAGTTATTCATCTTAATAGCAGTGCAAAGCTTCTATTGTTTCCTACTAAACACAAACTCACGGTTTGTACAGATTTTCATTGTGCGCATCATTAATTTCATCTTTGTTTACGGCATTACAGCTTAATACCCAGCCGGCGCGCGTCATACTATGGAAATAATATTACAACGGAGAGAGATAGAGGGGGGGGGGAGATGAAAATGTATACGACGTTTAATTCATAAACTCGCTCCGTAGAAAGTGAGGCATGGCATAAATTGTAGGTAGGTGGTACTGATGCCTACCCAGTATTCAATTTGGCGATTATTATTTATAATTCTGTCTCAATAATGACGTTATTAAGACATTGCCTTGATTGAAAATGTTAAATTTTTCGTAATAACCCTGTCGTCGGTTTTAAGAGACGACATTGACAGGTAATTAATTATTAAATTTCATTAAACAGGTTAACGCTATACAACGCTACAGCCCCAGAAATGAAAAGGTGAAAGGAAAATGTATACGTCTTATATTTTAATGAACATTCACTAGAAGTAAATATGTATTTTGGAAATATCTCAAACAACTTTGAAAACTATAATTGAAAAAATGTTTGATTTTACTTTCAAACTAAAGCGTTCGTTATAGAAAAAATATCGAAAAACAATGTTATGACTCAATACACATTACCAAAGTAAAGATGCAGAGATACACTCAATACATACATATCCTCCTTGTAGGAAACCGATCGTAACAAACATGCAAATTTTCTCTCCGTGCCGATAAAAATCAAGACATGCAAGATGAGTGGTAAACTTCATCGCTAAACTGAAAAAAAACTAAATACTATCAAGAAAAATAACCATCCTCAGCATAAAAGCAGCATTTGAAGGTAGAAAAAAATAGTGCAAGTTTAATGATAATATACAAATAAAGAATGATGAATAATTGACCTACATTATGTACGAATTAGCTAATGGTTAATCAAAAAATGCTTTTAATTGTTTACAACAAAAATAAAAAAGTATTGTAAATAATGTTCAAAGAAAGGGACAATGTTGGCAGTCAAGATGATGATTTCCATCTGCGAGCTTTGAAATGCGACAGTTGTAAAGTTTTTATAATTTATTATGATTAAAAGCTCGCAGTGACAGGAAACGAGAACAAACTTTTATCTCCTCCTTTAGATCTTCCTAATTACGATACAATGAGTACTATTGCGTTAATTATATTATTATTTTCCAAGTGCTTTAATAGCTGTACAATTTAAATAACAAAAACTCTTTTGTTTTTAGTGTGTGAAAGTGCTGGTGTTTCAAAGAGAAATCGATAAAATGATCTGTGAAATAATGGTTTAAAAAAAATGTTGTAGGATGTAAAAAAACATGTATTTTTGAGAAGTTTATTTATTTATTTACACATTGAACGGCTATAAGCCTTTAACAAAGAGAGGCGTACTGATCGCGTGGCGTTTTTCTAAATTAATCAGAAAGTGTGTATTTTGTTTGGGTTTACAGATATCAAATATCCATCTCACAGTAGGTGATCAGAAACTTAATGAGGGATATTGATATAAGATGCAACATGGATATTAAAAGAAGAAAATTGGCCGATATTTAAATGAATAGTGCACCGAACATGGCAACATTTCTGGTGCACAATATCACTCAGGTAACGACACTTATGTTTGCAAGCAAAACATGAACATGGATGAAGACGGATGTAGGTCGAATAAATGCTGTGAAGTTAGGTCACTGAGGAGAATGAGTAGATGCGAGAAGAGTGTTTTGGATAGAATGCGCGTAATAAGTCGCGATGGTTTGGATATGGAGGAAATGGATGATAGTAAGATGACAAAAACGGTGTGTTTATCTGAAAGAGAAAGTGTAAGGAAGTGCCGACATCCGAGAACTACTTGGCTACTTGAGTACGAGAAATTGGCATGTATATATGAGGACTTGCATGAATATGGAGGAAGCGAAACAAGTCTCTAGAGATAGGCTTATAATATGGCGTTCCATTCTTTCTGCCTACCCTACTTATGATACGGCGTGAGGGTTGACAGATTTTTTAGTAACAAAATAAATCTAATACAACAGATCACAAAGGTGTTCTATAAGTTCAATGAAGATGTTTTTTTTGCGATGTAGATATTTAAAAATAATCTTTGCTATAAATTGTTGGTCCAATGATATAAAAGAAGTTTGTTTTTAACGCTTTTGCACCAAGTTGTGTTCATGTTGTGTAAAGTTGAAAGATTGATAGTACTATTAAATTGTATATTTTATGAATCTACTCTTTTTTTAATTAAAATATAAACGAACGGGGTCCTAAGTCATAAGACTTAAGTAAAAATTATTTTACGACGTAGTTTAGTAGATAAGATCCCCTTTTAAGGCGATGTTTGCTCATTTTGATATAAAGTTAAGGGTTATAATTTATTGATACCTATGAAGCTGCTCTAAGTGCGAAAGCTTGTTTGAGTCCAGCAAGGTTTCAGTACATAAATAATGTACATGACATATGCCTTTTAGAAGTCTGTAAATTTTATTTGCAGAATAGACAGTGTCAAAATATAAATATGTCAATGGCTATTGAATTTCTTGAGAAGGATTGTGACGATGTGAATGTTTAATAGTGGAAATGGTATATAACCTGGAATCAAATTACCAACTAAAAAGTCCTGTTTTTGGATGATGAACTTCCGGTGAAAATAAGGTAATATAAAAAGTTTTTCGATGTATTAAACAGAGATAAATATTTATATTTATTCTTATTCACGTGTAAATGTGAGAGAATCGACACTTTAAAATACCTATACATAACTTACGAAACAAATTAATATTCTAATTATTTGTTGTAAATTTTGTCATAGTATCACAGTTAACTATAATGATATCTTGCGAGTGATTTAGAAATAAATGAATTGTTTATTGTTTTCTCAAGAGAAAAAATAGGTACCTACTTATTTATATTCGGAAGAAAACACAACCGATTTTAACCCTCCAATTCCCAACGTCACCTACAGGTGCTGCGATTTCAAAAAAATATTAAAAATATGTGGAATTTTATTATTATTTTTATTTTGGTATTATATTTTTGTACACTGGTTTAACAATCCAAATGTGTATATTTTTTTACAACTGGCAACACTAAACTTACGTATTTTGTCATTTTTTGTCAGCTCTTGGCGGGAATATTGGTGTTATTGTTACGTTCCGAAAAAAACATCAATAAAAAATGTCTAAATAGTAATTTTCGTGAAATATTTTTTCAAAAACAGATTTATAAAGGATCAATTTAGTATTTACACAAATTTTTAATCATGATTTCATTTAAATATTCGATTTATAGCTATTTAAAACTGCAATATCACCTCCAGGTGACATTGGGCATGACAGGTACATTATTGAACAAATTTAGGAACCATTTATTTGCATTGTATTAATTCTTGTTTTTTGTTAATTTTATTAGGCCTTGTGCCCAAAAATGGTTCTTTTGGTAAGCTGAAAATGTTGAATACTTGAACAAAAAATTCTGAAATAACTTTGTTTCTGTTGCTTCAAGCCACATATCAATAGATGAATCAATGGTACCATATTATGGGCATTATGGGAGAAAGCAGCACATAAAACAAAAACCTTTTAGATTTAGTTACAAGATATGGGCAGCGGCTACTGGTTTCGAGTACCTCGTCAATTTTGAGCCTTATCCCTGTAAAATTTATATAATATCAAACACATCTATGTGCAAAAAATCGTTTTCTTCAATTAAAAATGTAATTTTGCCTTATAAAAATATGTTTTTAAAATATTTATTTCTAGTAATAATGTACTACACTACATAAATTTATGTGGTGTAGTACATAATTACTATAACTAAATATTTTAAAAAAGTTTCGTGATTACTACATTGTTTTTGCTAATAAAATCAAACAAAAATATGTTTGTTTATGTTTTTGTTTAATTTGGTATCTACAGTGCCCAATGTCACCCTCAGGTGCCACCTCCCCCATAAAAAAACTACAAAAAATTATCATTTTTTGTCGATCGTCCATTACTTTGGACTCCATATAGACCCCGTATACAAAATTTCATAGGAATATTATGATTAGGTAAGGCATGGGAATTGGAGGGTTAATATTTAATTGAATAGTGACATGGTAAAATTAAAACTAATTGTGTTTTGTTCCATATACGTATAAACACGGAGTTTTACAAAATGTTCGACTCAATAAATAGGTACTTAATTAATATGACTTTTATATAACTTTATGACGATGATAATGAAGGATGATTTCTTCGGCGCGGCTTAATGAAATATCTATCTCAAGGGCTTGGAAATAGGAAAATAAATGATAAATAAAAGAGTTAATAAGAGACACGTATTCAAACACATAATAGAGTAGGTACAATATTTCAATATATTTTCTTTTGAGTCATGCGAATAATCGGTTTCAATAATATCTAAGTACTTACAAAGGCAAAAAGGAACAATATCATTTTGTTGAGAGATATTTTTATGTGTCTATATTTCGGATCCCGCTGCGAAGAAGGAGTGTGGCAGATGGACTAACTTATTCAGAAAACTTACACAACTTTTCATCTCGGCCGCTATCCAAAGGAGGAAACCCTCGCTAAAGGGAAATAACAAAACAACTTAACACCAGAACAATGGAGATCGATGATAACGACATGAGATGGGAAAAGTTTGACTGGCATGGGATAACGTTTTGTGTCAAATATATTATTAGTATTATTGTGTACACCTACTTACCTACAACTTACATAATGCAATACAATATAAACTCATTAACCAGGTCAAAGAAACTCTTAAGTAATACAAACTTTTTAACAATATTAATAATAAAATAATATCAGTCAAACATTTAAAGTGAGATGATGAAATTAATTGTATCTACCCAAAACTGCGCGGCATCTTCTATTGAAGAGGAAAAAAGTGAAAGATATTCTGTTATCCTTTTATAAGAAACATTCCATGTTCCGTATGTATGTCTAAATTTTTTTAAATAAAAACTTGTATAAAAACTAATCTACTAAACGCGAAACACGTACCTGCATATAAAACCAAAGAATTGCATCGTCTAACAATATGTAATTAATAAGTATAACAATAATAATCTTTATTGCACAAAAATATATACCTAAATTAAAAAAAAACGAGACAAAAATTACTATACTAATAATTTCATGCAATGGTCGAGTTAATATCAGAAGCGCGATATCTTCCAACTAACCCATAACATATATATTGACTACACAAAAATATGCATCACAAAGCATTCCAATGATTTATAAAAACTTCTATAATTATTTTACGGCCGTATTATTTTAGTACGAAAAAGACGACATGAATTAGTTTAGTCTACTGACTAAGCTAATTGTTGGAAATGCCTTTTTAGAGTCCAAAATTATTTTTTTGGCAGTAAATTGTGTAGCGGTATCAAATAGAAAAATATTTTAAAATACATAGAACTACTATGGGTATAGAAAGATGACAATACTGTAGTTAATAAGAAGAATATTACTATGGTAACGTACAAAAGCAATATCCCTATATTGGATGTTGTAATAAAAATGAAAGTGCCAATAGATTAAGTTGAAAGTGTTATGATGAATATGAATAAAGATCCCGGTACTGGTATTCCATACACTTCATAATATTATTATCAGTTAAACGACCGAAATAAATCATGTGATGAATGGTAAAATCATTTATTATAATGGCTCCTTTTTTCACTTTCAAAATGTCCCTTGGCTACAAAAAAGGGTTGAAAAATATGAGTTTTTTTGGAAAATTAAATAATTTCTCACGTACAGTGAAGAAAGACTGAATATTGAATATAATAAATGTATAGTAGTAGTGGTGGATGTAACCAATATCCGATCACCCTAAGTATATTGTTTTTTATTGCCAATTCTATTTATTGGTGTCGTAAATGGGTGCCGTAAAGCAGTGGTCCCCAACTCTCGATCCACGGAGCAAGTGGCATCGAGCCGCGGAAAGAATATGAAACTCAGTCCTTTTATTGGTTCTTTTTTTTGAAATTTAATACAAAATAAAGCAAATTTGTGAAAAATTCCTTTACCAAACCGAGGAGATGAAATATGCGAAATTACTTTACCTTTTCGAAGATCTAGCGAAGGGGGGCAGAAATTTAGAGTGTTAAAGGAAATTATCGAATTCTGGTTTCTGAAATCTGAAGCCTAAAAATATTTCTTTTCACTTTTACTTTTTCATTGAAACCAATCAACGTCTTTCCTTTAGCGGACCGTGTTAAAATTATAAAACGTTCACTGGTCCACGGCGATAAAAAGGTTGGGAACCGCTGCCGTTACGGACACATCTTTGGATATATCAATTTTTTATTTGAAAATGAACGAGAAGTACATATTATGAAAGGATGATTTTTTACTTTTTTACGTTTACTGTGACACGTTTTTGATTGAAATTCTGCATATTTTATACAGAATAAATAAATAAATAAAAACGCCAAATTATCCATTTATTTTTACCATATAAATATTAAAATAATTACCTATGTGTGAAAGTACCTTAAATCAATTGAATACAATTTTCATTCGGATTATTTACACTAAACCTTTACTTTATAAATAATAATAAATTATTTATTTATAAATATAACTTTATAAATAATAATAAAAAATAATAATAATAAATGATAATAAATTATTTTTAGATCGCAAGTAAGAACTTTAATACTGCTATTTTTATAACTACTACTTTTGATGAGGAAAGATTATGAAAGTGCATTGTTATTTTGATTATTTAAAAATAACGCAAATAGTAGAATTGCTCAGGTGATCAGTACTACTTATGTAATATTGTGAAAGTTCTTTGATAATCTATTAAGAAAATTCAAAACTTTCGGACTAACGTTCGTAAGTGATAACTATAAGTGATTATTACTAATGATTGACGTACGACCGAAAAGTTTTTAATTTTCTTATGAATAATAAAAAGTGAAAAGTGCGTGGTTTTATTTGTATTATTTTTAAATATTTCAAATTACTTTTTTTATGATCATATACTACGCATTACTAAATAGGAGCAAGTACCTATTATGTATATAAGGTAAAACGTAGAAAGATAATATATATAGGGGAACCTGATACGTCTTATACCTGATAGTACTCTGGTATAATTTACTCCACAAACCTGCCTGCAAATCATACCAATATGATGAAGCTACATATCATTATAATAGGCTCGTCGACTTCGCGCTATATTTAAGAAATGTAGGGGGGAAACTAGGGAAGAAAGAGTAGTGGAAAGGGAGATATAATATTATGTAAGTATAATATTAGAGAAAGGTATTGCAAAATTCCATCTTACAAAATGTGTAGAATATTTCATGTAGCATGTATTAGGCTTATGGCCTTACAAATACGATATATATTATTAGGTTACCGAGAGAGCACGGGATTTCCTCGCTCCCCAGAAAGGTTTTTTGACTTTCTGTAATTTAATTGTGCTTTGTCCCTGAACCTTTTTTGAAATTATGAAAAATGACGTGTATTATTATTATTATTGTTATTATTTCATAGCACATAAAATTGTGTTTCTGTTTTACAAAATGTTTTTAAAAATGGTAAAAGAAATATTTTACGTTGAAAAAAATGTTTCATTTACATTCTGTTTGTTGACAAATTCTTTATGATTATCTTATATTTTGATTTTCAATAAAGCAGTTTGTTGATAATGTATTTCTGTGGTTGTTTAACAAATCGCGACTGACTCGTGTATCAGTGTTGGGAAAGTAATTAATTATTTCAATTACCTTTGTAGATATTCAGAGAAATTTATTCATGTTTTGATAATAACTTGAAGCGAGTAGATGTGTTTTGTTAACTTATTTGTGTGACATGAAATATTCAAAATAATTGCTGGTTGTTTCGTTTTGATGCAATGAAGATAAAAATAAATACTTTGGTTCCAATGAAAGAAATGAAAATCAATTTGAAAATATAAAATAAAATCAATCGTTGGATACGTCAGGTATAAAAGAGTAAATTGGACCAATTAAATGTTGAATAAATTCAAGGTACTAAGAACTCAATAGAATTTATATTAGAATCGATGAATCCTTGAACATTGAATTACGGAGCGGAAATTTGTACTGAGAACCTTCGTCAATTAAATTCTTTCATACCTATTCTGAGAAATTTTATAATTTCTATAAGTACCAACAAGTTCTAAAATTAACTAAGGATATTTTGATTTAACTATGTTTTGGATGGGTCATTCTATCTATACAAAAACAAATTATATTTATTTATTAAATATAGTATCAAGGAACCATTGAATAAATACAAATACTTGATAATATAAATTATTACCTACTTCACAAGTGGGGTAGCCAGTAGACTAGCTGCATATTATAAACATGTTAACTATCCTCTCCGTGTCAAAAAATGAAGAAATTCATTATTCAATCTTTATTCGTTTTATGAATCTTCGATTACGAAAAGGAATGAAAAGGTTGTATAAAGGTACACAGATAATAATCTATCTGTCTATCTATCTATTCTCTCACGCTGTATCCCAAGTGGGGTAGGCAGAGAGAACGGAACGCCAATTAGATCTGTCCTTACATACTTCTTTCGCCTCCACCACAGTCATACAATTTCTTATGCACGCACGTCGATTTCTCTTACTCAAAGCACGGCCGTCCTTGAGAATTTGATCTACATGTTCAAGCCGTGTAGTTCTCGGACGCCTGCGCTTCATCACACCCCTCCTTTCAGCCAAGTATATTGTAACATTCAAACTGTAACATTTCTCCCATAGTCGGCAGATTTCAGTGACTCTCTCAGGGTTTATCGTTGGGTAAATTTATTGTGGTGGTTGTGCTAAGGAAACACTAGCATGATGTTGTATGATCAGTTTATTGACGAAGAATATGGTTACACAGATTATTATTACACCAAACAAAACAATTCCCAGTTTTTAACACTGAATTACATTATAAAAGCGACACTCACAGTATTTTGTAGAAGAGAAGAGACATTTTTATTTGGAGCGAGCCCCTGCTATGTCTATTGTAAGACGAATAGTAGGAGACTGGCCAAAATGGCTGACTCCCGGAAAAGGATCAAGAAGAAGGAATCTGTTTTTATGATAATATCAAAAGGTATTTACGATTTCTCTAGATAGGGGCCAGGGCTTTCACAGGATTTCGATAGATGGCAACACAAGTACCATTTTTTGGATATTAAATTATAAGGGTCCCATGACACCATCTCAAGTTGTCTTTTAAAGAAAAAAAATGAATAAAAAAAAGAAAAGTTTCAAAGTCAGTAATAAGAAGGATTCTACAGAACTAAGAGTGTCAAAGATAAGAAAGATTTTACAATACTGCGAGTGTCAGAGATAAGAAAGATTTTACAATACTGTGAGTGTCAAAACAAGGATACAAATTATCATAACAGACATTGGTAACAAATTCTTAACTATTCCCTACAAATAGACATGTCTCAAGCAAGCAAGGGACCAGGAAGATGCGCCGACAGAACAGGTCGCGGAAACGGGATCGTAGACAATGTTCTCGCCATACTTCTAGGTAAACCTTTACATGCTTAAGACAAAACAAAAAAAAATTCTTTTACATTATATAACAAAACCTTCAACAATTTCCCAAACACTTTTCCTTACTCCAAGAGGAGGTATCCATTACAATTATATCTGATCTACCTCTATTATAAGGGCGGTAATCCTTTACCCTATAGCATTTTTCTTTTGTGGAAACTTCCCACCAATTTCATACAGGCAAATGGTTAATATCAGGTACCAAACCTATCGCGCAGAGCTTCTCTAAGCGACCTGTATGAATTTTCTTTGTTTGAGCGTCCTCAAACCTCACTTGGACAATAAGCTTGTCGGGCATTAAAAAATTGAAAATTTTACTAAAATAAATTTGAGTTAGAACTGATTGTATTAGGGTAGGACGATTAGTCATTCCTCTATATCAGTCTAACCCAGGAGATGTACATGGAAGATGGCGAATCATCCAATGACTCCTTAACATTCATACTAGGCAAATAGAAATTACTGTAAGGGTACGCATTCCATACAGTAAAATTGCCGCAAAATGGCCAGCAGGTTCACACCATGTGAGTAACCTTGCCATATAATTTATTTAAAAAACCATGCACACTAAAGATTGATAACAATAAACTTATTATAATTTGACTGATGCAACCTTGATTCTCAAGTTAAGATTTTACATTAATGATTTGATAAACTAAGAGAATTAGTGGTAACTTTTCACGCATTTTCATACTTCATCTTTTATCGGCCGTTTTTTCATGTATACTTCATTCTTCCGTACCTTGCATTCATCATCTGTCATAAGTCATTCATCAGTTACCACATAACTCAGTGATTCAAGAGTTCACACAAAATTTAAGGAAAACAACAAAAGAATTCGTATACTTTCGTATACTGGAGGGTCAAAATTACATCAGTTGTACAGTACAAAATTCCTTAAAACTAACATGTTGTATGACTTTTGCCTGCGACAGTGGAGGGTTCAGATTATTGTGAACACGTTGCTAATGAAAACGGCTAGCATATGAGATGATAAAGGCAACTTCATGCATCCACGGGCGCAAACAAAAAAAAAGGTGATCAAACATACAAAAAATATTATTTAAGGGCGCCACAAGGTTCAAACAATTCAAAATTCTCACAGAAGCGGAACCTTGAAGAGCCTCTATGAGTTTTCTTAACTAAAAGTTTACAATAACATGGGCTGCAAAAGTTACAAGTACTTTAAGAGTAGAAATACCAAATTTTTGACTATTAACAGTATTATAATTTATTTTGCTTTAAAGAAGAAAGAAAGATAATTCCTTTGACATTACTCTGACTGTAAATATAATTTCTTTTGTGAGTCTAACATTTTTATTACATACAAAATTCACTATTAACATTGACCTGTGATGTATAGACATAGTTCTTTTTATTCATTAAAATTACAGCCCAAGAAAACATTACATTTTTACATAAATTCTTTACATTACCAAAATTTCAAGTTTCCATTGATGGATTTACATTCAGAATGAAATATAACAACAAAATTTTGGAGAAACACATACCTAGGACTCAGAACTTAATGATATCCTTAGCATGATAGTTTCCCATTGCTCCAGTATCTACATCGCATAGCTCGTATACGTTAGGGGATATGATTCGGTGAACCTGAGACTTGATGAAACGAGGTGCCAATTTCCTTGAAAAATAATTCGCAGCGTTGCTATGAAAGATGATTCAGACATTTTGAGATTCTACTGTTTTTTTTTTTTTAGTGTTCAAAAAAAAGTTTGCCAACCTTTGTAACATCAAACCTCAACAGTTGGGAACCATTGGATATTAAAAAAAATGTTTGGAAGTCTTGTCCTTCGATAAGACTCGAAAAAAAAATTAATAACAATATTTTTTTAAATTGTTAAAGTTTGGAAACCGCTGGAAAGTTTGACATTCCCTGGAAATATCGTAGACATAACATTACATACATTACATATCATAAAATTAACAATTCCAGCATATGAGTAAAAGAATTATTGGTAATTATTCAAATTTGTTTTGTTAAGCCTCCTCTAGCAATATTGAGGTCTATGATCATTTCACTTCAAACCATACATAAATATATCCACAGCCCGCGTGACACGCACGCTAGGTAGGTACAAGTATAATGAATTTAAATTTAATTTCTTTACTTTTGAGTGTAATTAGCCAGATATAGAAAAACTTTACTTGGAATATTTCACAAACTAGACATTTATAAATTTACAATTCTTATTTTGTAGATCCCTCAGTGTAGAATCTTACATTAACAAGCAAATAATTCCGCAAATAATTGTAAAATGATCTTAGCTAGTATCACTTGAATTTATGCAAAATTGAAACTGGAATTTTTACAATCTCTTTGGCACAAAAGGCAAAGCATGGAACAACATGTAAAAAAAAACTGTATCTATAGTAGGTATATAAAATATTTCAGTACAAAATGAACACAACAACACCATATTTTTCCATAAAAACCTGTGTAGTAGTCAGACGATTAAGATTGTCTATTACTAGTGAAGGAAGCATTTATTTCCTCATCCTCAAAACCATCAAGCATCAAGGGTTCTCTGTGTAGATAAAGAAGGCCTCGAAGAAACGTCAGATCTAGATGACAAAACATGGGACATCCTTCTATTGGAGGTCAGGAACCGTCAAGGAAGAAAATTCCGTCATAGACATCCTTCGTAGTGGTGGTAGCAGGCTTCTTAAGGGATTGTAACGTTGGAGATCTTCATCTCATCAGAAGGAAATTATCTGGACGTCTTAGGAAAGTTTGGAGTATCTGTTCACAATCTTGTGAATTTCTTGTCGTATCTATTTCTTAAATTTTTCATTCATTATCAGTATCTGATCGTACTTGCAATATAGCGGATTTTTTTTTTGAAGATCATAAATGTATTTCGCATATATTTATTATTAAATCGTTTTTATTTTTAACACTGTTTATAATTCAAATAAATAGACTCGTTCATTCTTTCTTTGTTGATGTAACGGTTTTTTTTCCTTATTATATGAGTTTTTTTTGAGGGCGCGCAAATGTATCACGCACTTGATTATTTATTAATTCTCACTTATTTATTTATTAAAATGTTTTTATTATTTATAGCACTGTTTATTTAACTCAAACATTCACTGAAGCACCATTATAGTCCTTATTGGTCATGCGGTGAAATTTTCGAAGAGCAAAAACGACAGTTGCACAGTCTTGTTGTGAAGAAGGGAAAATTTCAACTGTTTTTTGATCGAACATTCTAGAGAAGTGTGTGTGTGTTGGTGATACATGGAAACATGGGTGGGTCACGTGATACGTAACGAACTTATCTACGCACTATTTAATGTTATCATTTATGCACTGTTAAATTCACTCAAAACACAACAAAACACCACAATATTTAGGCATCACGTTGGAGCGCCAATCTGTAACATTCAAACTGTAACATTTCTCCCATAGTCGGCAGATTTCAGTGACTCTCTCAGGGTTTATCGTTGGGTAAATTTATTGTGGTGGTTGTGCTAAGGAAACACTAGCATGATGTTGTATGATCAGTTTATTGACGAAGAATATGGTTACACAGATTATTATTACACCAAACAAAACAATTCCCAGTTTTTAACACTGAATTACATTATAAAAGCGACACTCACAGTATTTTGTAGAAGAGAAGAGACATTTTTATTTGGAGCGAGCCCCTGCTATGTCTATTGTAAGACGAATAGTAGGAGACTGGCCAAAATGGCTGACTCCCGGAAAAGGATCAAGAAGAAGGAATCTGTTTTTATGATAATATCAAAAGGTATTTACGATTTCTCTAGATAGGGGCCAGGGCTTTCACAGGATTTCGATAGATGGCAACACAAGTACCATTTTTTGGATATTAAATTATAAGGGTCCCATGACAATATCCTCTTTGTCATTCTTTCCTCTTCCATTCGTTCCACATGACCAAACCATCTCAATTTATTTACACGTATTATATCCACAACACTCCTCTTGCATCCACTCATTCTTCTAATATCGTCATACCTCACTCTATCACGCAACGTTTTACCAACCATCCTCCTCAGCGATCTCATCTCCACAGCATTTATTCCACTTTCGTCCTTCATCAACCATGTCCACGTTTCGCTTGCATACATAAGTTTCGGTACCAGGACGGTATTGTGCAATAGCAATTTTGCCATGTTCGACACATTGTCATTGCTTTTCTTCTTTCGATATCCTTGTCGCATCTTCCATCCCTCGCAAACAAACTTCCTAAATATACATACTCGTCCACTTGCTCCAAACATTCATTTTCAACCTTTATTTCGCATGTTGTTCTATCAATCTCTCTTTCAAACACCAGCACTTTCGTCTTTGTCACATTCATTTTCATCCCATTCATACTACACAGATAATAATATATTTCTTAATCTCAAATATTTGGTTTGTCGATACACATATGTAATTGATATGATATTAAAATAACATACACATTTGATTACTTCGATAATATGAGTTAAAAACAGTGGGTATTATATAATACGAAAGTTGATATTTTCATCTAAGGTACCTACTGCTATATTATTGTTAACAAATCAAATCACTCTATATACTCACATACGTCAATGATTTTATTTCACGTTTCCTTTGGTAGGTAATTAAGTATACATACAACACACTTAGATAATTCTCATTTGGATTAGAAATTATCAAACATACTCGTAAATACTAAGCACTATACTCATACTCAGCACTAAGAATTACATACAAGATTCCATATAATTTCTCATAATTTAACCTTATAATAGAAGTAATGAGATAATAAATGATTGTACAACATCCTAAAATGTGATATGGAATATTGTTCCGTTAGGTTTAGATAATTCATGATATATAGTGATCAGTATTCTGGCTTGGATTCTCGGATGTCGTACAAATAAATTCTCGTGCAGTGCTATGTCATTCGTTCTGATTAATTTCAGCAAATGTATTAATATGATATAATAGAGTCTAATGAATCGTAGGAAGCATACAATCTACTTACCTACATTCATTGAGCTTTGTCTATTCAAATTAAATTACAGGTGACAATGGAACATGAAATTCCCTCATAACTTTACAACAAACAAACTATACAAAGCAATAAGCACCTACATAAGTCTACTTAATCTATAAAATAATACATGCTACCACCTTTCTACCTATGCGTGAACTTAAATTCATTAAAATTTAGTTCGTGTAACACCCTAAATATTCCCATCTCGTCATTAATGGTCGATATTTTGTAGAAAATGACAAGACAGCCATCCTTTATCGAGGTATTTTTTTCCTTTAAATAATTTGTAGTTAGTGCTATACTTTCATCGCAATCAAATGTATTGAATTATTTAATTTTGTCCCAATTTAAAAACATACTTGTGAGTCTTGTGACGTACCTACATATGTTTTAATTGTGTCGGTGCACACGTAGTAGCATTCCATAATTAGGTTATTTGAAACAAGTGTTACTATAAGTAACCTACATATGCATTAAAATTCTTCGACATAAAAGTTGAATTTAGGAGTAAAACACATAACAAAACCTTAAATATTATGTACTCTTAGTTATTACTTTCATAGTCTTTTTTTGTGTTCGCGCATTAGAAACATGATATCGGACGACCATTGAAATCAATTCTTGAGAGAGAAACATTGTTGATAACATTTGTCCAACATTTGCGATATGTCTGCAGTTATACAAATAGAAGTTTATAATTATTGTAAACATAATTTGGTGTATTCTCTTGAATACTCTTGTGTTAGAAAGAGATAGATAAAGGTAAAACACTGATCATTAGACCATGGGAGAGAATGAGATAGGTTTGATAATAATAATAATAATATAAATCCAATATCAGGATTATTAGCGGGGGGTTGAATTTGATTGACAACATTGATCAGATTGTAATAATTAGTCCTTTATGTTGTTAGCTATTGTGTACTTGTACAACTCGCTATGTGTATATAGTTATTAGTGGGATAATTTCCTACTGAATACAACATCTCCCAGTTTAGCGTTTTGTCTAATTAGTATAGTAGATGTTTAAAACTATTTCACAATGTGATGCTTACTTCTTTTAGAGTAAGGTAAAGTGAAAATGAACATAACACAAAAAATAAATACCAAATAATAAGTGTATTCATCAAAATAATATATTAATACATAAATACAAATTACTGATAGGTATGAGTATAAGAAAGAAAAAGTCAATAGGAATGACTTGTCATGCCTAAATGATAAGAATTATTTCAAAGTTAAAATAAATTTTATCTGATAATCAAATTTTTGCTCACATCTTTGTTGATGTACTTATTCTGATTTAAATTTACTTAATTCGATTAAATATTTAACTTTAGTATGCACCACAGAAGAAGTGATAGTTAATAAGAAGTTAGTGTTCTTATGTTTATAACGAGTTCTGTAATGTGTGAATTGACGAAAATATTATAATTTGAGGCGGTATGTAGACATATTGAGTACTTCGTTATTTGTTACTTTGGCTATTCCATTGCGCCTAACACTCCATTGGGAATGCGTCAGTCGAAACTTTAATTATGCTCTCTGATTGATGAAAAGGGTTATGTAATCAAACAGTCCCGGCCGTTGCTACATGCTGTGGCACTGTGGTAGACCTTTCAGGAGAAAGCACCGACAAAATTCTACTTCATACCCATACGTACACTACATACATTCTATTTTGATTTAGTCAACTAACAGCAGAATATAACATAAAATAAACGATATGTTACTTCAGCCCTCAATATGTATGCGTTATCTACACAAAACCAAGGAGTGTGTTTAGTATTTACCTATGTGAATACATGTTAAATAAATCAAGATTATCATCGAATGGGAAACTACTTCGCTCATAAATGTATTAATTATACTGATGTTTCTGATGAACATCTATGTACCTACATGTTTAAAAATTACAAATTCCTTAATTATACGTACGATGATGCGTATGGAATTCATTCGAATACTATTGGTAATGACTATGGATGACTTTGATTTTGTCAGTCTTTAGATCAAAGATGTCGGTGTATAGCACCATTTTTAATTTTCATCTGAAGATAGTAAGGAAGGTTGTTATTCAGTGGCGCTGATAGGCGACTCCGTAGAACATATCTGGCTACAATTAAAGCCCTCTTGAAGACTTATTTGAAAAGTATTACAACGGTGATTGGCTTATGAGAAAATTGAAACAATGAAACTTCTAACTTGCTTCTTGATCTCTTGTTTAGTGTTTTCAGTATGTTTTGATAGTTAATTAATTTAAGGGCGATATCTGTACTGAATCAACATCTGTTACTAGTCCTATCGTTTGATTATATAAAAGAGGAATGACTTTGTGAAAAGATTTGAGGACAAAGTCCACATAACATTACTACTAAATATAATTTTGTAATTATTGACGTATCTACAGTAGTCTTTAGTAGACAGAAAAGAGAATACATATTTCATAGTAGGTTGTTGTGTGTAGCTTTTGAATGTGTACCCTTTGGGACACTTTCCACAAGGCCTGTTTCTAATTAAGATATTAACTCATGCTTCAAAATGGAATTAAGGTAACTACTACTACCACTACCACTATTATAATTATTGTACTCGTGCGATATCTACTATGTAACGTGACATGTTATGATGACTTAAAAATTATTGCTACTTAATCGTTTATAACATTGCCTATGTTTACCTAATTTACGTGGATGAATCACCGCAATTTCTCACGGTTTAACTTCAAAAGCTAATTTACATTTATGTTTTGAAGACAATATTATTTTTTTAGATTAAAAAAAATCACAACTTTTATTAAAAAATACGTGTTAATTATATTTTCACATTAGACACTAGTAGATACATTCCTAAAAGTGTAAATAAATTAAACTTCTGATAATGTGAAATGGTAGATTCAACACGACATTGACTATTTTCTTATCGCACGCACGTATCAGTGACGGAATTAGGTAATAACTCCATAGTATATTGGTTCACTTCCATGAATTATAACTCATTATCGTATTGTTTCCAACGTATGGATAATTCGGCACCTAATGAGTTAATTTTTAATTATGATTAAAGTTGAATCATATGTACGTTTACATTCAGGACTCATTTTCATTTAATTCATTTTACAGGTAGAAGTTTCAATTATTTTAATTAAAAATTTAAAGTAAATATTATATATTACTTACTGAAAATTAAAGTTACATTGTAAGAAACGGATGAATTTATGATCCTATTCATGGTATATGAATATCAGAAAGGCTTATAGGTTCATCGATTAAAAGGCAAATTTTCTATTTAAATTATTGATAGCTAAGTGTATATAAAAAAGGTTCAACATATGTCCAACAAACAAAAAAATTAGCAATGGGGTTTTCACTTCTTATAATTTGTTTAATTTTAAAAGCACAGAAATTACTTATTTACGTTTCTTACATATAATAATTATGTACTTGTCTTGTAACTTGTAAGCCATCTGTTTATTCGGAGATACCAAAATGGTATAATTCTAAATACCTAGTAATAAGAAGAAAGGCATTATAAAGTAAAAGAAAATTATGACTTAGGTATAGTTCCATGAATTGTTTTCAATTTTAAGAATTCAAGGGTATAAATACGAACAGCTATCATTGATAACACCTAAAGTCACAAAAGTGAGAAATATCATACGTTTTTATTTCTATACTTTTTTTAAAAGTAATCCACTCATTTACGAGTGATCGGGGATTTTTGTATTTAAATGAATGTATTTTCTATCACCTATAGTAAAAAATGTGTCGATGGAGGTTTACATTTATAAATTTACACATGAAGCTTAAAACTGATTAAAACAAAAGGTGCTAATTAAAGGAACACAACTTGGATAGTCAAAAAAGATATGATAATTTTCAAAATTAGAAAAAGTAGTACCAACCTAAAAATATCAAATAGTAAAATGTTTATGTTTATACTTATCTATAAATAAAGATACGTTGTTTAATTTGTGTTAAATTTTAAATTATGCAAGTTTTTTCTTTATGTACCTATATACTTTGTTATTTTATCAACGAGGATGTCTGTCTGTCTGAAAAAGATAATAAAACAGTTTTTTTTTTGTTTGGTCACTCGTGCCTTTCAAAGGTGATCACTCTTTTTACCTTATTATTGTTGAAGTAGTACCCAGTGTTAATCGTTCACGCATATCTATGAGATTGTTTTGTAGGTGATGGCTATAGTTGAGTTTTACAACCCAGCGGGTGTTTCCCAAAATCACTTTTCACATCGCCACGTTGAAAACAAGTCGGATATGATTATTAAATAATAGCTTATTTCAAGACCATATGCAGTTATTTGCTTGTTTTGACAAATCTCCAAACGTATGACTTTCATAATAATTTTTAGTATTTTGAAATAGTAACTATAATAATATTTTTTTATTCTTTCGCTGGAATTTAAAAACGTTGCGAAAGTGTAGAGATTTTTGCTTTCGATTGTTCAGCAAATAAACATTCCAGCTATCAGGTTAGTAGGTACCTACCCATTCTCGAACTTATTTTATAATTTATTGACATTGACTACATTTGTGAATCATGATCATAGATGATTTGTAGACAAAAAGATAAAGTGATTTAAAACTATACCTTTACCATAGATTACCATACCACAAAAATACATTGAAACTGTTGAAAGATATTCAAATGATGCAGATGGCTCAAAAGCACAGTGATAAAAGATATGAAGGAAATCTTTATGTGAAATTTCGTTGAGATGAAGAACAGTAATCGAAATTAGAAAAAAGAATTTGAAGTGTAATTTTTTTTTATTGAATTTCATTAAAAATCTAAATATATGATCATACTTTTAAACAATCTTGCGTGAAGAAGAAAAATGTTTGGTTAATTTAATAATAATAATATAATCTTTATTTCATATTTTAAACATACAATTACAATTCACATTCATCAAATCACATATGAAGATGTATTCATAAAAACTGTGCAACCAACGAACGAAGCCCGAAGAAATTAAGAACACTAATTTGAATCGAATACTCGATGATAACAATTTCGTGAATGTGAATAATGCATTACAGTTGTTAATAGTGGGTATTATTATTTTGTAAACATCAAACTGCTACTAAACACGAATAGAACTATTCAGTTCAGTTTGTAGGTATTTATAGGTACTAAGCAGCAGGTAGGTGGCGCTTTTACAACTATTGGATTTTCAATGTGTGCACAGAACTTGAAAATGTTTTAAAGTAATTGAATGAATATTCCACGTCTTTCCATACAGATGTTCTCAAACAAAAACGGATAATCCAAATAGAGAAAATCACACTGTTTTTCTTACACGTTTTCATATAACAGTTATTGCAGGATTTAGTTTTTTTCTATTTTTTATTGCAGGTTTAAGAATAAATTGAAACTTTTAAAATTGGTTTATTATCATGTACAGCGTCCTCGAGGTGCTATGGCACAAAGATGGCGCTTTAAATACTCTCCGTTTATTTATTATTTATTTATTAACATCTTTAAGTGTATACCTAATATGGAAAAAAAGAATTAGTAAACCAGATATTGGAAAGCATGATATACTTATAGATGAAAATGTCTTGGAATTTGTGTGTGTAGGTACGTCGTTCGATTTTCTGTTTTTTTACCACGAATAAAAGGCATAATGATTTATAATTATTATTTTACATATTACATCGTTTAATAAAAGTGTTTGACCAAGGCGATCTCAGCAATAAACAAATGAAAAAAATAGCTAAGAGAAAAAGAAAAAAAAATACAAAATATATAAATAGGTTGTAAAAATGAATTTGTTCCTTTTTATTCATTCGCTTTCAATGCTTCTTTAGGGAACTGAGTTTGGAAAAATGTCTTCTTCTTATAGAGTATTTTATACTAGGGCCAATTCTGAATCTTAATGAACTAACTAACTAAAAAGTTGATTAATATTAGTTATTATGTAGTATTCAGCATTAGTTATGAACTATAAACAACTATAAACTTGAGAACCACCAAGTGCAAACGGTAAAATCTATGGGACAAACTAATATTAGTCAGTGATGCCGCAATACAAAATGTTTTTCACGTTCCGATTTACACTTCTGGCAACAATTTAATAGTTGTCGCGCGTGAAAATTGTGAAATCTTTATCCGCAATCTTCTATCTGGACGTGAACTGATAATTAATGCCCGTAATCATCCTCCTATCAGGAGAACTGTCCACAGAGGATTGCCGCAGGGCTCAGTGCTCTCACCCATTCTATTCAACTTGTACACACATGATATCTCGCAGTCCTTATCCTCGGATGTCCAAATTCTACAATACGCGGATGATCTGTTCGTTTATAGCTCAAATAAATCCATAGACACCCTCCAGGCCTCCTTGCAATCTTCACTTTCTTCTCTGAACTGTTGGATGTCAGACCACGGTTTTACACTTTCTTCCCAGAAATGTAAAAGCATTGTATTCTCCAGAAAGCTCCATCCAGTCCTCCTGAAAGTTAAAGTTGACCAACAGTTGATCAATTCTGTTAACAAAATAAGATTCCTGGGGGTCATATTGGACTCTGGTCTTAGATGGAATTCTTTCATTGAACACCTACACTCCAAGTGTCAGGCCGGTCTCAATGTTATGAGAGCTGTTTCCAGGGTCTGGTGGGGTTGCCACCCCTCGACACAAAAAATTTTCTACACTGCATTTATCCGCAGCCACTTGGACTTTGGATCCTTCTTAATAGCCCCAACTTCCAAGAAAAACTTGTTGAGACTGGACCGGATCCAGTCTCAGTCTCTTCGGTTGATTACGGGTGCGATGAGATCCTCCCCTGTCAACGCCTTACAGGTAGAGGCTGCAGACCCCCCACTTGAACTACGCAGACAGCTCGTATGTGACAGATTTTTAGTCAAAATCTTGCGCATCATCGATCACCCGCTGTCTCACAAACTTCAGCTCCTCTCTTACTTGGTAACCCATTTACCGGTATGGAGAGGTAAAGATCCACCGACTCTTGTTACTAGCTATAGAAAAATCCAAACTCCCTTGTTGGAGAGCTTCGCAGTTCTTCCTGTATACTCTATGTCATTTTCCACTCTAAGTTTTAAACCAAAAGTTATTCTCAATCTGGGTGTCAGTAATGGCACATTCGCACCTCGTATTTTTAAATCAATTATTGATTCTGATTGGCACGACTGGCATCTAATCTATACAGACGGCTCGAAAAGTGATAGAGGTCGTACAGGGGCCGCCTTCCTTTTTGAAGACAACACCAATAAAATGTTCAGGCTCAGAGACGAGTCGTCGGTTTTCACAGCGGAATGTCTTGCTATCAGAGAAGCTCTAAGGGCTCTGACCATTCGCCAGCTCAAGGTTAAAACTCTCATACTCAGTGACTCTCAAAGTGCTCTCCAGGCCCTTCTCTTTCCTGCATTATCCAGACCAGATGATCTATTATCCTTAGAAATTAGAGACCTCCTACATAAACTTCAGACTTCGGGTGTAGACGTGGTTTTGGGCTGGATCCCAAGTCACTGCGGTATCCCGGGCAACGAGGCGGTAGATTTTTAGCCAAATTGGCTACGGACCTCCCTAATCCATCTGGATCTGTTTCAGCCTCTGATTACACCTTATTATTTGACCGGAATCTCATCCAGTCCTGGCAGGCAGTATGGTCAGAGACCAGTCAACTCAAAGGAAGAAAGTATGCCTTAATCCAACCCGATGTGTCAATGAAACCCTGGTTTTCAGAAATTTTAATGAGTAAGGCTGACACCTCCACAATCTGCAGAATGAGATTAGCTCATTGCTGTACCAGATCCCATCTATACAGAATCCACGTTATCGACTCTCCTCTGTGCGACTGCCAAGAGGAGGATCTTGATCATTTATTTTTCGAATGCCCGATCAACAACATCTACCCAACTCTGATTAATGACCTGGCACATTACAGGGTTCCACTACCTACAAATATTTCCTTGCTCTTGAGTTCTAGAGACCAAAACATTTTCAAACTCCTTGTCCTGTTCCTCAAGACCCATTTGATGAAACTTTGAATGTTGAATTTTTGTATTTTTTTCTGATTTTTTGCTGATCTAATAATTTTTACTTGCAGTTTCTGGCTAGGATCACCCTCAAGGGTGAAAGCCAACAAAATAAAAAGAGAGAGAGAGAAAATTGTGAAATGTCAGATTTGCCGATATATTTTGGCGTTCGTATTTGCGTCGGTGGTGGTGTAATTTTACAATTTATACATGCTAAGAGTTGCCCTAAAAATATAATTTTTTACTTTTAATTGAAAAAACAACTTAACACTTCCAAAATATAGCAATATTCTGCGGTAAAATGACAGCAACTAATAATATTCGCACATTAAAAGTCGCGAATAAAATTCTGCCAAATCCAACTTACATATTTTAGTCATCGGCTGTCAACTTAAATATTTCATTCTGAATACGAAATCCATAGATTCTCGAAATTTATAGTTGTACTAAGGTGTCAAAATGAACTTAGTACGGAAATTAGTACGGAAAACTGTGAATACGAATTAGAACTAATTATCATGACTCGACTATCTTCTCACACTTAGTTGACTTAGTTAGTGCAATTAAACTATTTTATGATTCAGAATTGGCCATATTGTATTAGATGAATAAATGAAAAAGAAATTAGAAGTCTCTTGCATCGTTTGAATAATGCTCGAGTTATGAAATATGTAAAAATAAATAAAATATACTATTTATTGAGTTGACATTAATTTTGTAAAACTCCATTTTATTTCATGTAATAAAAAAGAACTGTTTTAAGTTTTACTTTATTTTATTTATAAAATTTGTAAATAGGTTATTGGTTTGACAATGACTTCATAAGTCGAAACCTGGTTACTAATTTCATTAATAAAATATATTTAAACTGTTTTGTTTTTATTACATGAAATAAAATATATTATATTATACATAAAAACCTAGGTATGATTATTTTGAATTGATATGTTGAGAATCAATGAAATACACCCCTCAACAAAAATTAACCCTTTTAGCGTTGGTGCTGGCACGTCCAAACTTAATGTTAATTTATTTTGTACCGTTAATTTAGTTCCCCGTTTTTATCTGTTTGACCGCATCGAAAAAATATGCAAATTTTTATTGGACACATAAATCACCAAAAAAAAAACTCAATGCTTTTCGTACTTTATGCTTTTGTTTCGCTTCACGCAACATCTGTCATTCTCCCATCAACCTTTACCATGTATTATGATTTGTAAAAATAAGTGAGTAGGTATTAAACCTTTTTTAGAAAATTAATTATTTCATCAGGATTTCTTTAATTTTTATTTTAACACGGTGATTTTTTTAAAAAATGTATTTAAAAGAAAAGCTTAGATAATAATTAACAGTGAGAATCTATGTACAATAATGGAATTTAATGTTCATTATTTACAACACAGATTTATTACAAATATGAGAAAATATTTTGAAAATTTTAATATTTCACGGAGTCATCATTAACGAATAGATCTCCCCTCTTTTTTGTGTGGTGTTGTTTACGAGTGTCCCTTAAACGGAAAACATTTCTTAAAAGATATTTAACATCTTCAATTCAGCAACAAAGTATGCCTCCCATCCTGAAGGTCTAAGATGTTATTGTCACGGAGAAGATAATTTGCATGTTTATTACATTTAATTGGTCCGCTGGCTACCCTGTATGTGGGAAATGCCGTGATGGTATGAATGATAATTAAATTTATTCTTTACGAAATCCCAATACTCTCCCTGGCATTCTTAAATGGAGTATGTACGAGTCCTCTAATTGAGTACGAATCATTGTATGAAGTCATATTCATGACACAAAACCACCATATAAGGATTAGAAAAGACATCGTCACCTTATTTCTTATTAAACTTTGGTTGTGACTCGGACGGGTTATTTCTGTATTTTATCGAATGTCCTCCAAAAAAAGATGGCTTGCGTGTTAATTACAGGCAGTTAGTTCGCTGGCTATCATTTGAGGAACATACTATGGTGATATAGGTTTATAATTATTATAAAGATACTATAAATAGATTACAACGTAGTTTTTTTTTAATGAAACTTTGTATGTTTGAATGAAAATGAATATATGAAAAAGACAGTGCTGTAAATACTGATTAATAATAATTATACAAGTTTATCTGTATTTGTGATGAGTAATGTACTAGGTATGTAAAATAATATTTGCATACATAATTTGTATGTGACGCTACGAAAGCCTCTCCCCCTGAAACTATTTCGACAACAGTACAAACTGATGATTCAAAACTGAGTGTAATAATACTTCCTAATAATTAGTCTTTCAACAACTTGCGGAGTTCACCAAATTGTGCTCATAACGCTACGTATTCATATGTAAATCGTGTTATGTTATTTTACGTGAAAGACGCAAATGCTACAACGCAACGGCTTGAATTTTGATTTTCTGGATAGGTACAACGAAATAAAATTATTTGTATATAATATACGGGTAGTTATAATATTTTTTCAATTGTTGAAGGGTGTTTGTGTTCACACTGTGAAAATTCATATTTAATCATTTATAAATAATTAAAACACTGTTATATTTTCACTATATTTATTTAAACTCTAACGTTTTCTAGTACTCTTGAGAATGCCCATTGAAGTGGGCGAAAACGTAAGAGTTTAAATAAATATAGTGAAAATATAACAATGTTTTAATTATTTATAAATTATTAAATATTTTTTCAACTTATTCCTAGTTTAACGATCCTTCTGGTGCAGTGTACAAAAAGCCTTCTTCCTTATTAACGATTCTGGGTCAATTGAGTTACTTGTTACCACCGCTCTTTTATCGTTCCAATAGAAAATAATAACTTAAATTTTACTAAAATATTCCCTTTAGCGACGAGTACCTAAATACATAAAATGTACCTAAATATATTTGTATTCTAGTAATTTCTCATAGGGAGGACATTTTGACTCCAAAATACATATAATGATTCATATAGAAGAAAAAATAACATTTTGATATTGCATCATGCACATGCATAAGGAAAAAGTTTTGAAGGTAGATGCTATATTCAATTAGAGGAAATGATCACTGACAGCTTGTCTGAAACAATGAAAGGTTGTTGACATCCTTATATTCATAACTCGCAAATTAATTATATTATGTTTGTCACTAAGAGCACATTCTACAAGTTGTTAGGTCTGAGGAATTGGCTGTTTACCTTGATTATAGAAAATGTAAATAAAAAAATAAAATATATTTTTAAAAAAGTTTTAAACTAAGATACAACAAGAGCTTACGTTCTTTTAATTTGATGTGCTTCATATATAATTATTATTTAATTTTTATTTCTGTTATACGAGTTAGGACTGCTATATTGATTAAAGTGAAAATTGAAAAATTAAAATTGAATATTTTTATTATGACAGATAGGTATAATGTAGAAGTCTTTGAATAATTTAATATTGTGATGATTAAAATAAGTAGGTTTTATGTCTAGAATATACAAATTGTGTACAATATTGAAAAAATATAGAACATAACGTTTCATACAAATCATAATATTATCAACGCTGTTTTGCCTTGATTTAATGTAGAAGATTTCACAGTTGGATGTTCTAGTACAAGTGACACTGCTTTGCAAACAAACAGTGCAAATATTGTTAGCAACGTTAGCGTTATTACGCGTATTAAACATGTGTAAGAAAGTTTCATGATGATATTCTGGGCGTATCTTAAGAAACGTTAAGATTGATGTATCTTAAAAGGATGTGCTTGTAATTTGGTGAAACGACATAGGCTGCGGTGATGTTCTCTCATGAAAATGATAAGTATGTGAAAATGTAAGTACTTATAATAAAATAACAACACAAACATCAAAATTATAATAATCAAAATATTATTATTATGAAAATTAAAGTCAGTCGTAAAACATTGAATTTATTGACGAGACTTGTTTCCATTGTGTCAAACCATATTTTTTATGACTCAGAGAGCATTTTCTGTAGTATGGGGCTTTTCGATAGTACACACAGAAAATTATTTTACTAAGAATCAATAATGCAAAATATTTTTTTCTTCTCAAGATCATGAATCGAAAGAGATCAAGTGACAATTACTTCTTCGGTACCAGACTTATATTTTCATCTTGAGATTGAATATAATAAAATTCGAATACATAAGATTACAATTGGCACAGAGAAGACGGCCTGCATGTTAATTACATGAAGCTGTTCTGCTGGTTTTCCTACTTGTTGAATATGCCGTGATGGTGTAGTAGTAGTAGTAGTAAGGTTATACTTTCAAACTATTATGCAAACCCCTATTTTATAAAGTAATCAATCCGACAGATTTTGAGCACTTCAAATATCTTCCTTTTTTTAATTTATAAGTACCATTACAGCATATCCCACCAGTGGGGTAGCCAGCAGACCAGCCGCATGTAAGAAACATACAAGCTGTCCTCTCCGTGCCAATATAAAATCAAGACATTCAGGATGGGTGGCAAACCTCATCGCTGAATTTAAGATGTAAAATGTCTTAATTTTTTCGAACACCTGCCTTTTACAGGACACTCGAAAACTTACGTAGAAGAGTGGGAGACCAATTCTTTACCGGGTGCTCCACGGGATATTTATAAGTGATATTTATGATATTTAATTTATAAGTGATATTAAGAAATATAGGAAAGTTTGTGTTTGTTTTTAAAAGAGGTTAAAAATAAACTTAAAGTGTAAATGTAAAGTGGAGATATCGCAATAGTCCCTAATTATAAAGAGAACATAATATTTGAAACAATAATACGAAACAAACAAAACGACATTTATCAAATAAAGCAACTGCCTAAAAAATTCAGTTCACTAAATATAATTATAACGAGTTACAACTCACTTTTCATTGAACGAACGCCTCACATAATAAATATGTAGTTGGTGTAAAGAAATATTGAGTTGGTAATATTGACACTCGTGTCACATTGAGTAAATAAAAACATGTGGTTTAAACAAGTGAGTTAATTCACTTAAATATCTCCACTTTATATGTTCATACTAGGCATTTAACCATTGAAATATTCAAACAACTTGTGTTTGAAATAACCAAACTACGCACTTAATTACGTAATAAAAACGACTAATTCGACTTAATATCTCCTTGAAATGGGTTTGAGGGTATGTGTTAAAGAATGCATGTATGGGTGAAGAATTACCCGTAAAGGATTACAAATGATGAAAGGGTGCAAAAAAACAATTCTGGTCTAATGTTACCCTAATTTACGGTGGCTCACTGAAGTGGTTTGCGACTTAGATAAATTCACTGCTATGCTTTATACCTTATCACGCAAAACTCGTTATACTTAACTTATAAATAGTACATTGATCACACAATGTGAACCCTTCATGGTAAAATCTTATGCAGGGTTATATTTGGACACGTGATCATTTATATTCAAATTAAATTTGAAATGAATACTAAATACTGTGTTTTTGTGGTAGACAAATTTAGAATTCATACATTTTGTAAAAACACCTTATTCCCAACTTTTAATTTACTTCATATCCCGGGGTCTCTCCGGTTAAGAATAAACCATTCACACTTTTCTATTAGTTTTCGAGTTTCCTGTCAAAAGCAAGTGTTCGAAAAACCTCATGTCAGAGACACTTAACCTCTACAATTCAATGAGGTATCCCATTCCTTCTGAATGTCTTATTATTTTATTGGTACGAGGAGGACACTCTGCATGTTTATTACTTGTAGTTATCTGATGGTTACCTCCTCCGGACTCCCTTCGGACTAATCCCCTTGTGGAAATGCCGTGATGGTTTAGTTTTTATTTTACATACCACGAAGTATTAATTTATTCATTCTTTACTGGACATTGATAACAATACAAACAATTTTATAAAAAATGCATTCAAATAACAAACAATCAATATATAGAGGGAAAATTTATCATAAAAGCACAATCTCAAGCAATTAGTCCAAAAATTCATTCTAGTTAAAGATATTGAAAGAAAAACATCAAGTATTTTTTAACATTAGATATGTAGTACACTTATAGTAATATCATTGTAACCATTTTAAGTTAAACAACGTGTCAAAAAAATCTTGTACAATCAATTACCATTTCACCCCTGTTTAACAAATTTATAACACGCAATATTTATGTAGTTACAACATGATGCGACTAAGGCATCATAATTTATATCTGTCCCTATCAGACACGTAGTATAAGATAGAGATAAAGAGTGTTTCGTTGCACTGAAATATATTACATGCTACAAAATGTACTATTAATATTAATATTATTATTATTATAAAGTGTAGTAGGTATCAGAAATAATAATGCTCGATCATAGTCACGGAAGACTATGATGAAGTGGAGACAAACCCAAGGAGTGTTGTTGTTATTATATAAATGACTCTCCACTTGTGTGGTTATTAATATTCCGCTAGTTAAGCCAAGATAGTAATATTATAATCATTTATTATGAGTCACATTCTCTACTATAACACGACGAATCTTACCTCAAAGTTGCAGCAAAGGTAAATAACTAGTTAGATTCTCTTAATTACATATTGAAGAATGAGCTGAAATCGTATATATCTATGTTAAAAATATGAATCTCAAATTTGCATACATCATTTTATAAATTGTTCCATTGATTTTTTGACTATAATATATCTACAACCCTTTTTTGTGAGTTTTCAATTGTTCTGTAAACGGCGGGTATAACAATTAAAAAAGTATTTAATTTAGTTATGAAGAATACTACCCATCCTATTATGTCTTATTTCTATTGACACGGAGAGGACGAAATGCGGTTAGTGTACTGACTATAACATTCGAGGAAATTGCATGATGGTATAGATTTTATTGCACATTGAGAATGAAATTCCTTTCAATGACATTGCAAGTGTGTACTGAAAACCTCACTTATTGTGATGAATTTATTCTTTACAATGTCAATTAATTTTTTACAAATATTTCTTTCAGATAATGAAATTGATAAAACTTGCATATATTTATTGTTTGCTGTATTTTGATACCAAGCAATTTTACGTAATATATATCATAATAAAAAAAATCAATATGTAGAGGGCGAGTTTATCCAAGAAGCGCGACTTTTTCCAATTAAATTAGTTTAAAATAAATAATATTACTATTCGTAAGTAGAAAAAAAGTAAATTATCTAAACGTAAGGAATTGCGGAGTTGCATAAGAAATCGTTCTCCTGTTGAAAAATTTGAATGGGTGTAGGTAATACTGAATCATGCTTAAAGCGTATCGAATCATTAATAACCCCCCCCCCCCACAGCAACTCCCATTCTTTTTACTCCTTCTAGACAGAGAATTGCGTGTTCTTGTGGTGGTAATTTTACATATTACAAAAGGTGAGACAAACCTTTTAAATTAAAATGTAAACTGAATTTATAAATCATTCATTTCTCGTAAGTAATATGTGAATTTTTTTCCTCTAACTATTAGTTACTCTTTCACTCTTTTTATTCCAGGAAATTTACCCGATTTCAAGCAATGTGAAGACTTCGTATGAGTTTAACAAGTGTAAAAATAATGATGTTTCTTTTTTGCATACTGTTTTTAGTTTACGATACAAACACTATAAAAAAACTTCTTAGGAATATTTTACAATATATAAAATTACTGATATAGGTAAATAGAAGAAAATATATTTACTAAAAATATGTCTTCATTTCGTCTTTATACGTAGCTATCAAACGCATTCTGCAGTGCATAAGTGAGAAAATATAGAATATCTAATCCATATCCTTATACAGTTTTATGAAAATCTAATTACCTTAGTTAAATTATTTATCTATCTGTACCATTACGCCATCTCCCATAAGTAGGGTAGCCAGTTGAGTAATTGGTCTTAGAAAACTGTGCAAGTCAGCCTTTACGTGCCAATAAAAAATACCACAATCAAGATGGGTGGAGTTCTTCAGATTTGGTGCCTGCCTTTTACAGAACACTCGAAAACTCACATATAGGTTAAGAGATATAGTCTTTCTTTTCTCAAGAACTCCCTTGCATAAATATAGAATGGGTACTAATTTTATATTGTAAAGTTCCTCAACTTCTACAAAACGTACTAAGATACTAATAGTTCCTACATTGTGATGCTATATATTAAAATGCTTCCTATTGTATTCAAGCTCAAGTAACTCGCTACACACATAAAAGACAACCCATTAAACATACAAGTAGTGATGTGAAAAGAGAAAATTCTCCAAAGAAATTTCTCGTTCCCGAGAATTTCTCCTCTGGTGGAAGAGAAATTACTCTCCATAATTTATCTTATCGTTATTATGACCTTTCGCCCAGTACACTTCGCAGCCAACCTGATTGATCCAAAATTTGTGGGGGCTGATTAAGGCCCAAGTCAGAGGTTACTAACACTTTTTCCATGTATGTACCTGCAATTTTTTATTTAATTTATATTTGGGCATGTGGGATGTCAAACATCAAGATTTTTCATCAGTTGTTAGCACTTTTTCTATGTAGGTACTAAACATTTTCATGTTTCCATAATTTATTGTAGCCATATTGATGATAAATTGTCTCAACATTTGTACATTTGTTTATTTATTTATTTATTCTTCTTGCACATCATCATTACATAACAGTGTTAACAAAATAATATGAAATTTTAAAAACTGTTATTTTATTTTTATTTGTTCATTGATTGATTGAATAAAGTATTTATTATTATTATACTGTTAAATAAAAAACAAAAAAAAATCTCCGAAAACTCTCTAAAATTATTTCTTGAGAATTCCACAACACTACATACAAGTGTTTTTTCTCTCAACAACCAAGTATTAGCGTTGAAACAACAGCTATGAGCGATGTTCATACGAAGCAAATCACCGATTTAAATCTATACTAACAACAACAGTAGCACGCATTGCTATAATAAAATACAATTTTCTTTTATGCACTCTTCTGTGTGTTATAATAAATTATAAAGTGAATAATTACTTGCTATGGTTGCGGTGACTTGCATTACATTTCATAACATTTACGATTTTGTAACTCCTTCAATACACCGCTCCTGTGATAACGATATCAGAATGTTGGAAGAGTAAGCATATTTCTAAGAACTTCAACAGTATCTGATTTTATACCAAGCAGTATTATGATTATACAGAACCGTGCGTAGTGTGTACGTTGCCTTACATCAATGAGTAGATATTTAACGAGTACGCCTAACACACCTTCAAGAAGGTCAAAATAAGGGCAAAGTACACCCCTGAAACACACAACACAGGCTTATCATTGATGGAATGTGAATGAATTAGGGTTTTGTGTTCAACCTTTATAGATAGTAATCGTCATTTGCCCATAAAGACAAATTTCATGCTGAGGGGACATGTTAAAAAAAAAGTCGAAAAATTAACTTCAGTCTTAGTAAGTAAAGTACTTACTGGTCACGATAAGGTTTTACCTACATAAATAACTGCAAGTTCAAAACACGAATAATAATAATTCCATTAAAAATTCATTGTACTGAAAACGTCCCTACAATGTTGTAAATTGAAATTTGAGCGACAAACGAAAGTATGTCTAAAATTTGTATATTAATAATCAGAATTATTAAAAAACTTGTTCATAATTTATAAAACTGTTCGACATAGTAGACTCCAAACCTTTGTTGTTTCATAATAATATAATATGTTTTCAGTTATCAAGATTTGTTTTTATTAATAAATTATGAGGTGAATATAAAAATTCTTTACTAATGTGTCGATGGATTTCGTGTAGCGATAAGTAAAAACGCAGAAATTAATATATTAGGTAAAACAATATTATCGTTTTAAGCCACCTTACTTACAGTGTTAAAGCATTCGTACAGCTTAGGAATATTTCTTTATTTTATAGATTTCTATTCATGAATACCAGATGATTAATCATTAGAATTAACACAATACAATTATAATTTAAATAATAAAAATGCACTTCTGAATACTTTTATGTGCAGCAATCATTAACGTTACTTTTTTTTTTTTAAAAAAAGATATATCTGGGTTTTGTTATAAACCCAAATACAACCTAATACACCTTTCACAGTAAGCAAAAAGCTTGTGTCATGAAAGGGGAATTTGCCGGTACCTGGGATCGAACACCGGACCTCTTGTTCACAAGGCCGAGACTCTACGTCCAGGCTACCGACGAATCGAACCTATTTCTACAATAAGATTTTGAAATGCTATTTCATTTAGTTTTTGTCAAGAAAAAAAATTTGGTGTGAATCCAAATTTTTTCACTTTCGCTTATTGTACTCATAAGAACTGCTTTAAATATACTCATTTTTCGTACTAGATTTGTATCCTTTATAATAAATTCAAATTGTTTACTATTATTGCAAGTTTATCTATTACCACTGACAAAAACTATATAGACGCAAGAAAATTATGATTATTAATTGAATAAGCACATTTAATAGAGCAACTGTCCTTTGCCTGCAAAATTTATAATGATAACTTGTAATACAATAACATAAATTTGTTTATTATGGTGCTAATCTAAATGAACGAGATAATATGTATTTACCTGAGTTCCTGTGCCCTTGTATCTTTATGTGAGGTACGTGATTTCAAACCACAACGTGTTAAAAATAAAACATCCACAGTGAATTCATATCCAAACCTGAATTTTCCCATTCCTTTGTTTTGCTTAAATCGTTTCACCATTGAAAATTAACAAGATTAGTTGATTAATGCGAATTTTTATAATTTTGAGCAAGTGCAGCGAAGATTTTGGTATGAACACGTCCAGAGGGTGGGTAATACCAGAATCCCAAATATTGTTCTACATGGACTACCTGATGGATGACGCCTACCAGAAAGACCCCCCAAACGATGGAAGGACAGCTGGGCCTCCACATCGCAAGAAGCCCCTCCTCATAATAAAAGTCATAATCCAATTAGATAACTTCATACCTACTAATTGTATACATTTATTTTGTGTGACACAATCGCTAGAACTAAGTTAATAGTTTTTCTAACAGCAATCCAATATTGTTCAGATATTGTTTGAACTATACTGATCGAGTCACAATGAGGTTATATGCATATCGTTATTATAGGTAGGCAAATACGAGACGCGTTTTATAAAATTAGGCACTATTAATTACAGTGTTCGTGTTAAGTAGCTTTACCAATAAAATTAGTGAGAACATTGCCCTGCAGCGACAGTGACTTAAAAAGTACAATGTTAAACACTTCAATTTCGTAATACCTTCCGTGTTATCTTTGTTTTAATAAAAAAAAGGTAATCTTGTAATTAATTACGATATAAAAGAACAATTCTTTTATTACTGAAAAGCGGATGGTTTAATTTTGAGCAACGTTTAATGAGCAGAAATAGTAATAATAATATAACTCAGGTTTGTTAGTCATTGAAGTTAATGTAAATTTGTGTTTTAGAGATTAAACAGGTCAAACAGTCGGATGTTGACTTTATGATTTTGTGATCTTAATCAGGCAACATAAACGTTTTACGTGGGGGTAACATTTTCAAGCAAAGCTCCACGTTACAAGTGACATTCTATTGGTAGATAAAATTAAATGAGGAATTTTACTACCGGCCCCTTAGTCTGTTGTGTGTGTATATTTACATATAGTATTATGTAGTATAATTATTACACCAAAGTCAACACACAACACACGTACATAAATAGTTATAATAAAATAACTTCTCCGATATGAATCTGCAAAGGTAACCCATGTATACATACGTTTGTATGTACTTTGTCGAAGCTAAAAAGCATAGGGAAATTTTGAAATATTTAAGGTTGCTTCATAACCATATTAATTACTTTATCTAACAAAACAGTATTATAAATTATTGTGAAAACTCAATAAAAACTAAACATTTTTTTTATCAAAATAACATAATTATACCAAAATGTATCTATTGTTACGAGGACAAAGCATCGGTAATTTTATATTTTTCTTGTTCTGAGAGTTATATTATTTGAAATAATATTAATATCATGACATTTTATATAGCGCCGCACTGTGAAAATATCACTTCAAGGGCGCTTTACATTATTCAGGATCAACATCCACGCTCATTTTAAAATCTCACAGTATAAAAAATTTGACATGTGACTGTAGTGCAGCACAGACCATGCCACACTTGTTGGAGTGTCCATTGTGCCCTGTCACATGCACTATTGAGGATATTTTTGATGCATCTCCACCTGATGCTGTGCGTTTTGCACAGTACTGGAGATCAGTTTGATTGGTTTTTTTTTCTGGGTTTCGACACGATTAATAAATAATTTAAAGTTATCGTCAGAAAGATAAAAATCATAATAATAAATTACAAGTAATATTAAAAACAAAAATAACCAATGTTAGTTCAGGACACAAAAATTTAAAATAAGATATACGGTGTGTTTTGTGTAAAACCTTGTGAACAAAATATACGTCTTCAGGCCTCTTCTGAAACCGTCGTAATCAGCGGCCTTATAATGTATCGAAACCTCCCAATTATACATAAATATTTGCAAACCAAAAATAAAAATACCGAATATTAAGGGACATAATGAAATTTTTTATGAGTGTACTACAAACACGTGCTACCTTCTTTACAATTTCTTATAATATGTAGTTCCAAAGAAACGAGCAATTTAATTATTATATAATGCTACTTAAAAACTTTATAACTACACTAAGAATGTTATATCAAAGCATAATGAATACAATTTCCTTCATTCTTGATATCAACGAAACACGTAATTTTATCATAACAATATTATCATGTGAAAAAATTTAATAAAGTAAAAAAAAATCCTTTAAATTCTTTTATTTCATATCGCGGAATTTCTTTATATAAATTTTTATTGCAATCTTTCACGAAGTAGGTACCTACTTTCGTTAACACTTTAAGCACTATTTAACTCTTGGAATTTCATTTTCCTTACAACAGTTGACTCAAGTACCATCGTTATAGTCCACGTAAAAGAAAATATAGGTTCTACTTATATTGTCGTAATGTTGGCAATCCTCGTAAATAACAAGACACAAAATATTGTACTAGGTTTATCATTACAGTCTATTAATAACTTAAAATAATTTTGGGAAAATGAATTTGATAACATAACCGAAATACCTAATGAAATTTAATTTAAACTATTATAACTGCCTTACATGAAAATACATAACATCAATCGTGCTATTTGATTGTGTTATCTTTGTATATTTTGAATAAAATATAGATACCTATATTTCGGTATGTTTCACGGCTAAATTAATCTTCAAAACTAAATGTTTCATGTCTTCAGGGTCTCCTGAAATAAAAGTAGCATCGTTGACTTCAAAGATTTGATCAGATTGGTTTAATTTAGTTTCTACTTCAATTTGTTCCATATCGCTGCAATTTTTACATCAAGCAAACAAATGAAATTTAATACTTTTTCTTGCTAACAGCATACTTCGTATTTATCTATGATATAAAACTGTCTGTTTGATATTAATAAAATGATTTTACTTACCTCCGCGGTTTTCACTGTCCGCCGGTTTCACTTGGATAGCCCGGTTCATCTGTAGAGAAAAAATAAAAAAAAATTAATAAAACCAGCCAAAAACAGCACTTTATAGTTCAATATTCAACTCCCCTTTCACGACACAAGCTTTTAGCTTACTGTGAAAGGTGTATAAGGTTGTATTTGGGTTTATAACAAAACCCAGATATATCTATTTAAAAAAAAATTAAATTATGCCATTGCCATTCACAATCATCCATATTTTATAAAAGTAAGTTAACTATGTACCTACCTAGAAATTTTGAAAACAAACTAAAGATAAACTTAGAAAGTATCAAAAATAAGATGAGGTGGTAAATAGCCTCAAGTAAAGTTTCAGATTTTCACTAAATCTATAAAAAGTTCCAATCTAATTTTGTTTCTTATTCATTACAATGAGGTGTGGGTTTGGGTGTGTATTTATGAACATTGCAAATAAAGATTTATATTGAGCTAAAAAGTCGCTATGATAAGGGTCAATGCAATTATAAATCTTTTATGTTATTTTTCATATCACAAACATTGCAGTATGCCATTTAGTGATCATCCCCTTATATTGACTCATTTGTGGAACAAAGAAAAGGATTGAAAAAAATCCATTACAATGATGATATGCATTGACAAGTGATAAATAATAATAAAAAAAATGTTATTACGTATTTTCTCTATTAAGTAGTAGATTGTCATCAATATCGATCATTACGTCATAGTGTGTTATATATGTCATATGACGATTGGGAAAATAAGTATTTTTTCAAAAATATGACGAATTAGCCGACCGCTTGGATAATCGAATTAAATCACAATAATTGTCAAGTAGATAAAACTAAATAGATACATCTATATTGGTTGCACAAAAACATACAAAAAAACAACTGTAAAGTGAAATGGTAAAATACCCAAAAAACCTTTTAAACATAATTTGGTATTTCCTTCAAATTTCAATTTCAGTGCAATCTTTAGTAACGTTTTCGTATTTACATTAATTAGCAGGTATATTTTATCTAAACAGAAAAAATAATCTTGAATATTTTAAGAAGAGTATTCCACAACTAGAAAAAAGAAAATGAGTCTTTTAGATATCATTTATTAATTGTCTTTTTAGCTCATGTTTCAGTTAAATTAGAATCTTTCAATCCGCTAGTTTTATGCAAACTTTCTAGTTATTTCGATTAAAAAGCTGTTTTTTCAATACTCCTACGACATTTATACATAGATACGTATTGTACGAGTATGATTAGTAAATGTGAGTTATAATATATGTATGTTTGTAGTATGCAAAGTAGAATAGAACTGAAAAAATGTTTGATACATTATAATATCTCCCTCGTTGACAGTTTGTATTGTTATTAGATGTAATATTATAATAAATAATAGATACGATATTCCAATAGCATTGTCTCATTATTATCATACATAATTCAATATTTTATTGATAATAGTTATATAATAGATATACCAACACTTTAAACAATACTTGAATACATTATTCTATCGATATATTTATTGTAGAAATATTACCATTTGTAATACAAAGTACATAATATGAGCCTATTGCTATCGGTATTGAATCTCTCACCAGATTACGAGTATGTGTTTTTGTTAAGTTCAACGAGTTGGACGTTCTATTAATTGATTACATGAAGTTATGTTATTAAGCTGCATTTGGGCAGTAAAATATAGAAGATAAGATAGATTTTTATGTAACGTAAAAAGTCAATATCAGAAAATACAAAACATTAATAATTAGGTAGGTAGTTTTATTTTGCTGTAGATTTTATATATCACAATCATCCATTTCACAAACCTCTACATTCAGAGCAATTGTACGCCAATTGAGTCACCTACGTATTCTTATGATATTTTTAAGGGTGTAATGGTGATGTATCGTGAAAGTGTATTATCCTGGCTGACAGAATGTAGTGAAATAATATATCTCGCATGTATAGTAATTCGTTCAAGGATAAAATAAATTTTATCTAAGTTACACTATTTTTTAGTCAGACACAAATAAATACATGTACATAAATGTGTGTTATGAAAGCATTTTGAAATGTAAACATGTTTGAGTGGTCTACATACATATCTTTCTTTGATAAGGGATGCAGTGTGTTTGACAGATTACAACATACAATACAAGATCTTGCATATATATACTCGTTTTATTATTATTATAATATTTTAATAGAAGCATAAGTTTAGTTCAATAATACAAAACTCCACAGACACAATTCAAATGAGTCAAAATAAATATTTGTTGTGTTATTTTTATTTCCTTTTATGGAACAATAATGATGGATCGACAAAGCTGAATTTCAGAACCATCATTCGCATCGCAGGGATTTCAGTCAGAAAAACCTACTTACCGAATGATATTATTATTATTATGATTGATATGATAAACTTTCAAAACGCCGATGGAACTTTTGTCGGAAGCTGAAGAACTGTATTATTTTACCCTGTTAATATTTTTTCTTTCAATTACATAATTATTTTGTTGACTTTTAAGTAACATGCGCTTGTATTTTGGATTTGAGAAAGTAATTAATTAGTCTTAAAAACTAAGATATTATTTTTCAATAAATTATCCTCATATATTAGGGCTTAAAAACCTTTTATTAAAGCAAATATCGATATCAATTTTAATACCTTTCACATTCTTCCGATTTATTCAATGTATTTAAAATATTAACTTGACTCAACATGATGTAGGTAATATACTTTTCTTTTGACGTGGATACCTATGGCATATAATTATATCCGAGATCTCATAATTATATCAAATAAATTGATACTACATTTTTAATTATGGCGTGTAAGACATGTCTGAGAATTGATACAAGTTGTAAAGTGTCCTTAATGTCCTTTGGTATTTAAACGGTACTAAGGTATTGTTCAGCAAAATAAATATATGAACAGATGCATGGAACAGAGAATTTCCATGTAGTTGAATGAATGAAGTCATAAATGATTGCCTTTAATTACATATTTTCATTTCGAAATCCATCACAGAAAAAATTGATTGATGACCTCACGTAATATAATAATAATAATAGAATCCCTGAATATATTTCTTGCTAATGCATTTTTCAAAATATATTTATATTACATATTACGAAAAAAAATATATTGTTAAATGACGAAGTTAGTGTCCATGAGCGACATAATTTGAATACGCGGATCTTATTTTTGGAATTACAGAAGTTGTTCTTGTTTCAATATTTATTTATTAAAATTGAATTCTGGCTTGGTTGGATAAATTATACTAAAAGTTACTTCATCGACGCTATTAAAATGGACGTTTTAATATAAAAATAATGAATACTTTCAAAAGGGTGTGCATAGTAAAATTACATATCGTTCACAGTCTGTTGTGAAGAATCAATAAAACTAATCACATTTGTATGTTTGTTACGTTAAATTACGTACATAACTTACTGTAAATATGTACCTAATGACATATTCTGTAATTGTGAATATGTTATAATAATTTGAAGTATAACGCTGTATATAATATTATCGTGCAACATACATAGTTCGAAATGTTATATATTGTGGCCATGTCTGAATTAATATTTCAGATTTGCGGTTTTCACATGAGCGGCTGTAAATTTGTGGGGGTGCAGAAAACCACATACATATAGCACTAATAAAAGTTGGTACACACTTTGATAACATAGTAATATTATTCAGCACCCTTTGAATATCGATGCAATTATTTGTACTTGAATGATATATTTTCCTTTTCATGAGCATAATTATTTTTGTTTAATAATATAAAAGAAGGGGTACCTATATGAAATCGCGGACGTCTGAGAGCTACGTGATTTGATCACCTGGATCGAATTCAAGAACGGTCGGGTGTTGAGTAAGAGAAATTGGCGGGCTTTGTACAAATTTAAGGGAATTGAAAGAAGTACCTATTGTAGGGATGGAGCTATATGGCGTTCCGTCCTCTCTGCCTACCCCACTCTGACACGGCGTGAAGGTATAGTAAAGAATACAATAGTACATATGAAATCGTTATTTGGAACAATTACTTATGATTATAATTTCATAACACACTTTAATTAGGTTGATTGCTTATTTATTTTAAAAACATTATAACATAACATAACATAACATAACATACATAGACATTTCACACAGATCGAGCTAGTCCCAATTATACTTTTGATGTAGGTACTTAAGTAAGTATACCAATCATATTCTACAAAGGGCAACATGCCTGTTTTTTACATGTCGTTAATCTACTGACTACTCCACTTGTGGGACTTGCTGCGATGCAATGGATTAATAAGATAGAATACATAAGAAATCAGTGTTGCAAAATTCATCGCTCTTAAGACAACTAAAGTTATAATTTAATTATGACAAAAAATAAATAACAGAAATGTATATTTACTTTGAACAGTCGGTTTTAATATGAATTGTTCATGTTTTTGAATGAAAACCTAAATTTATTTCATTACATCTTAAAAATTGTGAATATTTGGTATCTGGTTAAATTGTCATTCTTTTGCAAAATTATCAGCACCAATTACATAACATGTACCATTTTATCAAGTTTGAAATAATGAAATAAATTGAACATTAAGTAAGCGTTTGTTTGAACTGACATGTGTCACGTTGTATCGTTACAAAATGATATTGTCTATGTTTGCAGATATCTAACATTGGCTGTTTGTGCTTTCATATTTCAAGAACTTTTATTGTTTTTGATGAGTTCTTTCTATCTTTTCTTATAACAAAATCAAAGTTCCAGGTAAATCTTGACAGAAATAATACAGATGTTATGAAAAGAAAAAATAATACTTCATGAATGATTCATCAATTTGATAAGTATGTTTATTATATTATAATATCATTTCAGTGTTGTTATTTGTTTCATATGAAACTGGTAAAAAATTAATTAGTTTTTTTTTGCAGATTAATTTAATGGAATGCTGATTAGTTCATTACATTAATTAGTGGTGAGTCTGAAAAAGTAATTACACATACGTAATTTGTATTGTAATTATCAGTCATGACAAGATAATATTACTTGGAAAATATGTAAATAATCACTAACATCTACCACAATATTAATTATATAATAATGTAAGCATTGTGTTCTAACCACGTCTCATCATGCAAGCGTTGGAAAGAATAGTCCAATAATTAAACAGTGTATTGAATTAGAAAAATTATCGGATGATTAGATACTTATTATTAATGTGTATGTATGTAAGTACAGAGTTATTATTGGCACTTAGTGGATATCTGGTTTACAAAATGCAAACAAAAGAACCATTACGCCTAATAACACCTAGCTCTATTATTTCATTTGACATTCAGCATTGCGAGGGTCTCCTCATAGATAAAATAAGTATCGGTGGGTCGTCGTATAGGGGAGGTATAAGGTAGGCGGCCACTAAATGTAGTAAAGTTTGTTGTCCTTCTTTGTTACCGTGGAAACCTTTATGTCCAAGTCGTGTCACGATGGCTGGACAGCCGGTACTTTGGACAATGGCGGTGTCATCATTCGGTAGAGGGAGTTACATCCCAAACACCCCAAATCTACCCCCCGAAAACCATTTCAGCCCACGGGTGTAATGGAATGGAACTTCAGACAGTGGTGTCGCGACTGAATGACGGTCATCATTTTGGAAAATGAACAAAGATCAAAATTGGTGCACTGGGACACATACAGTTTAAAAGACCTATGCCGTTAAAACATGCCATAATAATAAAAGTAGTCGTAGACTTACATAGGAATTCATTCTATGTAATTTAAACATCTTCACTACATTGCAACGTTCCAAATAATAAAAACAATGGCAAACAAAACGTAAAATTCTACTTATTTGGTAAACTTATCTCAGAAACTCTGTTTACAAGCTACATTTAATTTTCATGATCACTGTATCGTAGAAAAAGAAAATTTCAATTAGTATTTTGGAAACGAATTCACATAACTATTTAAATACAAGTTAGTTCGCCTTATTCAAAATTATATTATGAATTCAATTAGGAAGTAAAGAGGAATAAATGAACAATGAACCACAAATAAAACCTAAAAATGTGGCTTTATTTACTATACGTAGGTACCAAATTATTTGTAAAAGGCAATAATACATTTTGACAGCATTTTAATAATATGAGTTTACATGTTAATGTTCATATTAAAATGAGTGTTTTATATTAATTTATTGGTGTTTAAACAATATTTTTGTTTTTGCGGTAAGTTATTTGTAAAATTCGGAATATAACGTTGAATATTACATTGCATTTATTATTTTTTTTGACATTTAGTTTTACAAACGAATTTTTCCCTGTTGAGTATTTATTTTTCATCTGTTACATTAAGCTTTGATAAAAAAAACTTTGAAATCTGAACACACAGATAAAAACTAAATATCGTCGTTATTTGGTTAAAGACAATGATTTAGAAGCAGCACCAGATCGCTGTTCAGGGTTGCAGTCAATAGGGTAGAAATAGCTCTGATATTCGCCAACCTTCACAGTGAAGGCAATACTTAGAGAGCAAGAAGAATTATGCTTATTTTATAAGCATAATTACTTTAATATCAATAGCTACCTATAACGCATTTAATTATTTTATTGAATGTTTCTTTGCGTTGAAATGATTGATACTATATCAAAAACTTTATTTAGCAGTATGGCTGTACAAAGAATTTTCAAAATTATAATATTTAGTTCTCACATGTCTGAGAAAACAAGCTTTCTGTCAAAGATTATTGTTGGTTAATGCTATTGAGAATCGCTGTAACCCTTTATAAAAAGTAAAATTTATTAAATTATATAAAAACTACACATTGGTTCGCTTCGTCAAAATTATATATTTTTAACCATGGTATTGCTAAATATAAACGTTTTCACAAAGAAAGGACATGACCAGAAATACTGCGTTCTAATGTTAATTTGGCCAAAAACCGATAAATGTTTTGTGTAGGTCGCGTGAGGAGTAAGAAGAATCGGCATGCATGCATGCATGAGAAATTACATGAATGCGAAAGAGGCGAAAGAAGTAGGTTTGTAAAGATTAACTAATATGGAGTATCGTACTCTATGCCTACTCAACTTGGGATTGGGCTTGATAAATAGTTTTATTCCGACAGACATTCAGGTATTTCTTGGAAATATGTAACTAGAGGTATTTTTAGTTTGAATATAAAACAGTTACACCATTGTCTAGAAAAGGAACAAGAGGTTCTTATGATGTTGGTCATCACAGCTTTTTTACATCACGATTACCTTTCTATTCCAGTTTTACTATTTCAACTATTTTATTGTTTTGAAATTGAACGCCTGCACCTGCGTTTGAAAGTTTGATAGCTGTGGAAAGAGCTTGAACTTTATTTTACTCAAAGGAGCAATCTAGCCTTAATAATAGCATTACATTGATTGAGTATTTTGTTCAACAATCCTTCTATGTAAGAAAACAATTTGTAAGGAGTAAGTAATTATTATTATTACTTACTTCATGTTGATGAATTTTCTTACAAAACCACACACACTCAACACATCAAGAAAATAGTTATGTACTTTCATCTTCTCATTAATAGAGCGATCAAAGATGAATTGAAATTTATACAAGTGTTTTAGATTTTTGTCTTCAAAGAAATAAGGAAACAAATCAATTTTTGATCAAATCAAATAACATAAGATTATTATTTTCAGTATATATACGCAATGTTTTAATTTAATTCCTACATAGGACAGCCAGTGCTCTTACTGCATATCATTAAAATTTTCATCAATCATAAATGATTGTTACCAGGAAGACTTGTAAGGATTATTATGACATCATAATTTAATAATATAACATTCATATATAATCATTGTGACAATATCAATGTTTGTTGTTAGAGTACATATAACGGTATTGGTCTGTGAGTATTTGTTAAATATAATAATATTTACTCACCTAACAAAAGTATAGTGACAGCTAAGCAACGAAACCAAATAATATTCAAATAGAACCGGGCGTTTCATTACCTTAAGTGGTCGTATTTGCATTTAATTTGTAACTTTAGTCGTGCAGTAGTGGCATACGTCCCAAGGCGAAACGAAACGATTAATGGTCGACAGACACGCTTCAATTGATGATTATTTGTCTCAGAAATTCGGAACAACCAAATTAAGAGGCAAATTCAAATTTGAACGTAAACTAATTAGATTTGGCGTGAAATGATTTGCGATGTTATTCATGAATATCATGTGCGATTACATATGTAGGTACAATGATTTCATATTTTGTTTATGAAACAACTATTAGCAGTCTAACTAAGAACTTTTAATTCAGTTACCTAGGTATCAACATGCTATCTCTTTGTCAAACTTTGAGTTTTACAAAATAAGAATAAATAAGATACAATCTACATGCTTATTCTCTATTTAAAAACATATATTAAATATAAGTATGTTCGTCGATTTCGAGTGTAGCCTGGAGGAAGAGTCTCGGCCTCGTGAACAGGGGGCCCGTGGTTCGATCCCAGGTGCCGGCAAAACTTCCCTTTCGCGGCACAAGCTTTTAGCTTACTGTGAAAGGTGTATAAGGTTGTATTTGGGTTTATTACAAAAACCCAGATATATCTTTAAAAAAATATTATTAATAAAATATACTTAACGTAGATATGTCTCCTACATTTTTTTTAAAATCCAGATTTCCATAAAACATCCCGTATAGACATTCAACATCTTAAATTCAGAGATGATGTATGCCACTCATCCTGGATGTGTCAACAAATCATTGATATGGGGAGGATGCCTTGTATACCCGATGGCTGCCCCACTTGCGAAAAGTGTCGTTATGCTATGAATGTATAGTATAAACACTTGTGATGCGTACACTGTAACTCAGGATAATAATCTTGTGTGAAGTTTATATTCTTACCAAAATAATGTCAAATGTTAGCAGCAGGTTATTAGAACATACCGTGAGTTGGCAGTTTACCTAGATTTATGTATCGTATTACCCTTAAATGTCACATGCATACCACCCTCGCTGATATTTGAATTTAAGAAATAATGAGGTGTTGAAGTAAATAAAGACATTTGTTGAATGTTTTGTACCTACTGATATCCAATATCACACACACACACATACACACACACCCTCACACACACATACACGCTTCTCAAAGAAATATCAAAGTAATGAGGTGTATCTATTTACTTTGATTCTGTTTTTATCACACATATATTATGTATATAGGTACCTTTTGTCTTTGATTACAATATATCAGTGTTTTTACTATGCACATCAGAAAATGAGATTATTCTTTTTACTCCTGAATTTCCAAAATATTATTAAAATTTAATCAAAATATAATTACGACTATTACGCTTATTAAACCATTATATTCGTAATTAAAAGCTTTTTCGTACAAATAATAATAACACCTCATTGTGAAAACCCATCCATACAAATTTGTTAAAAATTATAAAAATACTCTATTTAAACGTAGCACTGTTAGGCGAAAAAAGGCAACTCCTTAAGAGAATCAGACAACAACGAGCTAACTGGATTGGCCACAACATCAGGCACCCAGGACTACTCATAGCCATCGCGGAGGGTAAGACCGAGGGGACAAATGGCAGAGGCCGACCAAGAGACGCATATATGGACCAACTGAAGAGTGATATAAACTGTGGCTCATACGTAGAGTTGAAAAGACTGGCGGAGAATAGAGACGAATGGAGAAGAAAAACCAAACTCGTTGCAGACCAATCCAATGGATTGTAACTCATGATATATACTGTAGGTACTTCTGTTTCGTCCATAAGGGTTCCGACGTTCTCCATTGACAATACACCGTTCCTGTGACAACGAACAACATCAGAGAAGGGACTCAATTATTGGCCCATGGCTCTCTGAATGAAAGAAGCAGGTTTTAACCCTGTACTCCCGAGAGGTGCGTTGAAGTGCAAAGTGAAGTGATTTGTATTACGAGTTAACACACATAGTAATAATATCCGTCTATAATATAAATAATAAAAACTCTTATATTATTATATGTTTGAGAGAATTTCAAATAGGTGTGTACTCATACGTATATTCTTTGAGCTCTTATATTTTTGTGTAAAATATGGAAACACATTTTCAAATTCTCGTTTGGATGTGTAAGCAAATTTTATTGGGAGGAAAATGGGGTGGGTACATATTCATTCTTGAATTCATGTAATGGGGGAAATTCATACATAAAGTATGTCTAGTACCTACCATAACACATACAACATCCCTTATATTATGTTATATGTACATTGTTAGATGTTTATGCGTGTAAGTATTAGAATAGGATTCTTTGTCAAACTTTACAAATAACTTTTTATATCTCGGAAAAACTACCGAGGATTCTTAATATTATATGAATTATTTGTTTAACTGATTACAAACTATATGGGAACTTTAATCTCTAAAGAGAAATTTTATCAATTTATGTCTTATTAAGTTTATTCTATTACAATTATCTACACATTTGGTCAACAACAAAAAACACTATTACATTATTAATTCACATTCTTTATAAATCCTTTGGAAGAACGAAAGGAATTTATTTGTAAATTATGATTTATTCTTTGTGGGCGTGTTGAGTGAGCTTTATAAATAAATAAAAAATAGACATTAGGTAAACACAATGGTTAATATCTACCATTTTGTTATTTATTTTGCTACTATTTTAAAAAATCTTTGTTAAGCTTTAAGTTTAATTTTTGTGTTATTAATTTTTTTAACCCACATTCAATAAATGCAAAAAACCAAAATAAATACATAAAAAGGAAGCTTTTGGAAAATAAAGAAATATTAATGATTAAACATTAAAGGTACCTTTTTTAAAAGAAGAACATTCTCAAATGTTGCGCTCTTTCTTATTTTCGCACTGTAATTGATTACAAACGTCTCATTGCTATTTATTTAAACACAAACATTAGATTTTCCTTAAACTTTGGTATACTTTATAATACATGATTACAATTCTTATTTTATTTCACCAATATATTACGTAGCTGCATTTAGCAATAGACTACCTGTTTTTATTACACTAAAGATTAATTCGTGGTAGACGCAGGGGGTGAAAAAGCACATAAACCAACTTATTAAAGGTTTATATATACGTACAGTATACTAATACATCTTCGTTTATAATATGCTTTGTATAAATAACAGCCCTGTCAACATTCGTTATCACGGATAGGTGGATATTTTTGAATGGTGAATGTTTTTTTAATTATAAATACTTATATAGATATAAGACACTGAAATATTGCAAAAATATCCATAGTATCATTAACATATGCATTAGTTTTTAATAAGGAAAAATAAACCATTTTTGATTATTTTTGTAAGTATATAAGCGTGTGTGGAGATCCTCATAACAGGATTATATGATGTAAATTTGAAAAATATCAATTGAAATGCTTTCCAAATTTTTTTTAGATTACAAATACTAAAAATTAAATTAAATAACAAAGAGAGATTTCAGATCAAGACAAAGATTGTCAAAAAACATTAACCGAGATACTACTACTACTATACTATACCCTCACGCCGTGTCCCAGGTGGGGTAGGCAGAGAGAACGGAACGCCATGTCGCTCTATCCTTACATACTTCTTTCGCTTCCTCTACGTTCATCCAGTTTCTCATACATGCACGCCGATTCCTCTTACTTAACACGCGACCGTCCTTGAGAATTTGATCCACGTGGTTAAGCCACGTGGTTCTCGGACGCCCGCGCTTCCTCACACCCTCTCTTTCAGATAAATACACCCTCTTCGTCAATCTTACACCATCCATTCGTTCCACATGACCAAACCATCTCAATTTATTTACACGCATTCTATCAACAACACTCCTCTTGCATCCACTCATTCTTCTAATATCCTCATTTCTTACTCTATCACGCAATGTTTTACCTACCATTCTTCTCAGTGATCGCATCTCCACTGCATTTATTCCACTCTCGTCCTTCTTCAGCCATGTCCAAGTCTCGCTTGCATACATCAGTGTCGGTACGAGGATGGCGTTGTGCACCAGCATTTTAGCCATGTTCGAGACATTGCTATTGCTAACAATAGCTCGGAGTGCACCGTTCACTCTCGCACCAGCCACCTTTGTTTTTTCAATGTCCCTTTCGTACCTACCATCCCTTACAAACATACTTCCTAAATAAACATATTTGTCCACTTGCTCCAAACATTCATTTCCAACCTTTATTTCACACATTGTTCTTTCACTCTCTCTTTCAAATACCAGCACTTTCGTCTTTGTCACATTCATTTTCATCCCATTCATACTGCAACTTTCATATACAACTGACACAATCTTTTGTAAATCACTTTCACTCTCAGCCATTAATACCAAATCATCTGCATACATCAACGCATTCACACGGTTTCCATTCAGTTCAATGCCAACATCCATCTCTTTCAAAGGACGCATACAGTAGTCGAAAAAAAGGTTGAACAGCCATGGAGACATGACACAACCTTGCTTCACTCCTTTGGTGAGGACAAACCACTCGGAGAAGGCGTTATTTACCCTCACGCAGGCGGAGCTCCCAACGTATAGCGAAGAAATTGCGTGGATCAACTGGCTGTTCACCCCATACTCCGACAACACGCGCCATAATCTCTCCCGATCCACACGATCATATGCTTTCTCCAAATCCACGAACGCACAGAAAAGCTTCTGGTGTTTACCCAGAAGCTTCTCTACGACCATTCGTAGGGAGAAGATCTGATCAGTGCACCCTCTTCCATTCAAAAAAGCTCCTTGTGCATCCCATATCTTACACTCTGTTGCCTTTCGTACTCTCTCAATCAGAATTCTTCCATACAGTTTTCCTATTGAACTCAGCAAACTAATAGCCCGATAACTCCCACATTCAAGCCTAGAACCTTTTCCCTTATATAGCGGACAGATGATAGCCTTCCGCCAGTCCTCTGGAGTCGCGCCTTCTTTCCAACAAGTGTTGAATAGTTCTAGGCACCATGCGAGAGTCTTCTGCCCACCAGCCTTGATGAGCTCAATTGAAACACAATCATATCCTACAGCCTTACCGCACTTAGCTTTCTTCAACGCATTCGTAATTTCCGTCAAACATATCTCATCATTTACACTCATGTTATCATTTCTACTATTGCACTCATTTGCATTCACACCACCACATTCAAATAATTCTTCAAAATACTCTTTCCATCTTCTTAACACGCAATCACCACTCACTACCACATTACCGTTATTATCTTTTATCCCTTTAACCGAGATCTAGAGGAACTAAATGCTAAAGACGACTGGCAATCCATTGCTCAAGATAGAAAAGCTTGGAGATCTATTGTTTTGGAGGCTAAGGCCCTACAAAAGCTTTTCGGCCATCGGAAGTAAGTAAGTTAATTAAACAACAGTTCTTAGTTACTTTTAGTGGGGGTTCTTGTTCAACTACCTACGTATAGGAAGTGCAGAATTGATAACGTAGAATATTTGGCAATTACCTACACGTGTGTGTGACTTTTTCTAAAATGCATACCTATTCCTATAAAAAAAACGAGCGCGTATCATGAAACGTTATTAACACGAAACCATCGTAATAAAGATATCTCCAAACAACATTCTGATAATAATAATAATATAAAAAAGGTACGTTTCTTCGATGTTTATGTTTTTAATGGGGTATTATTTTAATTGAAAGACCTCAATAAAAGAGCATTCGCGCGTTAAAAATTTACGTGAATCACATTTACTCTTTATGTTCTATTGATTTACATTGCTTTCAAACATATTTATAACCAAGCTCTGGAAAATTATAGGGATTTGGCTTTTATGAAACGAGAGCATTAACTATGGGGAATGAAAAGCGATGAAGAATTATACAAGTACTTACCTTCATTATATCATTATTAGTATTTCCATTCCGTATATAAGTATGAGCGTGTAACAACTCATGTTAAATTATTTTGTAATAAGGTTGTTTGAAAATTTACAACCATTTAACCTCGTCTTTATGTTTCATTTCGTGGATTATTTCAACTAAAGTATTAATTTTCTTCCCGTCAGTGTATTAATTAGTGTCTTTGAAGATGTTAATGCCGTAAAAAGAGAGATAATCTCGAGCAAATAAATATTAATGAAAAAGAATATGAACGCAGATTGAAGAAGAATCTCATTAATTTTATAAATTTATATTTAGAACCTCTTGTAAGAATTAATTATTCATATGCTAAAACATTTTTCTTACTCACTCGCTCTTCTAGAGTTGCAGCTAACCGTGATATTCAAAGTCATTTTATTCCAACTGATTACTATATCTTCTAACATTCTCATGACCGATGTTGTTATCACAGGGCCATTATTTTGTATTAAAAGGTATAAAAATTGTATTCCGTTCGCAACGACATTTGAAAATTCTCAAAAGCGATTCTACTTGGATCATTGTTTTACTTTTATGCAAACACATTCTCTGTGTTATAGCACTAAATAAGTTTATTTTAGTAAAATATATAATAAAAACCACCTTGAACTATCAACTTTGTATTTTGAATTTTAAAGGTAAACCATAAGAATCTACTTTTGTATTTCGTGGAATCCCCGGTAAAGAAACGGTAAACGTCTCCCACTCTTTTCTATAAGTTTTCGAGTGTCTTGTTAAAGACAGATGTTGGTAATACCTCACGTTTAAGACAATTAATTTTTACAAATCAGCGATAAGGCACGCCACCCATCTTGAATAGCGAATTTAGTATTGGCATGAAGAGGAAAATCTGCGTGTTATTACACACATTAAGGGAGGGGTTCCCACCACTAACCCCGGATGTTTCAAGAACATCAGTTCTCATGCCATCCAGTCAATCTAGAGCAAAAGCTTTATTTTTATTTTTTATTTTTTTCTAAAGAGTGGGCTCGAGGTTATCCTAATGGGATTTCCACTGCAAAAAAAAAACCACTCGACAATTAAAATACTCCCTTGATGTACCCTTGGTGGAAGACCTCACACCGAGGATGACACACACATTTACACAACATAATACATGGTTTTTAAAGAAAAACTTACGTCTAGAAATATACAAAACTTTTCTTAAGTCTATCTTACAGTTACGTACGAATACGTACTAAGGACTTAAACTATTACAAAATTTATGTGTGCCTACATATGATTACAAAAATATATTCAACTCAACAAGCAAGTGCACACACTATATACTTACCAAGGGCAGCAAGGAATAAAAACTCACCTCCTGTGTGGAGAAAAGACAAACACAAAACAGATAAGAAAAGGGAGAGCTCAGCACAGTCGCCCGAAAGTGCCACCCCAAGGACCAAGTCGTGTAGAAGAGCAAATCAGTCGACAGGAGGGTTACCCTGCCGTCTGAGAAGCTCCCATCTAGATCTCCATACGTCCACAAACATTCGAAAACATTCAAAGTTTCTCGCGTTCATGACCAACTCTTCACACCACACAGGGCGTAGAGTGTCACCAGTCAGGCCTGCAACCATATCATCTCTCGCATCATTCAGAAAATCACACTTCCATAAAATGTGCTCTGCGCTCTGGGCACCTCCGCCACACGGACACCACGGGTCACTAGCCAAACCGAGTTCAAACAATTTACCCTTTAGTTCTCCATGACAACACAACAAACACGTAAGTTTGTTGTCCAGCACAACAAACTTACGCCTCATTCGTACCCGAACGTCAGGAAAGAAACTGTAGACAAGTCTACCGGTTCTATCCGAGTCCCAGCGATTCTGCCATACATTCATCGTTATTTCATGCACATTATCAAGCGCTCTTTTCATACTCTCTCTTCCAGACTCTGGTCTCACGACCTGGCCAAAATGATGAGCCACCCCCTCAAGCCTTAAGGAACGCCTGGCCGCACATTCAAGCACCTCAAGATCAGCTGGAAGGACGCCAGCAATAACTGGTAGGCCTGCACTAGCTGCCGTTATTATTTATTTATTTATTCTTTATTGATAACAAGCATCAAGGTTCGGAAGGTTTCACATCTGGGTCATGTTCTGCGTGGAGAAAAATACCACCTTCTCCAACTGATATTGAAGGGGAAAATTGAGGGACGCCGAGGTCCCGGTAGGAGACAGATGTCCTGGCTGCGAAACATAAGGGAGTGGACCGGCATCCGAAGTGTGGAAGAGCTGTTCCGAGCAGCGCAGGACAGGGACAAGTTCGCCGAGGTGATCGCCAACGTTGGGGGGACCCGACAAGGCACTTGAAGAAGAAGAAGATAACAAGCAAATTCACACAAAAATACATTTCAAACAAAGACAATCAATATACAGAGGGCGAGTTTATCGCAGAGGCGCGATTTCTTCCAACTAACCCAAAATTACACACAGTCAGCACACTGGCTGCCCTACTGCTGTAGGAGATATTATGATGGTGTGAATGAATGCATGTATTATTGTTAACGTTTGTTTGAAAGCATATCGTAGGTTGAATTATTTTCCCGACGTTACAGCATTCATTAGGAAAAGGGCTAATGACCAGTGCATAATAATAGGCATTGTGCATTCACCATTGGATTGTTCTCAAATGTTTCATATTTTCTTCTTCGAAACTGAGAAAAGTATTTTATATTACATCCTTAAAAAATCAAAGTGTGAATAAAAAAACTTTCGAATCTAATATTCGCTTATAGCTAGCACTGAACGACTTGATTGTGAACATTTGTAAACAATATTAAAAGTTTGATTCTACGCTACATATTACAAACCATGTTAAACATTGTTTTATCCTCTTATTATTCCGACATACATATTTGGATTTAATGCATATAATGAACATACGGTCATTCTCTCATAGGTATATAGATGAATTACAATGTTTCTTTTCACTATTTGTCCAGAAACCCAAGGAATTAAACAATTCGCTTCTGCTGACGTTGATTTTGTGCAACTGACTCCCGAATCATTAATATAATTTTCACAAGAACATTTATTTTCTTTGAAAATCAGTTAATTTAAAATCAATATTGTCAAATAGATTTCTAATTTTCTAAATTATGATGATAAATAGATAATGTATAGAAATATGATAAGATGGTTACAAATAAAGTTCCAGCACAGGAATGAGAAGGTTGATGTTAAAAACAATGAAAAATTATTCCCCACGCAACCCAGTATAGGGACAATATACTCGTAGGCTAGTGGGGAGTATAAAAGCAAGCAGGAGTAGGTAATAGATAAGGTATAACTAGCACTCATTAGTGTGCTTAGTTTTCCGGGCACGACCAATGAGTCTTAACCTAGATAGAAAATGTTTTCTTCCATTAGTCAACGATGCGTGTTTTTATTCACATAGTAACCCTCTTTATACCCATAGTATCTAATAGTTTAATGACAGCAAACCACGATTGTTACAAAGAACTCTCTTGTTCTATTAAACATCATTATCTTGCAAACAAACGTACATACATTATATGCAGATACATCTGTGTTTAGAACATAATACATTTGTCTTTAAATAGAGGGGATACTTAATACACAGTTCAAAAAGGTGGATTTAAGAGCAAAACATGAGAGTTTTTCTTCATTAAAATACAATTTTGCTCTGCAGTTTGAAGAATATTTCAAATGACTCTTGAAATTGATTCATTATGAAAAATTAGTTTACCGGTAGAAGAGTTGACTTTTTAAATCCATGCATAACTTATATGTCTACTTCATATCATAGAAACCAAATATCCCATCCTTGATATCTTTTGATTATGGTATGACTTCATACTCATGTGATAATTTGCCCCAAGGTTGTGCTAGTGGTAATATAATTCAGTAGGTTAGGATAATTGCACTCTCCTATAGGACTAAGCAAACTCAGCAATCATCAGAGGTTAGGAACACATTATGTATGGGAAAATATAACTGTACATTATTTAACTTCACGTTATGTAGAACTGTTGATGAAGTATGTATGTTGTTGCTGCGAAAGCTACAAATTTGTTTGAGTATTGGGCGTGTGTTTGTTGAGTTGCTGTTTACTTTTATACAACACAACAACAGGCCTTTGTGAAATGTCAAGCGAGTGGAGGAAGTGGTCTAATAGAAAAATTAGACCTAATGTGTTTTTTTTTACAACCATTATCTACTACAACTATACAAATTTATTAAGGTTGATGTGCCCGGTATAGCAGGTATTGTGCCGAAAAGTTATCATTAAAAATTATAATTGTTATGTAGAAAGTGGTACTGAAATACCGAAATAAACAATGCAGTTCATGAGAACTCTGAAAATCCCGACATTAAAAATATCCCTGCACTTAAAAGGTACCTGCGTTAATATTGTTCTTAATTGTTTACTAATCTTCGTAACTGCATTCAAAATATTATTGTTTATTTATATTTGTACCTGCATAGCAACAGGGGTAGTAAAGAGAATAATATCAACAAAAGATTAAGGCGCATTCATTATGTATCTACTTCGACTAATTGTTTTTAAAATGAATATTCTAGAATGCGTTTGTGGTATTGTTATTATTTCATAGTGTCGGCTTGGTTGGATTTTTATGCCTACACTTCGAGATATTGAATGTCGATATCGATGATATATTTTGAATTATGTAAACGACTCTTTAGGTATGAATTTTAATTTTATTGTAACATACGTAGTTTGAGTATTTAATTATCTACCTAAAGGGTTGTATTGTGTTGATGTGTAATAGGATAAGATGTGTAGGTATTTTATGATTTGTGCTATGCGAAAAGACGCTATAATTAATAATGGTGATAATGGACACAAGAAATGTTTTATATTTAATATCAGTGCAAGAGACGCTTTAAATATTCATATGTGAATTAATTAATAATTATAAATCAGCGCATTGGACGCTTAACAATATCAAACTTATTTGTAAATATTTATTTCATCATGTACATAATTCCTGGAATGCAGACAAGGGTGCAGTTGTACCCGCAATACAATGGAACTTGCAGTAGGCGTGTATTGCTACTGCAATCAACCAATCACGCCGCTGCACGTGGATGTATCGCGTCATCGAAGGGGTAGGACCAACCCCTCTCTACACCACTCAAGGAACAGCGGAGAAATGTCCTTGAACAGAAGTTAGTCTCCATCAGCCATCAGTGGTGAACAGTCGTTATCAGTGAGTCGTAGCGAGCAGTGGGTCGTAAACAGGCGTCCTTGGTATAAGGATCGCTCCTGCCATCACTCATCAGCTGACCTTCAGAGAGACAAGTGTCTCTAGTCATTGGGCTTCAGTTGAGTTGAGATATTCTCCTCCTGAAGCCATGACGTGCCAACTTCGTACCTGTGTAGGCTGTTAATTGCCTCCAGAAGCCTCGGACGTAGGGCTTCGCCCTACCAGCACTGCGCCAAGGGGCGCCTTCTTCAACTTGTTTGCCTCTAGGCATTTTCATGCCAGAGGCGCCCTCATCGTGGGATCCATTACAATCATCGCAAAGTGAAATTTAATTATTTTAAAAGTGCTACGTTTTCATTTTCATTGAAATAATAATCAAGTGTGTTTTTTTTATATTGGGATAATTACGTGTGCACAGACAATACGGGGTAGTGAGTAAGTCGTAGTATTGTGTTGCTGTTTAAACGTGTGTTTGTAATAGTGGTAAGAATTTTTTTTATTTTTAATTAAATGTTTATTTGAATCTAAATTTGTCTTTTACACATTTGTCCATTTAATTACAGATAACTTGTCGTCTCTTAATTTATATAGCCTCACTGTATAATTTAATCGAGACCATTTTATTGTTTTAACTCCTGGAGTGCTGTGGGTAGCCCAGTAGAGTCTCAGCCGCTGGCATTATTGGTTATAAGATTTTATATATCCCTTACAAACCAATCTACCATCTCTCTCACCCCCCCATATCATATTGGCTTCCGAACGTGGGTCCGTAACGAAAAAATGCACTCCTGTGCATAATCGTTACAACGAATCCGTCCCTGAGATTTTGTAATTAGTTTTTTTTTGTGATATCGGAGGAGGGTGTATATTTTTTTTCAATAATGAACTGACAAGTTATCTGTAATGGCGAATGTGTATTGTTTTGACTTTTGGCCTTGTTTATCTGACATGTGTTTATTGTGTATTACGGTATGATTCGATCGATGGATAAGGTGTCGGATATCAGATGCTATGAGCGCGAATTTTCGCTTTCGTTCGGAGGCTGGACTGATGAAGGCCCCGAACGGTTCCTCAAAGAATGCGAGGAATGCTGGAAGCTTGAGTGGGAAGATGAATTGCCAAGGGAGGCTGTGTATTGCTTGCGCGGCGACGCTAAGCAGTACTGGAAGTCTCTGGGGTTTCGGTATTGTCGATGGGGTGTATTCAAAGAAGTAATTTTGCGAAGGTTTGGTGTGGAAGGGCAGATAAATGCGATCTATAATGACCTGTTGACAGTGTGTCAAGGTCGGGATGAACTGGGGAGTGATTTTGTTGACTGGAAGGTCAGGATAAACAATCGTTTAAAAGGGTATGGCCATGTATTATTTAAAGATGAAGGACCAGCAATGAGCGTATGGAAGCAAATGACATCCTGGTATAGGACGAGGATTAATGGTCGGGAGTTAGTTAATCTGGAACATTTGCAAGAGTTGGTATGGCGCCTGGACTTTCCAGAATACACTCCGGAAGGACAATCTGAACCTGAGGTGATCACCGAGAGTTATCAGGTTGTGTTAGATAATCTTCCAGACATAGCATCTGTTCGCGATGAAATTCGGTGTGATGTACCTAGCCAGGACGCTAGGGAGGTTGAGGTACCCGCAGAGGATGAGGTTTCCCTCTCGGAGGAACAGGTTGAGGATGATATGGAAGAAGACACCGAACTGGAGGCACATACACCTCCCTCTATTCACGAATGGGTTAAGTCTTTCGCGTGGGTGTTGAAATCAGTGTTGGCAATGCTGATCGTCGCGGGATTGATCGCGGAAAGCTGCATACGTTTGCTTATATGTACAGCTATAATTATTATTAGATTCGTGAATAGAAAAATATCGCGTCGCCGTAGAACAGCGTTGATATTGTTCAAAAAGATAAAATATGCATCCATCAATCGAATCAACTATGAATGTTTTGCCATCGATGATTATTTTTACAATTTGTTCATCGATATGGATTCTCGATGTTTGAAGTCGAGGAGAAAATTCAATCAAGCCAGATAGTCACATATGTGTGTTATATTGGATTAGGATTGACTTAGGATTGTTATAGGAATAATGCATTTTGTTTAAATATTTTTAAATGGTTTGAATATTGTCCGTAAAAATATCTCTGGCGCCCAGTATAAATTAGAATGATGTATAGGTATAGTTTTCACGTTTAAAATGTTTTTTAATTACGTAGGTAGGTAGGTGCAACTTTTGTTAAATGCCTACGCGTGCATTTATTTTTTGTAATCGTTGTAAAATGTTATAATAATTTTTGTAAATGAAAAAAAGAATTTGTTTGAAGTAACCAGCGATTGTAACGTGTGAAGATAATTTATGTGGATGTTGGATGTGTGGAAAATGTGAATATAATGTTGTTATTCTGAATATGGAAGTTGTAACAGAGGAGAGAGATGCTTTGTACGATAGAGATATGTGAGGGATTCTCAGTTGGCACGGGGAGTTATTTGTAAGAGGAGAAAGTAATGCTGCGTGTATTGAGTTGTAATTCTGCGTGTATGAAGGGTATGTTTTTTTATTATTATGGGATAAGCACAGAGGCGATGAGTGTTCCGTCCAGCTGATTTCGTCGTGAGGACAGTGAGGTCCATGTATGTGAGGGACAGTGAGGTCCAATGCTTGTGAAGAGTGATGTATGTGCAACTGAGAGAACCAGTCCCCCAGCCTGCCGTCACAAAGCATGCTTGTAGAGTGCAGAAGTATGAGGAGTATAATATTCGTTTTACATGAAGAGTCACATCTACCATGTTTGTTTTGGTCACATACGAGGGATATGTTTGACGATGTATATTTGTAATTTAAATAGAGCTGGATTTAAAAGAAGTAAAGTAAGAAGAAATGCGTTTAAAATTTGTTTATGATTTTAAATTGAAATGTGTGTGCACCTACCTACTTGCTAATTGTGTTGAATTTTATAGATATTTTCGTAAATTATTTGTATTGAATTGGAAAATAAATTGTGTGAGGAGTATTGGAAATAATGGATAACTTTTCGACAAGGAATAGGTGGCGATTTGATGTGCCCGGTATAGCAGGTATTGTGCCGAAAAGTTATCATTAAAAATTATAATTGTTATGTAGAAAGTGGTACTGAAATACCGAAATAAACAATGCAGTTCATGAGAACTCTGAAAATCCCGACATTAAAAATATCCCTGCACTTAAAAGGTACCTGCGTTAATATTGTTCTTAATTGTTTACTAATCTTCGTAACTGCATTCAAAATATTATTGTTTATTTATATTTGTACCTGCATAGCAACAGGGGTAGTAAAGAGAATAATATCAACAAAAGATTAAGGCGCATTCATTATGTATCTACTTCGACTAATTGTTTTTAAAATGAATATTCTAGAATGCGTTTGTGGTATTGTTATTATTTCATAGTGTCGGCTTGGTTGGATTTTTATGCCTACACTTCGAGATATTGAATGTCGATATCGATGATATATTTTGAATTATGTAAACGACTCTTTAGGTATGAATTTTAATTTTATTGTAACATACGTAGTTTGAGTATTTAATTATCTACCTAAAGGGTTGTATTGTGTTGATGTGTAATAGGATAAGATGTGTAGGTATTTTATGATTTGTGCTATGCGAAAAGACGCTATAATTAATAATGGTGATAATGGACACAAGAAATGTTTTATATTTAATATCAGTGCAAGAGACGCTTTAAATATTCATATGTGAATTAATTAATAATTATAAATCAGCGCATTGGACGCTTAACAATATCAAACTTATTTGTAAATATTTATTTCATCATGTACATAATTCCTGGAATGCAGACAAGGGTGCAGTTGTACCCGCAATACAATGGAACTTGCAGTAGGCGTGTATTGCTACTGCAATCAACCAATCACGCCGCTGCACGTGGATGTATCGCGTCATCGAAGGGGTAGGACCAACCCCTCTCTACACCACTCAAGGAACAGCGGAGAAATGTCCTTGAACAGAAGTTAGTCTCCATCAGCCATCAGTGGTGAACAGTCGTTATCAGTGAGTCGTAGCGAGCAGTGGGTCGTAAACAGGCGTCCTTGGTATAAGGATCGCTCCTGCCATCACTCATCAGCTGACCTTCAGAGAGACAAGTGTCTCTAGTCATTGGGCTTCAGTTGAGTTGAGATATTCTCCTCCTGAAGCCATGACGTGCCAACTTCGTACCTGTGTAGGCTGTTAATTGCCTCCAGAAGCCTCGGACGTAGGGCTTCGCCCTACCAGCACTGCGCCAAGGGGCGCCTTCTTCAACTTGTTTGCCTCTAGGCATTTTCATGCCAGAGGCGCCCTCATCGTGGGATCCATTACAATCATCGCAAAGTGAAATTTAATTATTTTAAAAGTGCTACGTTTTCATTTTCATTGAAATAATAATCAAGTGTGTTTTTTTTATATTGGGATAATTACGTGTGCACAGACAATACGGGGTAGTGAGTAAGTCGTAGTATTGTGTTGCTGTTTAAACGTGTGTTTGTAATAGTGGTAAGAATTTTTTTTATTTTTAATTAAATGTTTATTTGAATCTAAATTTGTCTTTTACACATTTGTCCATTTAATTACAGATAACTTGTCGTCTCTTAATTTATATAGCCTCACTGTATAATTTAATCGAGACCATTTTATTGTTTTAACTCCTGGAGTGCTGTGGGTAGCCCAGTAGAGTCTCAGCCGCTGGCATTATTGGTTATAAGATTTTATATATCCCTTACAAACCATTCTACCATCTCTCTCACCCCCCCATATCAAGGTGTTTGAAACACACGATTCATATTATTGTTTTTTATCTATATAAACGTAAATTTGCAATATACAAATTAACTACAAAATTAATTGTTGGGTATAAAATAAGGCTGGACTCAGCATCAGGACAAAATGTCGCTTGTTCAATGCGTGCATCATCCTAATTCTTCTATATGGCTGTGAGTCTTGGCACTGTTCCTATGACAATGATATCAGAGCGCAGGGAATGTCGTGGAAAGAGGTGACGCAACTGGCACAGAGACGCTCTGAATGGAGGAGGCTGATTTCTGCCCTGTGCTCCCGAGAGTAGCGTTGAGGGCGAGATGTGATGATGATGAATCAAAGTTTTTTATCAGTTAAGTTTTCAAACTGTACAACACAGGACTTTCATTACTAACAGGCCATTTCTCACACATCAGCCAGACACTTACTCTGTGTTGTGAACACGCAGGCCGTCTCCTCAATATCATAAAAAGAAGAAATTCAGAATTGACTATTATAGAACCAACTTCAAACGTAAAATTTATGAGGCACAAACGACATATAATCGAATGCAAAAGATATAATAACATTGATTGTAAAGTGTTCATCATTATTTATAAGTTTCATCAATCCATACCATTATTACGTATCCTAAAAATGGGGTAGTCAGTGATCTCACTGCATGCAAAAAGCACGCTAGTAATTCTCTCCGTACCACTTTTTTTAGACATATTTATAATAACTGGTATTCATCGAAAATGCACGATAGAATATTGCTGCATTTTGGTACACATTCAAATGTATTATCTATTCATTCAACATTCATAATATAAAACGACATAAGGAAGATTAAGAGAAATGAAATGTTAAATTTCGGAACGCTTAGCTTAAATGTATGGCATCTGATATAAATAATTCATTGGGTTAACATCTTCAAATGGAAGGGTACATAGATAATATATATACACTGTGGAGTGTATAAGTGGAATGGATAGCAAATATTCTTGAACAAGGGCTCAGTAATGGGGTGCTTATATGCTTACGTGGTAGTAGGAGTCCTTTGAGAGTGAATTCTACACCAAAACCCATTAAAGTTTAATGTAATTTATTGGAGTTTAATTCATATATTAGATTATTAATTCCAATGTAACGATGAAAGCTATTCAAAAATTAGGTTTTGATATATCGTTAAATCAATTACAAAGTATTTTATTTATTGGAATTACCATTTTATTCAAAATATGAATATTATCATTCGTCTTTAATAGTTTTCGAATGCTCAAAGAGAATACACTTTTTTCTTACAAAACGCGTATTAGGTACTCTGTAAGCAATTTTGTGTTCAATACTTGAGTAAAAAAATATGAACATATTTGTATTGAAAAAATGTTGAATTTATACATTTAAACGTTGGGTTAAGATTTATCAACACCGGGCCATACGAAAAGTAAAGTAAGTAACGTTGATAAGAAAATATAAAAGGTCATCTAAATTTCTTTGCAGTAAAAAATATAAAAATACGGATAAGTTAGATGCGGAGGCGCTAGGGAACAATTAATATTGTATAAATAACAGTCAAAATTTGAAAGCTCGTAAAAAAGGTAGCTCAAATGTTAATCAGATACAAGTTCAGTTAAGGATTTACTTCAATGCAAGTTTTTTTCATCATTATAATAAAAGCCTTTGTTTCTTTTGAAATTTTAATTAAAATGAAATTGTTTCATTTCCTTGGCGTGTTTATGAATAATTTGTTATCCTATTTAGAATTAAACTTAATCATTGATTGCATGCAAATGGGTTAAAAGGAAGTCTCATAAAAGATAAATCAATCTGATTTTCTATAAAGATAACTTTAAATATTTAGGTTTCGATAAAAAAAATCACACCATATCGTTCTTCTAACAAGGTTTATTCTTCAAGCCATTTATAGTTTTTTTTGTTCTTAAGAGGTTTAAAAGTGTTTTTATTTCCTTCAAAATATTATTAAAAGGGAAGTAAGAATAATAATATGAAACATGTCTGATTAAAAGCATTTATTTTTGATTATTATGAAAATAAATAATTTATTTAAAAAATGCGAGGGAAATATTTTATATATATCGATACTTGATACTTTAATATTTATATTTGTATGTTTTCAAAATGGTTGATCAAAACGTTATATATTTGTTTTTTACAGACTCATTATTACATCAAAATAAATGATGAAAAGGCTTCTTTTGATATAAAATCAAAAACGCGATAATTAAAAACAAAAACAAACAAGCCAAATGAGTTTATTTTTTCGTAAATGAATATCAAAGACCCTTCTTGTTGAAATCACAACACAGACACATACACACACATACACATATCGCTTTGACCAAAATTTATACAGCTTTATATTATGTAATACATGTTGTAGGTAGTTGTACGTATGATACCAGAGCCACATCGTCCCAAAATACTACTTGTGGGTAAATTGCATTTGAGCTTCGGTCGAGCGCGAGCACTTAGACTGGTTCTAATTCGATAAGGGTGCTACGAGGAACCCGTCATCGTGACCAGGAGTGGAGAAGTGGCGGAGGGTTGATGATGTTACGGGGGAAAGAGGAGACCCCGGGGAAAGAAAAGCGAAAACCGAAAAAATGAATAAAAAAACAAGAGCAAAAAGCTCAATCATTTGGACAGATGGTCCAGCGAGACGTGGTTTAGTGTCGTACGTCTGTTGGATAGGCTTGTGTTTTCGTCTACAAGTACGTGTGAGATTAATACAAGGCTATGTGGAAATGATATAATAATATATATGTAGGTACAACCTATGTAACGATGAACATTTCATTCTATTTACTTTTTTATGTGTCCTAGTTTTACTTATACAGGACAATCGATTGTGTTCAAATTTCCCATGCTGGAGATTCCATGTAGATAATAAATATTAAACCGAAATATTTTTTTCTGGAAAAAAGGTGAAAACATCACATTATTGAATTGTTATTGGTTTTTGAATTTATAATAAATAAATTTTACAAATGTCATTCATGACTCGTATCTTTATAATTTTAAAACGAAACTTTAGACTACTTGCGTGTTAATTATGTGCATCTTCTACTACTATACCATTACGGCGTATACCACAAGTGGAGAAGCCAGCAGAACATTTATTCACTGTGTCGGTGTTTAGGTAGTAGAATTCCATAGCGAAAAAAATAAAACAAATGTTTTATTCTTCTATTTGTTTAATTTGACGATAGTCAATCTCAGATTGACAATGTCCTAACAAGACGAATTAAACAAATAGTAGAATAAAACATTTGTTTTATTTATTTCCCCAGCAGAACAGCTGCATGTTATAAACATGTAAGATGACTTTTACGCGCCAACAAAGCTTAAGACATTCAATATGGGTAGCAAATTTCATCGCTGAATTTGAGATTTAAATATGTGTACATATATTGTTTTTCGAAAACCTGTCTTTTACAGGGCACTCGAAAATTTAAGAAAATTAATGGGAATTAAATTTTCCACAGGATGCACCACGGAACATTACATACATAATAAAGAGAGTAAATATTTATGACATACATAATATCTTGAAAGTTCTGCTGAAAATATATGTTTATCTATGTGACTACTTAAAATATAATAACAACCTAATGAGTTCTTTAGTAGATATATTAGTTAGTTTAATGGCTACCCCAAATATGAGAAATACCTTATGGTATTTATAAATTAATAAATATAAAACCTCTTTTATATTGAAATCATGTGCTTTAAATAACTAATTGATAAATCAAATTTATAAAAAAAATAACATTTTTTTTTATCATCACTCATTTATGAAATTTTTGCTACAATAAAAAAAATATATTTTTTTAACAAAGAATTTTTGAAGATTATATTATATCTCGTTTCTCATGATGAATTTTAAAATATTTTCAACTTTCCTTTTAAAATTAATTTTCAAGTAGACAGTATTATGAATAAAGATGGCGGTTTACTGAACCACTCTATCGATCTACTTGAGTCAGCTGTTTGGAATGATAAATGTAGGGTAGTATACAAAATAAGAAAAAGTACACCTACATATGTACAAATTACATCATATTTTCATTTTGAATTAATTACTTCTTGATCGCTTGTCTCAGACATTTAATAAGAAAAATATAATTATAGTTGTACTAAAAATATTATAAAACATTTTTTTTTGTGAAAGAATACATTTCAAAATAATTGCATAGATATTTAATTAATTTCATTTAAATTTTCAGATAACATTATTTTTAGTAATATTCTGTAATATTGACTTTTGAAGTAGTTATGTATGATTCTATTGAAAATAAAATAAAAAAAAATTATATAAATTTTTGAGAGTAAATTATAATAAAAATATATATTCGCGATTAGGCGTTTATTATATATCGAAATACAAGACTATAACTGGAGTTTGAAAGAAATTTTGATTCGTTGTTTCGTTTTTCAGGAGAAACAATAAAACTACTTGAGACATTTTTTTAATTTGATATTCAGATGAAGTCACATATAAATTAAGATAAAAAATCTTAAATTGAATTATTTATCTTTATCAGTCCTTTGAATAAAAGCTGCATTCAATGTATTAAAATACAATTTGTCAATTTGGATGCAATTCGTATTTTTTTACACAATCAGTAATCAATTTTGATCAATATTATTTTTTGTTTAAATTAATTATGGATGTTATACAAAGTTCAATAAATAAAAACGAAATCAGATTATTTTTATGTTTATTTTCAAAAACAGTTGAAACATTTTTTTTCTATTAATACACATTTTATTGTTAAAAAGAAAGTTTAAAACGCACTAGGTAAGCTGTTGTGCTATATTTTCCTCTTAATAATACTATTTTAAACTATATTTAATTTAATCATATCACTAATTTTCGATTTTATTTGAAAATCACTGGCAAAGAATATTTATGGAAAACAAATCAATATTACTATTTGCTTTTGAAAACCACTAAAAATATGCTTTTTTTCACGAGAGAAAGAATTTTTGTAATAGGTATTTGTAAAGATGTAAGATTTGTTTTTATTTTCTTTGCTTTCATTTACTCTCTGATAATAATATGTTTCAATATACTGACTTCTTATTGTAATCAAATTTATCTTTATGTCAATAAATCAAAATCATTGATTATTTTATTTAATTTTCTTCATAAAATAAGATATTCAAAAAAAGTTTCCTATCTACACGTGTTTTACAGTGAAAATATAAGAATGTTATTTGTTAGCTATTTCTTTTGTTATAGAACATTTTATTTCATATCTAAAATATTAATTCATGCTCATAAAATTTATGTGTTATTTTCCAGATTATGCATGAAACTATTTCATTTATAAGAGATGAAGACTTTAACATTCGTTTGTTCGACCGTAAACTAGCGCCAAATGAAAAACGGTGGTAAGTTCAACTACAATTCAGTGATACGCCGAGAGTGAGAAATGATAAAGAAATTCAGTTGTTTTCTTTGAAAATAACAATAATTTATAACTTTTTATAAATGAAAACACATGACATATGTTATATTTATCTTTTGAATTCATAAAAGTCTTAAATTGAACAACATTTTTATCGTTTTTTTCATTTAATATGTCATATTGTTTTTTTCCGAATTTCACGTGTACTCTATCATTGAAGTCTTTTAGGACTAAAAATGCTTTTACTTCTTGTAAAATGTTAAATAAGATTGTTTTTCACTGAAACCATTTACAAATACAGATGAGTGATGATGTTATGCAAAATAAACGAATAAAAGTGTAAGTGTGTAAAAAGTTTTGAAATATTGTACTCACAATCACCGATGGCGAGTATTCAACATTCGCCGATCGGAAGATTTCTACGAGATGAACCATATGGAAGTTTTTGATCACTGGATACAGGCAAAGAATAATTTAAATCACGGGGGTGATTCGATTAAAGTAAAAGTTTATCACGTTATAATTTATTGTTCATACAATAACATACAGTTTTTATCATCTGAAAACCGTAAGTAAGTAAACACGACACAAAACACCCAAGATTTCTAAAATCGGTCCCGAATTATTGTGACAAGTTATTTGTTTGTCGAACATCAACAAAGTAGAGAAAAGTTTGTATATATCGCACGGGTTTATGTGAAGGCTTCGTAGAGGACGTCGTAGCCGTAGCGGTAACGCGGCGCTCTTGTCTCGGGCGTCGTGTGAACTGTCGGCGTAGTAAGGGAGGGTCGGTAGAGGGCGGGTGCCCCACGCAGCTGCGTGAGTCGCGGACCAATAGCGTACATGCATCCCCCTCCCTGCCCGCTCCCTCGCCCCACCTGCATCCCCTGCATCTTGCACCCACACACCCTCACCCGGATAAATCGATGGCCGGTATATTGCGTTAATTATTTAGGAAACACGCAATCATAACGGAAAGGTGGCCGTGTAATTTCTCATAATTTATTGAGTGCCTTGGTAGGCGTGGATTTTGCTTTAAACTTTTAATTGGATAAATTATTATTACACGTACTTCTTGCATTTGAAAAATAAATGTTCAATTGAAATCAAAGAAAGACAAAGTTTCGCGGTGAACATAATTATTATTTCAGAAATGCCAATAAAAAAACTTTCAATGATCTAATAAATGATACTTTCTATTAACGTCAACATTGCTCCATTTAATATTTCGTTATCATTTTTTAATTCATTTCAAACGTGTCGATTTCATTATTTTATTGCTGGGGGATTGGTGATATCGGAAATTGTCACTTGTGCGAGTGGAAGTAATCGTTAAATTTTACGATGACAATTGAGCAGTGTTTTATTTGAATATCAGATGTGACGGGACAGAGAGAATCACAAGGCAATAATCAACGCTTTGCAACGAATACGCTCAATTCAACAGATGTTCCCTGTGTAACTCCGTGCCTACATATACTACATCCCTATTACATAACAAAAACCACAGTACATACATATCTACTATTATAAGTCTATCCTTCTTATTCCAATAATATAACCAACTTCTTCAATCATCATTTGATTGAATTAAAATCGTTACCTACACGAGTTTCTAATCTTCTGGATCTATTAAATTCTTAACTTCAACCCATTATGTACTATTTTATCCTCTTTGTAAAATATGATTTGTTTTTTTTTATATGATAATTATTTGACCTCTAGTATTATCGCGGAAGATATCGCGCTACTGCGATAAACTCACCTATTGCACAAATTTATTTGTCTGGTTCTACAATGTTTATATTTTAATAATGTTTGTTTTTTTGTGCAATAAAGATTTTTATTTTTATTATTACTATTTTTTGTTTTACTAAATCATGATAATATAATTAAAAAGATAAACATAAATGCATTTAAATTTTTCTAAAGGTTGTTTTGATACCTTACATGAGTAGGTACCTACACCGTTTATGCAGTATTCAGTTTTACATTGAAATCAACATTACTAGTTAAGAAATACCTGTTATATTTAAAAAAAAAGTATTAAGTCATTGCTTTTTTTTACTATAATATTACAATTTTAGTACGAATATAAATATTAGATTTCCACAAATGTTTTTAAAGTTCTTGCGTGAAGTTTATGAAAAAAGGATAGCGATATTATCATTAATTTGCATGATGTTTTCCACATCGTTGAAATATTTCGAAAGCAAAACATCACATCATAATGAACATCAAACCTTCTTTATCGATGCGGGAAAAACCTTTGAGATAGAAAGAGAGGTCGCCCCAAGGGCACGGAATTGGGATGGGTGGGGGAGCAGAGATATAGCGGTGAATTAAGGGTGGCGCAGAGGGTGGTGGAATAGATGGGGAAGGGCACTGCTCTTCCGGTTGCTACATAGAACACCAACCTCAACTTTGAACATAAAACTATAAAGGTTCTTCTTATCATTCAACAATATGGACTTTGGACAAGTATCTACGAGTAGGTATATTATATTGTATATACATAATGAAAGGAAGAAACATTCTTGCAAAGTTCGTGAAAATCGGATCAAATACGATTTAATTAGATTTGTGTACCTACAAGACAAAGAGATAAGTATTTGATTTATGATTGAAGACCGAAATATAACTTAGTTGATCGTCGTGAAAAGAAACATTAGGTATTATTTTTTTGTAGGTATATTAGTCATTTGATAAATATGTTTAAATTATTATCATTAAGAAATATTACGTAAATATGTGAATCATGACTAATAATCAATACAAAAAGTTATTTTTGGTTTATATTTCAATATGAATTTTTAAAAATAAATATTTCCTTTAGGTATATATATTATCTCTTTATTTTTTTTAATGGTGTAAATTCTACAACGTAATATTTTACCAGAACAATTTTAAGATTTATACTAGGTACATAGAAAAATATCTGCATATTTCCTGCCTTTTCATCACTTGTAAAGTAAGCAAAGAACATCAAATGCTATCACCAACTATTTTAATCATATTCATATAATCTATTATATTTCAAATGATTTTTTTTATTTATTTATTTATTTTCCAAAAATATCTATCTATCTATCTATACCCTCACGCCGTGTCCCAGGTGGGGTAGGCAGAGAGAACGGAACGCCATGTCGCTCTATCCTTACATACTTCTTTCGCTTCCTCTACATTCATCCAGTTTCTCATACATGCACGCCGATTCCTCTTACTTATTATTACCTCCTCTTACTTATTATTCCAAAAATATTACAAACAAAAATAACATAAAAACATCATTATGGTCTATATTGCCCCACTAGACCAAAATCTGTTCTGGGGTTATACTAAGAAAAATAAGACAATTAAATAACAGAATTAAATAACTAAGTATAAAGTACTAAGATTGTATGATTAGTAAAAATATAATAAATTTGGATAGTACCTACGTACTTCAAGGATACTAAATTGAAAGTAAGTTGGTTTTCAGTAGTTACCGCCCACATCATCAAGCTAGCATTAAGAAAAGGAATTACATACATTCTGATATCAAAATAATTTGTGTGAACTATTAGAAATTACTATAAAGAATATTGATTTTATGATGGTGAGTATTATTAAAATAATTAGTACGGTAGAACAAAGATATACAATAGATGAGATATTTGACGTAGGAGGTACCTACTTATTATCATCTAATGTCGATTATTTGTAATGAAACCATATTGAGATGTTATGAAATATTACCCCTCGATGGACTTCAACAAGCGTAGCGTACGTAGCCTCGGGCGCTATAACGAAGAAACCGCCAAGTATGTTTACGTATCTATAATAATAATAATAATACTATATTGTATGGATATAAGGCAGTGGGAGATAATAATAAGAAAAAGTCTTTTGGGTCCAATTGCCCTAAATACGTGTTTTTGTATTACGTAATAATACCTACGAATACCTACTTCTAAGGATTTATCATAGAAATTCACTGAGATTTTCATTGTGTTTATTGATTTATAATATTCTGAGAACACAACGAAAATTTTCTATCTTTCTTTTAATACCGTCATGACGAATCCCACAGAAATTAACGTTTGACTTTTACCCTTTGCCAAATAATAATTAAGACATTCAAAATGGGTGGCATATTACAACGCTGAATCAAATTGTTCAATGTTTTGTACGTATTATTTCACGAATAACTGTATTTATGGAACATTAAAAAATTTAAAGAAAAGAACGCGAGACATATTCTGAGACCAAGGGTCCCACGGAATATTATTTATGATAAACTTAACTACTATGAATATTCTTTTCATTGCATGAAGTTCATACTTTACTTTTATGTAAAAAATTCAGCAGTCATTAAACATTTTTCTCTTTTCACCATGAGAGTTTCTCTCAGAAAGATAAAACAGATATACTTCTCTTTCAATTATAGCTTATCTGTATCAATGAGTCACATTTTATCACGACATTTGTAATGTTTCGATATCAAAAAGTGCGTTTATTAAATAAATGTTTGTCTCACATACATTTAGTGGTGATAAGTCTTTTCCTTAAAGAACTACATAATTTAGCTGACATATTGCATAATCCACTTCCTATGGCATTCTAGATTACTACTTAAGTACTTTTTTATTGTGTTAACTAACTCTAGTGCAGTTGTGCGACAAACATACAGATATTAAAATCAAGGCATCTGAAATATTAAGCGAGGTTAAAAGTAGAATATTTTTAAAAGGACAACTCCGGGTATATTGTTTTAGATATAACTTTATTATTATCATCTTCTGACCCTTCCCTGACGTTTATCATGAAGTAAATGTGAAAATAAAGTACTTTGTTTCAAAGTTGTTTCCAAGTAATGCAATAATAGAAACAAGTCACAACAAATAAACAAAAAAATAAAAACAACAACAGTTTCTTTTTTTGTGAAGAGTTCAATCATCTTTATTGTTTCAGTGGGTTTTTGTAAGGAACTTTTTATCAAATGAAATTAAGAACTTTAACAAATAAAGTATATTGAGAACAGTTGATATAGGTAGAGAAACATTTTTTTTTGTAATTATATGAAGTAAAAAAGTAAGGTTTGCTATGTGTAATGAATACACAGATCATCTTTTTGGTATTATCAAAATATAAAGATTATCAATAGGGTGATGCTGTCTTCTTTTTAACCTTAAGGCATATATTAAGTCTTTTCCATAATAAATTTGAAAACTTTTTGTAGAAATACTCATTGGTTGTCAACAAAAATATAAAAAAAAATATATAAAAGCAAATGTAGGCTGTAGGTATATGGTTGAACAAATTAATAAATAAATAGAGAAACCTTGCAAAATTATAGGGATTGGTGAATATAATATGTAGGTGTTGGAAGATAAACGAAGGAAACTGTAACTACATAGGAACATACAACGTTATATGGTATGGTATGGTTAGTATCAGGTAGATTATCATTACTCTTATATCTATGTATGTATGTAGATACTAAAAGGTACAATAATTACTAACTACTGCACGATTAGTGTGAAGGGAAATTCGAGGGATTAGATCATCTTATTAAAGGCTGGAGACCTTTATCATTCCTCACAGAGAAGACAAGGGATGCAAATCATCAAATATTAAACTTACGAAATAAATAAATATAGTTCTAATATTTATTTATTCATGACCAAGACGCAATTATGTCAACAAATCAATAATTTATAATACAATATTAAGTATCAATATATTTCCCTTCATACCTATAAGTGTACACATTTTGACATTTAATATCTATATTATTTGTTTATAAGTTCTCATATTTTTCTATTAAATTTAAAGTATCGAAAATTCATTTTAATATAAGTTTTAAAATTTTATACTAATAAACTGTTTAATTTTCACGTATGATTTTGTATTGTACTAAATACAAAATCAAACGTGAAAATTAAACAGTGTTTAGTACGACATTTTAAAACTCACATTTTTTATTTATGTTTTATTTAGAGCAATTCAAGCCAAAGCCTTTTATATGTTAGTTATATATGGTTGTCATTATATATTAAAAGATTTAAATGATTAGTAGAAAATATATTAAACTAATAAAAATATAGCACTTATAATTACTACTTCCACAGCTTTTAAGAGCTTCCGCTCTCATCGCTGGCTAACGTTAAGAATCTTAAGGGATAAATATAGATAGTGTGGAAGGAATTAATATACCTATGTGTTTTATTTATATTAATTTCACAAGTACCATGGGTCCACAATATGAGAAAATATAAGATTAAGTAAAAAGTATAAATGTTTGTATATTTTTTCCTTGTTCTAAACAAGATACCTACTTCACTCGTATTAAAATATTCATTAAGTAAATTTAATTCCTTCCAACAACATAGTTTCTAAATGTTTTCAAGACATCGAATTATTTTCTTTTTTTTCGATTTAAGTTATTTGTCGTGTACATCTCTAAATAATGACAAATTTATTACATATGCCTAGAATATTGTACGTGTTGTATATTCAATGGTTGCCGAAACAATGGGCAAGATATATTCGTATCTAGGGATGATAATGGAGATCTCTGAGAGGTACATAAAATACAGAATTATTATAAAATGTCTTGGTGTTGTTTGCTGTTCTTAATGTGAAAAGGGTAAGACTAGAGGTGTGATATTAACAGATTACAATGTCATCATATTATAAACATTATTGTTATAACATACATAGATGTTATAACTAAAAATTTAAATATGCTTAATCACATCTCACTAAATTGGAATTAATGTAGCTTATTTGATTTCAAATTAATTATTATCAAAGTAAGTAGGTATAGAGTAAGGCGTGCCATAATACGAAAAGATATGTTGAATAAAATATATAAAAAGTTTTGGTTTCTATATATTTTTTTTGAAGGGAAATTTTAGTGAAATACACAACGTACCTAATTGAAATTAAGAAATAAATTTGCATGCAATTGAATAATAAATTTTACTTCATTTACACTAATTATTTGTGAAAAAAATAGTAATTTTTTTCATTGTTCAAATAAATGTATGCAGGTTAATAAAAAATCACAATTATCATAGCAAAACAATCAATAACTAAAGCAGTTCAATAAGGTTTGAATGCTGTATCAGTAAACAAATTATTAAAATTAGGATTTATATTCATCGATTATGACAAGAAACATTTATTCATCGTACTTTTTCATGAGATGAAGTTCATAAAAGTATCAGAATAAAAGCTGTTTATTTGAAAACCCAGATGAAAGGAATGATTTTTTTGGTAATTTTTATTTGAAATATACTTCTACTTCTTCTTCTACCTCTTGATGTAGATCATCGATCTGTTAATTCAGAAGTTGACGCTTCTTGTGATGCTAAAGACCAGCTGTCTTTCCATCTTTTTGGTGATCTTCCTCGGGGACGTGAACCGACTGGTGTTTCCTTAGCAGCTATAATGTACGATTCTATTTTCAGCCATCTGATCTACATGGTCTCTCCAGAATCGTCTCCTTTTCCTACTCCATCTTACGATGTCCTCCGTGTTGCATATGTTCCTAATCTCAGTATTTCTTATTCTATCTCTGAGAGTTTTGCCCGCAATAGCACGTATTGTTTTCATCTCTGATGTTCTTAGTAGGTTTTTTGTTCGTATATTTGAAATATACCTACTCATTAAACTTTTTTGATCAAAATTGAGAAACAAAAGCAAATATACGAAATAAGAAGCGCGGAGATATCAGAGGTATCTTCCATTGAAAATCTCCTCAATGACCGGGTGTTGAGCGTTTCATAATAATATATCTAATAATTTGTTAATAATATATCTAATAATTTGTTAATAATATATCTAGTAATTCTTAGTGAAAAGTGTCTTCCAGTGTAAAGTCACATAGTAAGTGTATTATAGTGCAGTGCGCATTTTATGAAAATTAACAGTTTGTTCTTTGAAAGAGTGTTCTGTGAACTAACTGGAATTAAATTAACGATTTATATGCTTTGATTTTATATTCCTTGCTGCATATAATAGCACTTGAAGAATTAACCATAAAATCGGTAAACTTGGTTGCACTATGAGTAGGTATTCATGAATACAATATTATTTTAAAATTTTACTCTTATCCGGGTCCATTTGCACTTCACAATATTAACAAATTTGTGTTACCCTTTTTTAATTTTCATATTTTTTAAATGCATAGTCTTCTAACAACGTTACTTATAAGAGATGTCATGATAATAATTAGTATTGATTGATCCATAAAAAAAATATAAAATTGTGTACATAAATGAGATACTACTATCGTATTTAACAATTCAAAGCATTTTCTACTAGCGTTCTGGCCAAGGAACACACTTGATAATAAATCATTTGACAAAGAGCGCTCAGTTATTTAGGTAACACTTATATATGTTGAATATTAAAAATACGTTTGTATAAATATGTACCCATATGTTTGTATTGCTTTATATGTATCAATAATATTTCCATTCAAATAAAGTACGAAAATATGTTCATAAACAAAGCTCCGCCTATAACTTTAGCGATCCAATTAGTTCGAAAGTTTATTAAATCATCAGATTAAAAAATATATACCTAATACCTACTAAGAGATCTTATACCTTCATCTTAGATAATGTCATCTCTTATTTTGAGAAAGTTTTAATGACGGCTTTCATTTTTATTCAAGTTTTTTTTTAATACTCCGGAAAGTTTTTTCTTTAAATTCATCTTGAAGTTAAACAAGACATCTTTATCAGAAGGAATAATCCACACTGGTTTTGTACTTTTTTACCATTTTATTATATGAGCCGTACTAGCTTACACGACGTAACGACTGTTTTTCCATATGTTATAACGGTCTAAATACCACTTCACTTTTTAATAGAGATTAATATTGTTCCGACCTTAAGCGTGACTTAAAATATTTCGTGTTGATTTTGGTGCATCGTGACTATAGAACAGAAGGTGTTATTAAAAAATGAATAGCAAAATTTATATTGTTGATTTTTAGTCAGTACAATTTTCGTATTCATGTAAGTTCCCAGACTTCTGGTGTACGATTGGTGCACCATAGAAAAAACAATCGTAAGGAAAATTTGAATTTGGTCTGCGATAGCAAATTATTTTGTAAATAACGTTTTTCATTTAATCTAGGTTAATCTTAGATATGTCTCGTAAGACAGGTCAAAATATTCATATTCTTCATGAGTAAAGCTGCATAAGTCTAGTCACAACTAGGAACATTTTAATCGATATATTATTTAGTTAAATTTTTTTATTAACATTCAATCTTGATAAGGTACATTTTATTGGTGAATATCGACTTCATAAATTGTTGGATTACTTATCGACAAATCGTTATAATTGACAGTGGATTAAAATATAAAATTATTAATGAAGGGAACAATTAAAATGAGGGTTTGATAATATATTATGACAGTTTTATTAATTAATTATCAGATTTAAAAATGTAAGTCTATCAATGACATACGAGTACATTGCTTTAAATTGAATATTTACTTACGTTACATCGACACAAAACTATACTTAAGTGAATTAAAAAAATATACTTAAAAGATAGTAATGATTGTGTGTTAAGAAGATGGAAATGTGTGTTAAGAACATGAAAAGAGCATTTCAAGGAATGTGAAGACGTGAATGCTAGTGAGTATGAGAGAGAAAGAAATAACGTGAGTGATGGTGATGAAATTCGTATGATTGAAGTTACGAGTGCTTTGAATATAGCTAACTATAATAAGCCTATGGGGTATGATTGTGTTTCGATTGATCTCATCAAATCTGATGAACTGAGGACTTTTAAATGGTGCCTGAAGTTTTTCAATTCTTGTTGGAGGGAAGGTGTGACTCCAGAGGGCTGGAGGAAAACAATACTCTGTCCACTTTAAAAGAGAAAAGGTCTAAAGTTTGAGTTCAGAAGTAACCGGGTTCCGTGCTCGGTAAACTTTCAATAGGTAAACTAAATAGCAGAATTTTAGTTAAGGGAATGCGAAAAATTGCTGAGGGTAAGATATGGGATGCACAAGGAGTACACCGATCAAATATCTTCTTTACGAATAATCGTAGATAAGTTTTTGGGTAAACAACAGAATCTTTTCAGCGCGATCGAAGATTTGGAGAAAGCACACGATCGCGTGGACCGGAAACAATTATTATGGATTGTGTTGTTAGAATATGGGGTAACCAGCCAGTTGATTCGCTCAATTTATTTACTTTATGTGGGGAGTTCCGTTTTCGTGAGGGTAAAAATTCCCTTTTGGAATGGCTTATCCTTATAGGGAGTGAAGGAAGGTTGTATCACTTTGTGGCTGTTCAATCTATTCTTTTCATAAGGCAAGCGACCTTTAAAAAGGTGGATGTTGGTATTGAACAGACTGTAAGCCTGGTGAATGCGTTGATGTATTCAGATAACTTGGTTTTAATCGCTGAGAGTGAAAGAAATTTATTCAAAATTGTGTCGTGTGTCTATATTAGTTGAAGTCTGGATGGGATGAAAACTAATGTAACGAAGACGAACGAAGTATGTTTGCGAGGGATAGAAGATGCAACAAGAATACCGAAAGAAGAGAAGTGGCCGGTGTTAGAATGAACGGTGCACTTTGACCCATTGTTAGCATTGGTTATGTGTCAAACATGGCAAACACGTTGGCGCACAATACCATTTTGGTACAGTCATTTATACTATAGTTAACAGGATTCTGAAAAACCTGCAAACAAGAGTGGGTAGCCTAATCGATACCGGGGACTCCACGGAATTAGTCTGTGCTCAAATAAAACGTTCTGTAGTAAAATTATAACACTTATCTATATTCTTTTTCATTGACTTATCTAAAATTAAGCTTTTAAGATGTTTAAAATATCCAAATGTTTCAAAAATTTAATGTTCCTAATATCTCATTATAAATTTTGACTAGAATAAACATGTTATAAAAGAGAAAAAAAAACTTGAAATATTCATAATGAATTTTTTATTTAAAATTTATCTCCTTAACAAACTGGTAAGCGGTTTAAATGGGCGATCGTCATGAGTTGGTGGGAAAAGGGAATAAGGATATCAGGTGTTTGCACAATAGAGTTTGTATGAAGCTATTAAAGACCAAAAACCAAGAGGTAGTAACACAACTCCAACAAACATACACACACACAGTACCTACCTACATGCTAGTGATGTGAATATCAAATTGTGATATTCACGAACACGATATGTTAGAACATTTCATAGTTTTTGTATCACAATTGCAGAATTTCGAAATTTCTATACCTACGCCTTTCGTTGATTTTAATAAAGGAATTTAAAAAAAAATATCGTTAATGTATTCAATTGTTAATACAGGTGCATTTTTTTGCAACTAACTAAATCAGACTTCCAACTTGAGACGGATATTTCAGTTATTTGCATGTATTTAATACGAATCCAAACATAATATGAAAAAAAAACGCGAATATATGCTAATGAAAATGTGAATTTTCCAATCATCTATGTCGTATCGCGTATCTGGAATTGTTTGTATTGTTTTATATTTAAGTAGTTTTTTTATTTGTATATTTGTTTATATATAGGTATATACATATATTTTATTTCTATTTATTTCCAAAATATTACATACCTACTAAAATAATATGAAAACATCATAATGGAATATAATGCCCCACTAGATCGAAATATGTTCTGGAGCAATACTAAGAAAATACTAAAAAAATATTACAATTTAACAACACAATTAAATAACAAGAAAAATAAGACAATTTAATAAATTAGTAAATATAACACAAATTAAAAATATCACTATACTATACTATAATATTTATTTACTTTTTTTTTTTAAATAAAGATATATCTAAACACGAGCTATGCTCAAATTGGGGAGTACTTGAATTTATTACTTTGTCTTATGTTATTGTTTTGTTTTATTGCATGTATTTTTTTTTGATTAATAAAAATATTTGAATTTGAATTTGAATCTGGGTTTTGTTTGTTATAAACCCAAATACAACCTTATACACCTTTCACAGTAAGCTACTAAAAGCTTGTTTTTTTTGTAAATTATTATTTGTATTTGTAAATTATGTAAATAAAAAAATAGAAAAAGTAAAAAAAAAAATATTTATTATTTTAATTTAATTTAATTTTTTGTTTAATGGGCGAGTTGTAAGATATCACGCTTCTGCGATAAACTCGCCTATTGCACAAATTTATTTGTCTGGTTTAAATTCTACAATGTGTTCATTTTAATAATGTTTGTTTTTTTGTGCAGTAAAGATTTTTATTATTATTATTTTTATTAATATTCGACTCATCACTAGTGTATTATATTATTATAGGTACACCATGTTTATGTATGGAGCAGTACCTACTTACATTGTAGTACCAGACGTTACCCGTAATAATAATTATATTTACTTAGGGCGCTTTAAAATCGGTAGCAAACTCTCCCTTAAATGGAATATGATATCAAACCATATTATTATATTATCATATGCCAACATCGTTGGTTGGTTGTATAGCTAGGTTTTACCGATTAATGAATAAACTAGTTAAAATTGTGTCACCTCACTATTAAGTTAATCTAGTGTTTTAACTGCAATAAACCTTCTCTTAGAAAGCGAAAGGATTATGTAAGGATAGATCAACATGGCGTTCCGTTCTCTCTGCCTACCCCACCTGGGACACGCCGTGAGTGTATTGTATAGTATCAAATTCTCTTGAAAAATGCTTCTGCTAAATGAAGTACACCTACTTAAATCAATATTTGCGAGGGAGGGGCTGGTATCACGGGTCCTAGTATAAAAAATTAAAAGAGCTGAGAAATCTTTTTATGGCTTTCAAATTTTTCGCGCTACGATTTTTATAACTTTTTAAAGGGTGGCGCCATTTTTTAAAAAAAAATATCGATATAACGACTACTTAGTTTCGAAGGCCGAAGAGCAGTTGTCAATGAAGTCTCCGAAACAATTGATTTCCAAGCTTTTCGATCACGGGCAGTAAATTGCTTACGACTTACTAAGTCAACTTTTATTTTCATGGATTAATAATTAACTATTGGGTTAATTTTTTTTGATTAACTATGCCCACCTCTGTGTGGTTGTAAATAGGTCCCAATAATAATAATAATATTATTACGCTCGCTCTTACGATAAACTAGTAGGTTTATTTTTATATTTATAGATTCCTACGTATTTTGTAACTTCGTAAACCGTCCCTTTTTTAGTGATATTGTTTTAGAAATTCCCTAAATATACAAACTTTATGTTTTTATACATAGATATTGGTCCTTTTTTTTAAAAAACAAAATATATTCGGACGCATGTTACAATAACACGACATTTACGTTTTGATGTTATCAATGAAAACATTTCTGCATCACAATGTTACAACCAATATTTTTTTTTTCAAAAGCCTATTGTTTTGATAATGTTTTATTATTACTATGGAATGAAATTAAAGTGTCGTTTACGTGCCAAAGCACCTCAACGACACTGAACAATTCATCAATTCTAGGACATTATATCCACGCCATAGTATAAATAAATACGTGGATTAAATGAGAATCTCGGATTCATTAAGGTATCTACGTCATGTAATTAATTTTTGTATGTCGTAGACGTGTATTTTTGTATATATTTCATGAATCAGATTTTTGCAGAAGTCTAAGATTTATCTAATTACACTATTCAAACTTTGTATAAGTATATATACATAATATGTTAGATTACTTTCGTGAAAACTTGCTCTCATTTCTTCTATATCAAGTATTTTTCTTAATTTTGTTTAAAAGTGCAACAAGTATCATTAAATTTATGAGAATCGATTACATATATTGGTTAAAATATTGTAGCTATCTAATGTAGAATATATATTCCTGACAATATTGCTTACGCAAAAGTATCTCAATATTTATTTTTTTATCGATACAATCAAGGACTTTTCCACAAATAGGCCAGTGAACAATTTGCATGCAATGCGGGTCAACTTCTCAATGCCTATGTAAAATAAAGAATTCAGGGTTGGTGATATATATCAACGCCAATTTAAAATGTTAAATATTTTATTTAAGATCTTTTTGAATACCTGACTTTCGAAGGGTACTGGAAAACATTGGGAGAACAACATTTTCTTTACTGAGAAGCAAATGTTGCAATATTTTATTTTCTTTAGGTTCTTTACTTTACCTATTAATTTGATTATTGTCAGTGTTAGTAGCAACAAGTTATACCTAATTGTAGTTATTAATTATTTGTAACAATGTCCCGTCCCGAGTGTGGCTTTAAGCGATGATCCTACTAGACATTTTATTATTTCACTTCGGGTCCTGTGTGAATTATGTACTATCATACATTAGCCTACTACATAACTGTCACTTGTTTTATAAATAGTCGCGTAGATACATATTATGTTTGCTTAACCTGTGAATATGTATCTTGTAACAATAGACACTCGACTCAAAAGTTTAGTTTTTAAATGTAAACGTTACAATTAAATAAAATGTAGTTTATGTCCACACTGTTGATCATGTGAAGTACAATAGAAAGTATTTGTACTTCTTAGATCATGATATTTATTTATTTACTGATACATTTCATGGTATGAGAGCCTGTTGTATGATAATAAAGTTGACAGAAAAATTGATATTTTATATTTTGAGGAATTGTATGTTAAGAGCTTTATTTGGTACAATATGTTATATAATAAATGTAGACACTGAATTTATGAATGAAACCTCACACATACGCGGTAGGCTGTATGTGTGAGATTTCATTCATAATTAACGTGAAAATTGTCCTATTAGTGCCAATAATAAAATAAAATAAGAAATGATTCAGGATGGGTGGCATACCTCATCGGTAATTTGAAGGTGTTAAGTTTAATATTCGTGATTTTTGTATTAACTATATCAAAATACACGTGTGTTAGGAGATCAATGTTTTGTTTTTGTATCAAAACTATGATACACAAAATGACATTTAGTATTAAAATATTTTTAACTACCGATGAGGAAACTACCTAGATCTAGATACATACCAAGGGTTATACCTACCTATTATTATATTGTTCTACGCGCTATCTACATGGTAGGTATAATGATACGTAATAATAATAATATGTCCTACGTCTACTACTAATATTACTAAACTGAAACAACCCACTTTTAAGGGGTAGAATTATATTACAAAATATCGTCGGGCTCCTCTCGAGGGATGGTCAAAAACATGTACAAATTTATATTTTCACTATACAATTCTACCACGAACAACGGCAACTTAGTAGATTTAGGTATCATTATAGTAGATCTAGGTATACTATTATATGATATGTTTGTATTGGGGACAACAACACGACAAAATGGGTCTATTAGACATTTGTACTATTATGTATTATGATTAAATCAGTAGCTACCACATAACGAAATGTGAACGAGAATTTTAAATATAATCATATTATTTGTAACAAAATATAGATTAGAAAATAATAAAAAGATGGTAAATAGCTCAACTAGCCTAACCAAGACTCATAAGAGAAAGATCTACGTTTCGACAATATGGAGGATATGTTATGTGGTATAAGCATGTTACAAAGTGGACAAAGTGTTAGTGGACTTTGCAATACAGGAGTGACGAAAGTCTTTGCTGAATTTACTATGACAATTACATCACAGCGTCAGGAATGTTCCCTAAAAAATTAACTAATAACTCCTTATTTATATTACATTTATTTTCACCTTTTTTAATTAAAATGCATTACCTTGATATTTCAATAAAACCTATTTACTTCCTATTTTCAAATAATATGCCATAAAGCTCTATTTTAAGACGAAGATTTACCTACGTAGTAAGATTTTATTTTATTTGATATTCAAATAATACTTTTATTTAGAGGATATTATGAATACAACAAATCCTCGGAGATAAAAATAAAGGAGGCGTATTTACAGACGTCGCAGCAGTCTTTTATTAGATGATAAATAAGTTTGTAAGGGAGAGGGAAACATTTAAATTGTATAAGGGCGGAAGTATTATCCACAGTCAATGTGCGATAAAGGACAAATCTACGATAATTTCAGACTGATAATATCGCGTGAGAATTTTACTACTTAGCTACGAGTATTGAAGAAAAGAAAAATTGTAATGATTATAGTAATGCCGAGATCCAATACAATAGTGACTAAGTGATTTTGTAGCACGTTATAATAGTCTTCTGTACCTATAGTATTTTCTATACATTTATGGTTTTTATTCAAAGGAGGAGGACAGGATTCAAAATAATCTTTTTTTTCAACTCGTCAGATTCATAAATAAATATTAAGGCGAGTAAGTAAGTAAGTAAGTAAATAAGTAGGTATACATTTTCAACATCATTGAGAATACCACATATTCTAACATCTTTATGATATTAAATTGAAATGTTTTTCAAATAAACAGACTTCGTATTAGATCTAAAAATAGTATTCTCAAAGTTTGCAATATGATTATATTTACTTTCAAAAATTAACATTGAATTAGTGTAACAAGAAATCATTGGATAACTGTTATTTTCCTAAAGGTATTTCATTTTCAAATTTATCTTTGTGTTCTTATGTACACAGTCAAGCCAAAGATTTTGAGTAAAAATATTGCACTCAAATAACAATATTTTATATGAAATTCACCGTTAAAGTTGTGCAGTTCGGTATTACGAAAGAGCGAAGAAAGAAAAAATCAAAACAGTTTTTCTTTCTTCGCAATGAAATTGTTTCTTTTCATAATGAAATTGCAAACGAAGCAATCGTTGAAAGAACTATGAAAAATATATAATTCTTGGAAACAACAATAAGTGTAAAGGTGAATTTATAATATAAAGATAAAAGAAAAAATAAAAGTTGTGTGAACATTTCACTTGTTTTCATTTTCGCAACGTAGTTTAATTTTTTTAATAAAGTGAAAATCAACGCCTGCGAATGCATTTTAAAGCAGCTATAAAAAAGCGAAAGGGATTATGTTTTATATCCTTTACACTGAGGCTTTGATTACATTCTTCCCCGCAATTTCACGGGGTAACTTTTACTCTTGCATAATGGAGTGTGCTATGATTGTATCATAAGCAGCACTCACCTACATCACTGGAATAAATATATGTTAAGAATACACTACACTTCGTAGATACATACACTACATGTAATGTTTACTCTCTAAGTATAGGATAGGTTTGAACGCACAAATTATTATTTTTTGAAATAGGTTTTATCCTGACGGTTTGATACCATTTAAGAAATACTTAATCGATGCAACAATCTATTATTCAAACATGATGTGAAAAAAATTCATTACATTCTAGGAGAACCATATGCAATTTAAATGTTTTTGATAAATCTATCGACGTTTTCTTAGTTATTTTTTTATATGATTTATAGGTTTTGTGGGTACAGTTTATATGATTATAAAACATGATATGATTTTAAAACAAGAGTTAAAAACTTTTCAAAACATTAATCTGATTATCGTTAAATTGTCTACATTTTGACAAAAGTTCCATTGAAACATCACGTATAAGGAATAACTGTTCTTATAGCGAGTGCCAGAAATAAACCTCACTTCAGCAAAACTGGCGATAGTTTTAGATTAGATTTGTTCCCACTATACCCCGGGAGAATTTGGGTAACGGCAGTAGTGTCAGAAATGTTACTTTTCTAAGAAACTATAGACACGTGAGACAAAGTATACTTGAACGTCGTTACTTAAAAGAAGAAAACACCAAACCAAAACTTATTTCATTCCTAATTAAATACCAAATATTTTATGAATTATAAATAAAGAATAATCTTTGACATAATTGTATTAGTTTTTTTTATAAACTCATTGGAAACATATGTCGTCATTCATAAGAGTTGCATGATTTTGACCGGACACGAAAATAATAATATTTTAGAAGGTTATGTGAATTACTTATCTTACAAGGTACAATATTTATTTAGCCATGAAAAGAATTACTATACAAGGTAGAATATTTATGTACCCATGAAAAAAAACTGTGAATAAATCTGTGAATTTGTTGACATCAAGATGAAATTGAAAACGAGTCTCTTGGGTCCAATAACATCAGCATTCTTTCATCTCCCTCTCAAATGTAATTCGATCGTCAAAATATGTGAGTGCGCTACTAGTTCAGATAAGTAGGCTGAGTTATAATATGATGGTATCTAATTTTATTATCGACAAAGCAAATGTCTTTTTGCAAGTAACAATAATAATAATAATAATATCATTAATAGTAGTGGAACGTAATCACTCAAGATACTTATGAAGGGTAATCCCTTTTAACATCAGCTTCAAGGAGTTTTAAGGACCATTGTCAAAATTCTCCATGTCTACTTGACCGTAGCTATATTATTTTCATGAAATTTCCTACCTTGTAATTTAGTGCTTGTTCATACCATCCGAAATTCTCTCGTAATAAGATAGCTCATGAAATAACAATTACCTCGTGAGTGCTTTGAATAAAATTACCTAAGTATATTTAATACTTCGAAATACAGATGTTTTGAAACAATGAGGTAGTAGCAAGTAGGAACGCGATATTACAATAATCTGTATATTTTTTTTAATTCCACGTCAATTCAGTATTGATTTTTATTCTGAGATTCTCGTTATAGTTTCTCCATTCACTTTCCATACGAAATAGAAATCAGTGCTGAGAAGCTATTTTGGAGTCATAATATGGTAGAATAAATACGAGTAGATACATAAGAAGTTATCTCATATGAAAGTCATAAATTTTTCAAAATAAAATGTAATCAAAATTAAAGATACACAAAGTACGTTTATTCATCAGATTTAAGAGAAAAAGCAAAGTGATTACGTGTAATTAAAAGGCCTCCCACAATTTTCTGTTCTCTTTTGATTATGCTGTAAAAGGAAAGTATTCGTTAAACAATTCAACTCAGTGATGAGGTATGATATTAATTTTGATTGTGAATTATTTATTGCCAGTAACCTCAGGGTACCCCACTTGTGTATAAAAGATGAAAGATTTAAAATAATGGTGGATTCGTTTTATTTATTTTCTTTTAGTAGGTATATGTAATTATACAATGTTTGAATCCATATAATAATGGCTTTTTGAATCCGTTTGCAAATAATTGTATTAGAGTGTTAATAAAATATATTTTATTTAAATACAGACTACTTCTTTATCTATTGTCGTCTCTTTGATATGTCAACGAATGAAATGAGTTTAACATATTATCAAAAATACAAAGAAAAATACGCACTATATTTAATGTTTTTTTTTATTCAATTAAAAATTGCCTATGAACCAATTATTGAAATATTTTGATTGTTTTTCTATGAAAACATGTAATGAAAACATCACATTTATAGAAGAAGGTACTCTTATAAAAGATTCATTAACTACTTATATAGTAGACGAACATATTATGTGTAGTTGGTAAATTGTTGTGTAAACATTGTAAACAATATGTATGTTCTAGTGATGTAACGAATATTCGTATTCGCGTTCGCGAATATTCGCTGATTTCGAAGTGTTCGCATTTGCATTCGTATCCGCAGAAAATATGCGAATGTTTTGCGAATGTTATTTTGGTAATAAAGTATCGGATACATCGGTAAAAGTACCGGATATTATACTATTTTGGAAAAAAATTGTCGGTACAAATACCCGGTATCGAAGAAAAAGGTAGGTACTGCAAGAAAATATTTTTTTAAGAAAAACGAGGAGTTTTTGAAATATTTTAAATTCCAATGCCATTTTGAAAATTCGGCGAGAGGGGTAGAAATTTCACTTTTTCAAATAAAATATTTAAAACTTGAATCACTATGTTTATTTGTTACATTAATATTTGTTAAATTAATGTAACAAATAAACATAGTGATTCAAGTTTTAAATATTTTATTTGAAAATGTCTCGTAATTGTTACATAGTCAATGCCTCTAAAATAAGTGAAATTAGAAATTTCACGTTTGAGCAATTGTAGAAATTTAAACTTTGAGTTAAGCTAGCACCGACAGGCTCGTGCAAGTGCATAATATATCAAAAATCGCACAATCGTTACATCACTAGTATATACGTGTATGTATACTATATAGCTTTAGTAATAATATATAAGCTTGAACTCCTCATTATAGGAAATAAGGAGATTTATCTAGGATAATACCAACTCGTTAATTCCCTTTTAATACTACCGCAGACAGAGAAGAGATCAAATCAAAGTTCAACGATTTCTAATTGAAATACACATTGTAATAAGAGTGAAATAATGGCATTAATAATAATTATAAGTTATTCGTACAAATATACATAGAAGATGGATTTAAATTAAAATTATTATTAAGATTACAAATTGTACTAATACTGAGACGCGTTGAGGGAGTCGTGATTAAAACAATACTCGTAATCTTGATTTTCGTATCGTTGGGAGTAGATATAATACCTTTATATGTTTATCGTGTAAAACTTAGTATTTCGCGTATAGAAATCAGACATATTGACAGAAATTTCGGTTATAACTTCGAATAAAATTTTTCATTATGGTTATATGTTTTTTTGCAATTTTTTGGCTTAATTAAAATTCTGTATATTACGTGCGCATTTGTTTTATGAAATTTTGAAATGATTAAAAAAAAACGGATTTTATAAAAAAATGTATTGAGAATTTTTAGTGTTAAGAATTTTAAAATGTTAGGTAAATTTCCAATATTGCTGTTTCAAAGACTGCTGGCCAACCTGAACTGAGTATACACATGTTTCAAATATGTCGCTCTTCTGCTAGGCCATTCCATCGGTTTTCTTCTAGCCTCCAACGTGCCAAAATACAGAATATCAAATTCAATACAAAATTTTACTCCTATCAGATGCAATAGTGTATAAGACTGGCATAGGTATATGAGAGAAGCCAATTAACAAACGCAAAATACTTCCATATTACAGTGTTAGTACTAGTATCTAATAGTAGCAAAAGTATGTACATATAAAGGTGGGTAGAACTAACTAAGGGTCTCTGTCGAGAATTTAATTGGGTAAGAGATAAAAGGAGAGGAAGATAGAGAAACGACTTATTATAGCTCGTATAAAGGAAAGAACGAACAAGCTGAATGAAGGGAATAATATCATATAATATGATATATTTTTAAGCTTTATGTAATTATAAGTTGTATAGCGATGACCTGATATTGTTTAGTCTAGTATAAAATTATATATAATGCTTTACACGTGTAAAAGAGAAAACATAACCTATGTAAAGGATTGCAGATGAATTAGACAAATCTATTGGATTGTTACCCAAAATAATATTTTTAGATTGGGACAACTAAGCATCACAGAATATATGTACAATTCAGTGTATACGCCTACACATAACAATAAGATTTCAACAGCGAATTCCACTACCTAAACACCGACACAGTGAATAGATTTCAACAGCGAATTCCACTACCTAAACACCGACACAGTGAATAGATTTCAACAGATAAATGGGAACATATTGATAAAGATGGTTGCTGTTAGTTGACAAAAAATTTTCAACAGATATCGAACATACCTAATGGTTTGAAACAGGATTTGGTGAACGTCCTGTAAGTAAAGTGCACTTAACCAGCCTAAGACGATTCGTAAGCATCGGGACACTTTTTATGAATCCTACTTAAAGGGAGTTTTCACAGGTTGATAGTTGTGCAGATGAAGTTTGTTGTGTTAATATTCTTGATATCTTTACTCATGTGGGTGTGAAATGTCCAAAAAATGCGGAAGCTACGTTTAACAAAATATTTCTATTTTGGTAGCCTAGATCGCAGATAGCTCTCTCAGTGCAAATATTATGGTCAGAAAAAAAACATCGTCACATAATATAGGAGAAATATTCAAATAGGTAAATTAATATTTTTTTCATTGCCTTCCTTTTCTTATGTAGGGAGGTACTTACATAATATTCTTCAGTTCTATGTTTGTTGTGTGCTAAATGATATCCAGTAACCTACTGTTATATTTAATTCAGTGTGAGTTGGACGTGATATTCTCTAGGGAGAATCCTTGTTAATAATTTATTTCGTCGCATTTATATTATTTTATTACTTATTTAAGTACTCACGGTAATTTTAATCACTTAAACTATGTCCTGGTAGCGGGTTTTATAATAATATTGTTTCTTACATTATATTTACCCATTATATTCTCAATTTGGTTCGTGTGAATTTTTGACACAATTGGATGTCGGGGACTGGATTTTATTTACGAGAAGTGGGATGACATAGGTATAAAAAGTACCTACTCTTAACCAAGCCTTGAGTCGATTCATATGCGTCGAAACTCTTTGTCGTGTATCTACTCCTAAAGGAAGTTCACATTATGTATGTGTATAATATACAACATACCTACCTAGTTAATACCTATTCAAATAGGTTAACTATCGGTGAATAAAACCAAGTGGAACGATTAATCTTGAGTGGTTCAAAAATATAATTGATAATACGGCATATTTTTGAATATTCCATGTTGAATATTCGTATAAATTTCACAAATAGCTCATTCCGGCAATTCTACTAGTTACAAGTGGAGTAACTAGTAGATTAATTAGGCAATTGCAGTAAATAAAAATAATTTGAGGATGGGTGATATATAGGTACTTTTTTGCCGAAGACACGCCAATAATAATTATAAAAATTCCTACAAAAATTTGAAAAATATTTCAGGTAGATATATTTTTCTACAATAAGTAGTTTGTGTCTATGTATTATTAAAACTGTAATGATTTTTTACCTTTTTATGTCATAAGATGATATGATTGACAAGCATTGCATCATTTATGACTTGTGATGAGGGTTTCTTCCTTCGATTTTGACCTTTTTTATATAAAACACCTTTGTACATATATCCAACCATAATAAAATAATTTGCGGCCAGAAAGGTATACAATATAATATGTGTTATGGGGAAGTTCTATGTACGTGTCGAAGGACATTAACCATCTTTTGGAAAGATCAATTTTCATATCGAAAACCATACAGCATTTTATTTTTTTGAAAAATAAAACAAACATAATATCCTACACAGAAATGTTCGTTTCGATAGATAATAAAATATGAATATTAAAAACTTCTAACCAGTGATATTAGAATATTTAGCATTTGAACATGAAATTCTAAAGAAACAAGTATGTAATCATGTGCTTATTAAGGATTCATTTGATTTGAATCAAAGTTTTAATAGTCGACAATATGCAGGAAGGATATTTTTTACAATATTATTTATAATCGTGTTTATTTCCTACGAAGTAGAAACAAAAAAAAAATAGTTTTCATTCATAATTCTCGACAGTTAATGTTCATAATATGTTCAATTACATTTACAGTTATAATTTACAATAACTTAGAAAGATGATAGTCAGAATAAAACTTATATTTAAAAACACCTCGCACGCAACACGGGCAAAACTCTCAGAGATAGAATAAGAAATACTGAGATTTGGAACATATGTAACACGGAGGACATCGTAAGATGGAGAAGGAAAAGGAGACGATTCTGGAGAGACCATGTAGATCGGATGGCTGAAAACAGAATCGTACATATAGCTGCTAAGGAAACACCAGTCGGTTCACGTCTCCGAGGAAGACCACCAAAAAGATGGAAAGACAGCTGGTCTTCAGCATCACAAGAGGCATCAACTTCTGACCTAACAGATCAATGATCTACATTAAGAAGAAGAAGAAGAAAAACACCAAAATTAAGAAGATATTTTTCTGAATAATTTTATTTTTATTACATATAATTTGAGCATTTGAAGAAAGAAATTGACAATCCAAATGCGTGTTAATAAAATCTTAAACCCTCACTCCTACTGTGAGAGTCCATTATTGTATTTTCGGACAAGAGCACTAGAGTTAATAATTTTTTCGACTTACAATCTTGTCAGTTTAATTTTTCACGCTTAGCGGATATGGCAAGAAGTTTATCTTTTGAGTTAATGGTCAAAATGGTGAAGATTATTTCTTCAATATCCTATCCTATTATAAAACAAACTAAAGAATGTAAGTATCTTGTACTACAATATACTAAATATTCTATATCCTGTAACACAAAATAAACTTGAATGTAAAATATACACGAATTAAAAAATATATTTGTTTATATCTACTACACTGTATTAGTATATATTATAAGGAAATATTTTTCGTGATAGTGGGGATCTAAGTTTCTTTATAATTTTTTACACTGTCTTAAAAAATTTGGTAAAAAATATGCATTAATGCATTATTGTTTTAATGCAATCAGCTCTGTTTATACTTTCTATGAGAATCAAGTGTAAAAAGTGACCAAAAATATGATAATTTAACATGGGTAATACTTGATTTCCGGCCAGAACAAAATTAAGAATGGCCTTTTTCAAATTATTCCGTGTCTGGGAGTTAAGTGATTATGTGTTTAGTGCATTGTTATGTATTTATCCTAATGTAAGTACCCATAGTACAAAAGTCATATATTAGTTTGGAACTAACTCGATCTGCGTGAATTATGAACACAAATATATATGTTTGTGTTTCCTACATAATTCAATTTTGTGTACATAAAAGAATTTTAATATATAACCTAAAAAAAAAACAAAATTATAATCTTTATAAATTAGCTTCCACAACTAGCCGTGTTAACTATATTTTCATGACTGAAGACTCTAAAGCTTCGTCACGTACTGCAATATGTCTTCGCATATTTACTCTTTGCAAAAAAATATATCTATAACGTGTTATGAGGGTACAGAGTAGTAGGTAACACGAAAGGAATACGAAACAATACAGACTCACGGAGGAATTTAATAATAATAAGCAGAAAGGTTTCATTTCAAAAGTATGGCGTATGTGTGTGAAAGATTGAAATGAAGTAACTTTTTCAAGAATAAGCTCGATTTTTAGTTATTCTTTGTATGGTATATTATTTTTGTTATAGTGAAAGCTTAGGTTGAGAATATGTAGTAAGTGTGGAGGGTATAAGATGGGATTGTAACGCTAGTAGTTTTATTAACGCACAACGTCAAAACTTCTTTATATCATCGGATCTAAGGAAAAAAAAGATTTTCACTCCCCGCAACGAAGCAGTGCAAACAAATAAAATATATACGCTGACGTTAGGTTTCTTCGTGATTTGAAGAAAGTAAGTACAGTAAGAGTTGTTATACGAGTACCTATACTTAGCTACGAGTATAAAATCTTACCTAGGGAATGTTTTCTTCTTAACTAAGAAGCCCACGTAAAACGTGCACTTAGAAAAGTTTTATAGACTGCCGAAATTTGATTAAATTTTCCATCTACGATCTTCGTATTTCGAACTTACTACGTTCAAAGGTTTTTCGCTTTAGTAAGTAAATGAAAACCAAATCAAATTCGATTTTTTTTGCTTCGAATAAAAATAATAACCTTCGTAAAAAGAGATAATGGTATTTCATTTTTAAAGTAGGTATAACAAGTTGTCTATAAATAGTTTGATAAGTAAAAATTTATAAAGTTCTACTTGCCATGGCTGAAACAAAAGACAGGTACAAAATTGAACATTACAAAGAATTCCATTGAGATTTCCATATAAAACAAAATAAATTACAACATGGCTTAATGTCTCAACAATTTTTCATGTCTGAAACAAGTGAAGCGTTTCAGACAATCTGCGATATCACTTGTCCGTTTATAAATCGGAACGGACTAACGGACCATTTATAATGGTTCCTCTTGTACATGTTGAAGCACCATACCCATCTACGTAATACGAGTACTTGAAAACTTCAGGCACAGTAGGTACAGAGCTTGTAATAGCAGTGTAGCCACTTAGGAAGGATGAATTTTGGAGACTTGAAGTGCATCTGGAAGCACAGGATTACACCATTGTAATACCTACTATCAATAATACTGCATTAAGTATCTACCATTTCTGACAACTTTTGCATACCTACTCACTCATACTGTCTGTGGATTAACACAATCATTAAACCACCATATATCTACCTGCTATAGCTTCAAAGCGCATATTACGAGTAGGTACTTACTACCTATTTATATTTGTTGAAATAATTCAAAAGGGCATTAATTAGTTTAAGTATGTAGGTATGTACACTTGATTTTTTGTATTGTGGTGATGGATAAATTCATAATAGTTACATCTTGATTTATTATAAAAATAGCTTAATGTAAAATTATTTACTATAGAATTTTACATGCCTTGAATTGTAGTAGAAGTGTTTTATATTATTTTTTTCTTTTTTGTAAAATGTTATAAGTATTTCAAAAGATGACAGTCGTTCATTGGTATAAATGAATAAAATATTAAATTAGAATAGTTTGCAAATAATAAGTTAGTTATTGAAACAGTTTATTAAAGTGATGCAAATACAATAAATATTGGAAGAATTTTACAATGAATACCGATGATTTATCAAATACAGCAGTGAATAGGATATTTTTTTGAAAATATATTAAATTCACTGTTCGTTTATAAATTTAATTTATCAAACATCAGATGAAAAGATTCACCGCCGGCGAACAATGGATCTTCAATGCAAGGGCTTCTTCGGGTTGAAAGCTCCAGCGTAAACCCACTATAGAATGGAAGCAGAACTAAATAAGATGGTATTATTACAGGAAGTCCACGAAATACAAATCTAAAACGTTCAATATCATTCAATATCTTTTAAGGTTTTCACGGTCTTTTACATCGTGTTTGGTGGTTTTCGAGATCTCCGTGTGGTAGTTTTTAAGTTTAGCTTTCGGTGAACGTGCAGTCGTCATTTTCACACTGTTGAAGATGGCGACGGATGTTCGCTGAAAGCTAGATTTAAAAAGTACCACACGGAGATCCCGAAAACCACCGAACACGATCTTCAATATAATTTTTCAGGAGTCATACATAAATATGAGGGTTCATGAAATATTTAATTATTTACATATAGCAAAAAAAAATATATCATACAATTTATTTAGCACGATAAGATTTGAATGAAGGTCCACAATCAGGCGGTTATAGTCACAAAGTAATTGAATTTATACCAAATTCCTCGAGTCACCCAAGATCCGATGGGAACTAGATGTGTTTCATAAAAAACAAACATATTTTTGATGATTTTAATATTTTTTCCCTAGGTATTCTTTACAGAGCTGGCCCCCTAGTCAAAACACATTTTAGCGTTATGAAGTCGTTCGACTACAAACGAAATTACGATAATCTACCTACATGTACCATATAATTATGCGTTATTGTTGCAATTATAGTCGTAATTTCGTTTGTAGTCGAACGACAAGTGACGCTAAAATGTGTTTTGACTAGGGCTGCTGATGATTGTGCAGTTCCTCAACTCAAACAAAGTATAGCCACATAGTATTTTCAGAATAAAACATGATGTTTATCCCAATATTATTTAATATTTTTGGTATGTGCTGTTAGATATTTCAATAATTTCAAAGCAGCATTTCGATGACAAAGTGATATCAACAAATAAAGTAATAGTACGCTTTGGTAATCATCTTTCTTAAATAGTTAATAATAAAACTTACAAACACTTTTTATGTCATGTTATGTAGCTTGTTCACTCAACGATCTACCGGCCGGCCTCAAGGATGCGGCTACGCTTGCGATCTTTCGTGGGAAATGTCTTAAACATTTAAAATCAAGTAAAAACTTTAGGATGATAGCGTGACACCCTGAATGAAAGAATGAGTGGATGATAGTGACGTCAGAAAGTTATTTTCAAATAGTAGGTAATAAGGTAATTTTAAGTTATAAATAATCTATAATTTGTAACTTTATTAAAAAATTAAATAAATAAAAAAAATAAAAGTCTTTTAGCATTGAACGATACAACGTAAACCGTAGAACGCATTCTCTAGTAACTTGTACCAGTAGTATTTGATATCGGTTCGTAGTTATTGAGAGTGACTCGAGTGGAGAAATTTATCCAATCCACCTTGTTGTTATGTTCTGGTTGTTTAGTTCTGCTACCATCACATATCATACCCATAGACTAATAGAAGATTCGTCATACAACAGACTATAAATACAAACTATAAGCATAGTAATACATACATAGGTACCTACATATTATTATAATAGTCAGTTCATAAATACATTGTTTTGCGATAGTAATCCCTAGGATGTGATTGAGCGCCATGTGTACTCTGTGACCACGTCATGTGAACACAAAATTATGTTTATATCAATTTTTCAACATAAAATACGTTTATGATATGAACATTTTGTAATTCACTGTGTCGGTGTTTAGGTAGTAGAAGTCCATATCGAAATAAATAAAACATTTTGTAAGTTTCAAAAACTTATCACATTTTACTTTGTCAAAGTTTTATGCAACAATTTTTTTAATTTTATTATTATTTTATTCTTATTTAATTCGCATCGACGCCCGAAGATCGCTACATTACAGCAGAGATTTGCAATTTAAGATAATCATAATATTAAAACAATGAAAAATTTATAATTTTTTATGACATATTATGGTATTTTACTCTCTAGAACAGGCGTCGGCAACCTATGGCACGCGTGCCAGGCTTGGCACGCGATGGGGTTCTGAATGGCACTCTACAAAGTAATCAGGGACAAGGTTCGCATTAAAAAAAAAATTATGTTATTTTTTAATAAATATGTTTAAAAAATAAATTTCATATAAAATTCTTCTCCTCTAGAACCCCATTATATAATTTAGAATTAAGGCGGCACCCTGAATCATATTGGTAGAGTGGCTTGGCACACCACAGCTAAAAGGTTGCCGACCCCTGCTCTAGAATATTTCTTTACTCATGTATCTTTTGTAATATTCTTATATAGGTAATCAAACGCTCAATTTCTCTGTTCAATTTTTTATGTAATGAACTAATTTTGTCTAGTTTTTTAATTGGCGTCAGGGATTCCGTATTGACTAGGTAACAAAATATTTATTTTCCAATAGCTGCGTTCTTCTATTCTTTTTTTATTTTTCTGGGCCTTATTTTACCATAATCTGGGTTGGTCCTCCTTGTGTTCATCCACCAAGTATCCATATAATGCGCCTGTGCTGTATAGGGTTAATAAAGTGATTACTCCAAGGAATGCATTGAAAGTTTGAAATAAATATACCTAATTATCATTTTTAAATATAAAATCATGCCAATTTCAGAAATATTATGATTGCTTTTGAATCACTTGTTTCAATTTGTAGTTCGAACCATTTAATAAACATGGTGCATACAAATAACAAATTAAAAATATACAATATTACATGATATTTGTAAAAGTTGAGTTAATGAAAAAAAAAATATTTCGAATATCCCATGAAATATTTTCGTTTATTACTATGAATAAAATAATAAAAAAATAACAAAGAATCTCGTTGAACGAGAATTTAATACGATATGAAAATAACTGATTGAATAGCGCGAGTTCAGAAAATAAGTACCTACCTAATAATAAATCATGTGGAATAGATATGTACGCGATATATATCAGCAGCGATTCCTCCTTCGAAGCGTTGAAGAGTTGTATTAAAAAGAAAAATATGTTTTTTATTTGATAGGTAAATTGAAACTAATATTCCTTTCTACTATAAATTATTGATCATGAGACAGGCGTCTTTCGACGTATCGAATCATTCTCAACTATTGAATTGTTTACTATTATTAAAATAGTTATATAAAAATTCAAGAGAAAATTACAATATAATCATGATCTGATAGGCCAGAAGACGTTTTTCTCGTGGTCAATAATTTATAGTAGAAAGAAACACTTATTTCAAATTACCATATTATGGAATTCTTCTTTGTGTGCAGCGATACAGTAAATATGTTTTTTTATATTATCCTAATTAATCGTAAGGTGGCAAAATATTCGGTAAAATCTTTGTTAAACTAACTTACAACATTATAATATGTCGAAACCTTGGTCACCTTCTTAAAAAATTTGATTTAATGCACAAAGCACATTTTTCTTTTTTACGTTATTTATTTAACAGAATAAATATATAAAGTGCATCTTTATTCGTTATCGCGAATGAGAATGAAAAAAGGAAATTGGGATTTTTTGGAAGAATCTTTTTTTATAATTCCTCCGCACCCCCACAAGTAAACCACACCAGCCGCCTCTGTCTACACTATGTTAGTATTATTATTATGTATAACTTCTAGGAATATGTTTGTTTTCGCATATAAAATGTGAAGCTTTATTGACCTTCGTCCCTCTCAGATCGTTTGTTAATCAATGAAATATTTGATCCGGGCTGAACCACAGGGCCGGAATCGAAACGTTCCGATTGCCCAAGGCATCCAAACTAAGAGTATACTAAATTATTATGGTGAACATTATAATATAGTAATATACGTAATATAATACAACTCATTCTATCCACTGAATTAGATGAGTAGTTGTGTGAGAGATAATTATAACATATATGTAGTTCTTACCTTATATTCTGAAGTACATCTGAAAACTTATATAGCTAATTATTATCATTACATTATATTCTGTAATATTACATTTTAATAATTATGTTTGTTGCTTAAAATAGTGTATTCATGTGTCATGTAAGTATTCGTGTGTTTAATGTAACAACATGTCTGTCTATTTCAAATATCCAACCCGTTGTTTTTTTTAATGTAATGCTCATTAGGATAATATTACAAAAAGTCGATTTGTTTAAACGTTCTGTTATATTATAACCGAAAAAAACAATTCCCCTTTTGAGTCGTTCCCTATATACATATACACATACCAGAACTCCTAACTACTAACTATGTTTAGGGGTGTATAAAAAATATTTGTAGGGAAACAATGGACTATGAATTCCGTAGTGACATATTATTATTTCTAGGTAGGTACTATACTCTTCATAAATATAGAAGCAACAAATAATATGTAGTGGAACCCACCATTTAATAATAGATAATAATATGGAGTTAGCTATACATAAGTTCACGTCCAAGACTGGAGGCTAAGCTAAGAGAAATGTATTCTCCCCTTAGGAACTCTGCGTATGTGTATTATTATATGGAAACATACCTATCACTGGGTGAGTAAGTACTTACTGTATCTAATAGTAGTAGGTATATCTAAACCAAGTAAAGTCTTATACATACAACGATAAGTTTATTATACATAGTTGTTGTACCTAGATACTGTATTGGGGAGATTTCCTCATATTATGTATGTCCATACTATACACGATGCAGCAGAAAAGTAATGAGACTGATTTTTTATTTACCAAAGTATTTATTTTTTTCAAACATCAATGTTACCTCCTTCAAAGTAGTTCCTTTGGGCAGCTACACACCGAGGGAGACGTTGTTCCTACTGTTGGTAGCAGTGCTGGAAGTCTTCAACCGGTATGGTCTTCAGCATGTCCGTTGCACGCTTTTGGATGTTTTTTTAAGTCCGGAAATGACGTCCTTTGAGGATATTTTCTATTTAAGGGAAAAGAAAAAAGTCACAGAAACTGAGATCAGGTGAAAAAGGGGGCTGGAGAACCATAGGAATGCCATTTGAGGTCAAAAATCTTGAGAAATCCTTCTGTTCAATTGTGAGGTTTTTGACACCATTTTGGCACAGACCTTCCGCATATGCAAATTTTCAGCCAAAATTTGATGAATGATTTAATCTGTTCAACTTTAATTGTTTACTCAACATTCTTAATGTTAAACGGCGCGGCGGTCTGATCTCACAAAAATGTTCACATATTAGATGTTTTCGTCGGTTTTGGAAATTGAAGGCCTCTTTTCACGGCGTTCATCTTCAACGTGTCCTCTGCCTTCCAAAAATTATTTGTGCCAGCAAAAAACTCAAACTTGCGATAAAGAATGTACCCTATAGACCTGTTTCAAGTTTTCAAATGTAACACTTGCCGATTCTTCAAGCTTAACGTAATCTTTAATGGCACAATGTTGCTCCAAATTTCGCTGTTCCATTTTCCGTGACGCACAACCAAAACACAACTTCACTAATAGCAGTCACAAAAAGCTCATAGTCAACGGAGGGAGTTGAAACTCACACTGAGCTAAGGGAAGATACTGATACACATGCTCTATCAAGGACAACAGCGCAGCATTGCACAGGTCGCTTGCAGTGTTGCCAGTCTTATTACTTTTCTGCCGCACCATGTATATGTACATACATGTTGTAAGTGGTATTAGGTATGTACCTACTCGGTATTGTTTAGACCGCGGTATGTTTTATTGCTCCATAATGCGTTGGTTACATAGTTGGAGGAGAGCATTTGGTAATTTGTACCGCATCCATAGATTAGCCCCGTCTTAGATTAGCATCTCCTACAACTTGAACGGAGGAGAAGTTATTCTAATAAAATTATAAGAAAATGCTTTGGTAAACCATATCTTTATAGGGGTTAACTACATCAAACTATTCGTATACATATATATTAATTTATTTCTTTAAATATGTAGTTATTTTGTAATAGTTAAGCAATACAGTTCAACGGCAAAACGTACTGTTGTATATATTATTAGTTACATAAAATGTTGTTTTAAGTATTGATCATTGTGTCAAACCTTGCAAAAAATATAAAAAACATACACACATATTATAATATACCAATATGTATGAAGTGTATATCACCCATAAGAGTAAAATGCATTAGTTATACATCGAAGTTTAAAAGTAAAAAACCAGATCAAAAATTAGCACATAACTTCAAGTAAATTGGTTTCTTCGAAAAAAGGCAATGAAAAAGCTGATTGTGATCTGGTTTTTGATGGTCATTTTATGCATTTTGTTAAAGGAATTTCTAACATATAGGCATCGCTTGGCTTTTAAACGGTCGTAACATAAAACTAACACGTGCTTCTTATTCACGGAATGTAAACATGTTTTAGATATAACTTAAGACCTACTATTTGACCTATTTTTTCCCATTTTATAGTATTTACTTGAACCTTTCTTTTCCAAAAAGTTTTCTCCAATAAAAATTGTGTTTGCAACTTCACACACCAACGTTTCTATTTTGAAGATCGAGCAAAGTATAAATTACAGACACTCAATCCTGTATAAAAATTATTGTTAGAATTTAGGGTGGTACTCGTAGTAGAAAAGAAAAAAAACAAATAAAAATAATTATGTTCACGATTTTATTTCTTGTAAGAAAATATGAACAAAATGTGTTGGAAGGATTGATATTAATCGACACACTTATTGATAACGTTTTTTTTTTAATTGTGTATTATTAAATATACAAGTTTAAGGAAAGCGCTCGCGTGTCCATCAAACCAAAATAAGTTAAGTATTTATATCATACATTTCTAAAAAATCATATAATTATAAGCATAAAAATGTTCATGTTATTGGAGAAAGTTTATACAAAATGAATGTCTAAGTTTAATCAAATTCCCATACGATAATATTGCAAGTTATTATTTTCTTATGAAAATAAAATAGAGATGAAGATATTTCAACAGTCGGTACGTTTCTCCGTAGTGATGCATTGTCTTGTATTATTATATCCGAACTGAATCTGATCCCTATTTCAATTTGTTCCTGCCAGACATCACAGTTTTCAAGCTAAGCTTCAAGTTGAAAACAACTATAATATATTATTATTGTCAAACTGTAAAACACAGTAAGCGGCGGAGAAGAGATCTTCGACATTGTAAAGTAAACAATTTGTTGTATAAAAATAAACTTCTTTATTATGAATAAACATTATCAAATACATATATACAAAGATTGATTGTCACAGTATCAGCTTTTGTTGAGTCGGAAAATTTCATGTATTATTATAATTGTTCTCTTAATCAATAGCTTCTGATTTTTTACAATTCCTGTAAACCATTTTTGAGGAAACGTCATTAAATAAAAACGATTTTTGTAACTAAGATTTTAAAACTCCTACAAGAATAAGTGATAGTATTATAGTTTCTATGCCATGGGAGAATCTATGCAATGGAGAAAAAAATCCAATGAAAGTTGACTAAAAGAAAGAGCTGAGTAAAAGACTGAGTAAAAAAAATTGTTAGGAGTTGTCTAAGAATATGTAAATGATTTAACTGAAACAAAATTCTCTTCATAGAGGAGCTTTTTTCAAATCTGTTGAACCAAGAGAAAAGTAGAAGAGGTGAAAATGAAGAAGAATAAACTATTATTTACAGAAAAACACACATACCTACATTTACTTTTATTTAAAGAAAAAACGTACATATCTACATTTACATATTAGGTTGACGAAAACATGCGTATATATTGTCGAATATTAAATAAGATTTTAACTATGTAAATAAGCAATGTTTATTAGTATTCTTGGTAATTTAATTAGCTGGATTAAATTTACAAGTCATTGCACTGAAACGTTTTCGTGCAAGCAATGAGTTGCTGTAATAGCTTTCCACAGTTGTCACGTGTTGTTTTAAACAAATATTTGAATAAATAAGCAGTTTTGTTTATAAGGGCAATTTAATATTTAAAAATAAAATTAAGTTTTATGATGTCACAATAAAATTTTAGTGACATTGTGAATAAATTTAACAGTTAGCAATTTGGAAAAAGGCAAAGTTTAGATATATAAAATGATAAATTGTAGATATAGGTTGCTGAGCTAACATGGGAAAGGGCAGATCAAAAAGTAAAAAAAAAATGCATAGGGAGATTACAAAAATTAGTCAAATTTTGAAAAGACTTATTTATATGAAACAGTGGTGAGGTGAATGCGAGTAATAAGTAATTATACATACATGTTTGCGTCAAATACATACATATTTTCAGGTGACTTCGTCCACATGAATAATATAATTATTGTTTTATATTATTAAATGACAGTGTATAGTAATTAGAAGGTGATTAATCTTGTTATAAGGATAGAACGCTTCAAACATATCGTGTGTTGTATGTAGTAGATACAAAACATTGTAACTTTGTTTGATATTTGATAAACTCTTTTATAGTTGGGATTTAAGCTGTTTGTGGTCGTATTAAAAGTGTTATCCTTTCGAAAGCTCTGCTTATAATAATAAAGGCTCAAAAGATTGTGGTGTATGAATATATGTATGTATAGTGTAATATGACTAGTGTCGGCTTCAGCACTAACCTTAATTAAGCCTTAGGAGGGAGTCCTTTGCACGTAGAGTCGCCACCGCTACTATCACCCGAACTAACAAAATAATAACTATATATTTAAACTTGGTTTATTAGCCATGACCAGTTTGACGATAGATCAAAAAATCACTCTTGCAAAATATTTTTGTTCTATGGTTCACCTTTTCAATAAAACAGAACACTTTTTTCCTATAATGTTTTAGATTTTTTAAAATGGTAGCAAGTGTTCGATAAATAATCAGAACGTGGCAAATATCATAGGCAGTTAGAAATAATTTTAGATAGAACATAAAGTTGGAAGAACCCTATTATCTCTGTTTGAGTTTAACGTGTCATTTAGCCTTACATAGTGGTTGGAATAAGAGCTATTCCGAGACTGCGAGTATGGGTCTAAGTATTGCTAGTATTATTATTACTCCTTACGTGACGTCATTCTATACACGAACATTACACGTGGTGACCAGAAAAGGGTAAACTTTAATGTTAAATGGATTGAAAAATGATTTGCTACAAAGGTGTGACCGCCGCAACTAAGTTTGTGTGGGGATTCACGCTGCACACAATCCCTTACTTAACCCATTATAATATTGTTATGAAATTTTCTATAACTTCTGTTAATGAAGCCAAATAATATTTAATTTATGAGATTTAACTTATTCAATTATTATACTTTTAAATAGTAAACATTAAACGTAGCTTAACTGTTATGTAATTTTAAACAAAGGCTATATATAACATCAATACTCGGCGAAAGATAATTATGCCACACATCCTTAACGCCCAATTTTTCATTGACGGAGAGAAGAAAATTTGCATATTTATTACATGTACTAAGTCTACTAGCTACTTTATATTTCTGAGATATTTATTTTAATGCTGTTTGGTGTTTTTTTTCCGTGGAGTATCCGGTAAAGAATTGGTCTCCCACTCTTATCCGTAAGTTTTCGAGTGTCCTGTAAAAGGCAGGTGTTCGAAAAAATAAGACATTTTACATCTTTGATTCAGCGATGAGGTTTGCCACACATCCTGAATGTCTTGATTTTATAATGGCACGGAGAGGACAGCTTGCATGTTTATTATATGCAGCTGGTCTGCTGGCTACCCCACTTGTGGGATATGCCGTGATGGTATAGTAGTAGTGTAGTAGTAGTGTTTTTAACATACCGCGATGGTGTAGATAAATTGATAGAACAAAGGCTATGGTATAAGATAATATTACATAAAGATCAGCCAATACTGAGCAAACTGCATTGCCCACAAAATCAGGCGTCGATAGTACAAATGGTAGAGTCCGATCAAGAGACACCTACGTGGATCAAGTTATGAAGAACATTAGCTGTGCCCCAAACGTAGAATTAAAGACACTTTAGTAGAACAAATTCGTTACAAACCAATCCAATTAATTGAATTTATACCTGGTTATATACCTGATACAATAAAATAATATATACCTGGTTAATACTGGTTTATAAAATAATATATACCTGGTTAAAGCTGAGCACGATAGATGACTAGGATTTTTTTTATATTTTACCTATTTTTTTCTGTAGGATGGAAGACAGGCGGTTATAACCTTTTCAAAAAGACAAAAAGAAGTTTAAAATCATAGAATTATATTACTTCGTAACATATAATTCTATGTTTAAAATGGACAACTCGTGTCTCAGTTGTTATAGTAAGCGAGTAAGTGAATTAATTTTAAAATAAAATGGTATAAAATAATATATTCACTAGGTATATAATTTTATAGCTTAAAATCGTTTACAAAGTCGTCTCTGAATAGTGCATATAAATTTAATAGACATGTACGGTTTCCTTAATTTGTTCCCACGGCTGAAAGCAGGTGTTGATAAGTATAATATGCAGAATTATAAAGATAAATTTGATGCAAATAGCTTTACTCAGACATTTACTTTAAGATTAATTCTACATTTATACCTACGGGGTTTATTATTTCTTTCATTCACTAGGTTTGTACATGAATTCCACAATACATAATTCCTAAAATAACATTACACGAGCATTATAAATATAGTAAGATAAGACGACTAAATTGACGAGGAATTGAAGTGAATTTCTATCCACATACCAAAAACTCTTGCTTTTGAAATAAGCTGCCATTTGATACCCCACATGCCCACATTTAAATACAGTTATATTCTATCTTTGGTACATTACTCCTGTGTTTACAGTATGTGTGTGTTTACAGTATGAGATATTTACCTAATCACAGTATGAGTGCGTACACATAATAAATATTTTCATTGATTATCATTGAATAAAACTTTGCACGGAACATGAATTTCAATGACAAATAAAATATTAAGTCTTGTTACATGCATCAATTTTACTAAAGATGCCGCTGACGTCGCCTTCAGTTGTCGCCTAGAAAACATTTTACAAATTGTTGCACAATTTCACCGTTATAATAAACTTCAAGGGTAGTAGTATGTTTGGTGTAGATAAGAAAGGCTTCGATATTCTTTTGAGCCGGTAAGAAGTGCAATGTTCAGATAAAAAGATTAACCGTTCGCCGCCTCGTGACGTAGTATTAGACTTGAATCCGTTGTATACACAATGACAGAGTAGCAGTTACTCAACTTGTACACCCTTACCCTACACCCTATTGAAGAAACACCCAGGAGAATATTATTATTATTGCGGGATATCTTATTACTATTCGAAATACTTAAGTGTAACTACCTAAAATTTACCTGGAAAATGTTAGCCACTTTATTTTATTCGTTTTTATAATATCATCAGTCATAATTATGTAAAAAAAAGTATATTATGTTATTGTTTGCTAGCAAAGTGTTCGTCATATTGTGCTTTGGTAATTTTTGGGATCTTGATTGGTCTGTTTATTGATGAGATTTGTAATGTAGATATTTATTAAGTTAGACTGTTTGAGTCCATCAGGACAATAAAAAAATAAATCTGTCATATGACAAAATGAACGAATCCACTTTTTCATATATGCAGTGGCGAGATTATCGTAACAAATTTCATTCATTCATCGCCCTCAACGCTCCTCTCGGGAGCACAGGGCAGAAACCAGCCTCCTCCATTCAGAGCGTCTCTGCGCCAATTGCGTCACCTCTTTCCACGACATTCCCTGCGCTCTGATGTCGTTGTCATAGGAACGGTGTATTGTGAAAGAGGGACGCCCGAGCCGACGGAACCCTTGCCCACGGAAGAACAGTGCTCTTTTTGGCCAACTATCATTGGGCATTCTCAGAACTTTTCCCAGCCAGGACCATCTTCTCTCCAGTATTACGGAGATTACAGGTCTCTGCTGGGTGCGCCGGCGCATAGCATCATTTGTAACATGTTCATACCATTTGACATCCAAAATCATAACATAATAAAATTTCTTACATCAAAACGCGTATTGTCATTTTTTTAACTGAATTTTCGTAATAAGTTTGTGGATTCGCTGGAACACCTATTCGCTGGAACGTCCATAGTACTTTTGCTCCAAACTGTAAATTTTCGGTTGACTTGGAGAAGACAAAAAAAAAATCATGTACACAATATTCACTTTAATCGTAAAAAAGTTGTGGATTATTAGTATGAGATTTGTGATTCGAATCCTACTGTCGACCTACACTATAATTCAAGTTTTTCGAAACTTAATGTCAGTGTTATAAAATGTAGGTACCTACATTAAGTAGTTTTCGTTGCAATTTATAAACGAACAATAAACAAAACTCGGCGCCTATTAAGTATCATAAGCATGTTTCTCTTCAATGGTTTTGTTTAGTTTGTTTATTTTTCAAGGAAGTTCCTATATATTATGATAAATACAGACAATGGTCTGTTCATATAGGTACACGAATAGAAAGGTAAATAAATGAAATTTATTATTTGTGTATTTAGGGAATTGCTGGTGTGCTCCGTATCACTTTTCAATTACCTATTCGTTTTCCTTAAGTTTATTCCATTTGATGTGCATGATTATTATACACTTGAATGTAGAAATCTCGTCTGGAGGAATAATTTTGTATCGGAATTACCATAAAACAATAAAATGCGATTGGATGTATTCAAATTACCCCACAGGAGAATGAATAACTATGAGGATGGGAATCGTCTTTCCATATGAATCTATGAAGAGTTTGTATTGCTTCAAGAGAAATTACTCATTCACTAGCTAGTGTTGTGCAATGACCAACTTACTAAGAGTAGGAACAACATTTATATAGTAGTGAACTCAAACTGATGTTTAGGAACATTTAATCAAATAGTTGATTAAAAAATGTTTAGTTTATATTCATAATTGAAACAAATAATCTGAGAAGTAGCGGTAAAAATGATGAAGGTACTGAAATAGGTTAAATTCAATAAGCTTTTTCAGAGTTAATAACTTTTGAAGACAAATCTGAAATCAATACAAACTTTTAACCAATATAATGCTTGTGCTGTGATTGCCAAGCATATTAGTTTCGAATCATAGCAGCAAAATAAATACAATTCATAAAAAAGCAATATTGTAAGAATAAAGAACTCTTTGAAAATCTCTGTTGTAGGTATAAATTCACAACAGAATGACGAGTTTGTTTGGAGTATGTGTATGTATGTTATAATAATAATATGGGTGTGTGTATTTGTTAAAGTTAGGTTATCACACGAAGTGAATCTCGGACTTGGAAATCCCTCGAGATATAGGATCGGTCACGTTCCGTTAGAGTAAACTACGCAAGACATTTTCTATCCACATACAATAATAACAACAGCTACACCACCAGCCCAACAAACCTATGTACAGGAGGAGAATTAAATAATTATGCATCCTTAAGTTAGAATTTCCGTAAACTCATTAAAATTATGATAAAAAAATCTTAAACTTTGAATGACAAAAACATTTTAGCGATCACGGATAATTCACGCTTAATTCACGCTTAACGCACGGTTAATAGATTTTCGCTCAAACAAGAGTTTGCCGCCTTATAAAAACCGCGCTATGAAACTGTGCACCAATTGACGTCCTCGATTAAAAACTGAATTTTGTCAGCAAACGTGATGAATCTACCTACCACCTTTTTTTTTCATAGAAATCGTTTGAAAATCTAGAAAACCGTGCAAAAATAACGGTATATAACAGCTCTCCTTTGAATACCTAGCTAACAAACTTTCATTATTAAGATTCAAATCTGTTGGTTGTACGAAATTTACATATCTAACTGAGTTTTAAGTAGTACTATTTGAAAATACCACAAGGCAAGAGCGCTTGACACCAAGTGTGTTAAATATTTAACCAATAATTGATTAAATATAATTATAATCACAGTGAATGTAATAAATAATTTTACTTGTATTTTTTGATCGAAACAATTTTCACAACACTGAGAATAAATGCATCTATCTTTTTTCTCTGATAGTACGCATCTACTACCAAAGGCTTGAACAGTAACATATACCTACACATATTCTAATGCACACTGACTTATACCCACTATCTAGTATCTATTTACGTGTAAAGCCCGACTCATCATCAAAAGATGTGATGCGATAATAAAAAAAAATACATTTATAATTGAGACAGTTTATAGTTAAGTGGTTTAATAATATATACTTAAGAATGTACTGAACTTTTATTCATAAGCTCCAATTTTACTATTCTATATTGCTAATAATATGTTCAAAGCGCACTAAGGTAAATCCAAGCTAAAATTTAGTTGAGTTTGCTATTGATAATTTTTTCTTTAGCTTATGATTCCGATGAACACATACGTGAATGTATTTATTTCTCTCAAATAATTATAGTTAAGTTCAATTCAATTAAGCTGTAAAGATAACACGATCACAAATTCTACCGCCTCACTAGTGCACTGCTTACTTTTTTGTCTATCCTCAACATTTTTTTTTGATAATGCAAATTCAATAATAATCAATATGAAGATGTCTACAAATATTACATATTTATCACATTTTCGTACTTTGGTGTCGATTATCAGTGTTTTTCATTCTTTGTCACTACTGGTATCTGACACAATAATTGATAGATATAAACTGAACTTTATGATTAAAATTGTACATACACATAATATATAGATGTAAACTGTTCCGTTTTCATTGGAGAAACTGTCTATCATCGAGTAAACAAATCGCGTAATAAAATAGCCATGACAATAATATTATCTTAAATCACTGTTTGCGCTATTACAGATTATAAATAATAAAGCATTTGATGTGAAAGATATACTATATTGACCTCAATAAGAAGTTCAGATATGTTAATAATTTTTTTATTTTATTTTGTGTGTACATTTTTTTTTTGTATGTATGGAACAATTAGATTTATGCAACAAAAGACAGCCTGGAGGCAACTCGCAAGAGTTGGAACACCCTTCTTACTTTTTTCGATATCATTTCGCATTGTTATTTGTATCACTCTGGTTTATTTATATTTGTATCTGTGCATAATTATTTTTAGACGGTTCTCCAACTGAAATTATATGATCGGAAGGTACGAGATTTTTATAAAAGCAGGCAGTTCACTGTTGGGTAGACCGAAAGGTAGGAACCAAGCTGCAAAGAAAGAGGAGGGGTTTTAGCCGGTAGAAGTCCGGCACTACCCGGTCTGAAAGGCCGGGTGTCCATGATGGATTTCCCCTCCACTAAAAAAAAAAAAGTCAGTTCACTGTGTCAGTGGTGGAATTCTATAATGAAACAAAAAAATAAATGCTTATTCTGCTACATAATTTAGTGAGACATATAGGAACATAGTCAATCTGATTCTCGGATCATATTGACTATCTATTAGTGATGTGACGAATATTCCTATTCGCATTCGCATTCGTATTCGCAAAAAATATGCGAATGTTTTGCGAATATTATTTTGGTAAAAAAGTATCGGATATTCGGTAAAAGTACCAGATATTTACCCGGTACATTAGAAAAGGTACTGCAAGAAAATATTCTTTAAGAAAACCGAGGAGTTTTGAAATATTCTAAATTCCTATACCTTTTGAAAATTCGGCGACGGAGGGGTAGAAATTTTGATGTTTGAGCAATTGTAGAAATTTAAGCAAGTCAATATTCGCTATTCGCATTCGCGAATGTCGGCAACAAATATTCGCATTCGCATTCGCGAATATCGAAAATCACACACAAAAAATAATATAGTAGAATAAAACATTGGTTTTTGATTTCATAAGCCGTCAGTGTATTTGATTATGGTTTTATATAATTATTACAATTAATATACGGTTTTTGAAAATAGCCGCTTTTTGTACATATTTCATTTAAAAAAAAAACAGCATGGGTATAGCTGCCTTCTAGACATGCTATATTTTACTTTAACATGTAAATATTATCAGCTCTGCTAGAATGATACATTTTAACCATTTCCACAAAATCAAAATATCTTTAATAAAACATCCATTATTGTATATTTTACTCTTAATATTGTTTTAAAATATTTTTATAATTAAAATGTTTATTTATTTAAGCTTTTCATTTGGGCGCAAACAATATTATTCGGATAAATAAAAGAAGAAATGTTGTGTATTCAAATTTTATTACAAGAAAAAAAAAAATGTAAATACTTCAATAATAATTTGAAAGAGTAAATTATTATTATTAGGTATTTTTACAGGCAATATTTATTTTTCGAAAAATGTTATTTATCTATGAAAAAGCGGATCAAAAATGTATTAGGCAATGTAAATACTCGCGTTAATTCACGCTTTTTCTATCAGTATTCTCGCAAGTATGTAAACAGTAAAGGGTAAATGAGATGCGGTAGGGTATTGCCAAGTAAAACAAGAATCAGTGATGATTAAAAAATTTAATAAATTAATTAATTTAATAAAAAATGTATATTATTTTATGCGTACTCTACATTCTATGATTATCTACACGTGTTTCATCTAACAGATATAATTTTTAGTCTTTGTAAAAAGGAAACATTGAACATGACAACCAAACGTATAAATAAACTTTAAATAAATTTTGCATTAAATACCTACATTTTTTAATAAAAAAAAAGTACTGTATGTAAATGGTGTGTGTTTTCTAATAATGAAATATAAAACAAATGTTTTTCTACTAGGTATATTATATGTGATTTATATTTCAGCGATGCCCCTTCTGTCCCATAGGAATTTTGTTTATCAATTTGTTTGAAGAACATTCATTTAGTAGAAAAATGTTTTTGTTTCATCATGAAATTCTACTACTTAAGCACCGATACGGCGAATATTTTGAATGTTATATTCGCATTAAAATTAAGTAGAAACTAACGATGTTCTTCTGTTTTTAATAAAATTCATTTACATAATATTTTCAGTATTATATTCAAAAATTGTATGCATTATGTTGACCCTAGACGATGAAAATTTATGTATATACTTCAAAGTAAAGCATTGAATAAAAATTAAGGGATCTAAGTAAGGTTGTACATACATTAGTAAATGAGGGGTAATTGTAAAAAATATGATTTCGGTTTATCTACGCCTGCGAAATGATAAAATTCAATGTATTTCCAACTATTATATTTTGCATGCACTTTTTGAAAGTTTCTTTCACTGTCCTGGGTAAGTTAAAAAATAGATCACAAAAATCAAGGACCAACGCAAACAATATAATATAATATACATAATCTGATGTAACCAAAAAACGAAAAAAGTGCCTTTTGACAAAAGAGTTATTTAATTTAATACAATTAAATAATATTGTATGTGTAAACATAGTATTTGAAAAGATCTTCTTCTTCTTCTTGTGCCGCTCCTATCGGAGGTTGGCGACCATCTCTTGATACTCTTCACGATCCTGGGTCAGTCTGATGAGGGTTGCTGCATCCGGTATTCCAAACCACTGCCGAAGATTCTTGAGCCATGATGCTCTTTTGCGCCCCCAACCTCTTTGAAAAGATAGGTCACCATTATGTTCTAGAATACTATTCCAACTTTAATTATAATTAATAAGTAATTTGTCGTGTTATTGGTTTGGGTGTAGCTATATATAATATTATTATAGATATGTATTGCTTCAGTGATATTATTTTCTAATTACTGTTACAACATAATTATTACAATCGTTGGCAGTATGTAATTATTACTGGCATTCGGTATTTCAATTATAATTGTATGTTGTAAGTCGCTCACAGTGTTGGTATTATGTTGTTATTAGGTATGTAATATAGTAAGTTTAATAATATCTTCATAATACAAAGCTAAAATTTATATGTAGCTTACTTTATAGAGTTGCATTTATTGATTTGCTAGTGTGTATATTTCTCTTATCATAGAATGTTGTTCTCAAAAGGATTGAATTCACGTTCAAGGCATTTGATTATGCATGTCTTTACATTTCATTATATATAGGATAATGAGTTAGTAAAAAGATTCTTAATAAATTATCAAAAGCCATTTATATAGAAGTTGCATGGATGTGATAAAAGTCAAAAGCGTGTGCAAGTACAGGAGGAAGTGGCGCTCGACCCTTTCTGCCCAGACCGCAGAGAAAGTGGCGCAATAATATGTCTTTGTATTTTTTCAAATTTTTTTATATATGTTCTACATGAGGTAGACAAACAGAACGGTAGGTACGCCATATTAGTCTATCTTTACATAGGTACTTCTTTTGTTTTCTTCGTATATATACAGTTTCTCATACATATATACACGCCAAATTCCCTCTCTTTAAACATGACAGTCCTTGAGAATTTGATCCACGTGGTCAAGATATGTTGTTCTTGGACGCCCGTGCTTTTTCACACCCTTTCTTTCAGATCCCATATACAATTTACTCTTCTTTTTTATTTTTTTATTTTTTTTAAGTATCTTCTATTAAAAACAATTTTGTAAACCTACAACTGCAACAAAATATACTTATTGATACAGTGAATAGTTATTTCTTGGTAAATCCTTCTAGAAAAATACCTACTGACACAAACATTTTTTACAGCATTGGTTAAACACCACGAATCACCGGTTTTTAAAAAAATATATCAACTAAATTCGAACAAAAACATGATTTTTTATCGAGTATTATTGAGCCATTAAATAAGTTCTTTGTTAAAAGTACAAGACGGCTATTTTCATAAGAATAAATAATATAAAGGAATAATTACTAAGGTGAGAAGCAAACAAAAATTAATATTTCAGAAACAGATGTTTTATTTCCCACAAAACAATTTTTTATTTAAAAAGTTTTGTAGTCATTAATATTAATTAAGGAATAAAAACAATAAAAAAAATGTATTATCAAGAACTTCTTGTAAATTACATTTAAGGTAAAATTAGTAACCCAATTATTTTTGGAAGTTAGATTTCAATTATGTGAAAAGCATCTCTTGATTATCTATCGTAGTTACCCGCAAAACAGAAATGATTAATTTAATATTTTAATATAAACCTTATCTTATAATTTCATTGTTTTGATCAACGCTGAGTTTTTGATACTTGAGATTGAATTTCAGGCAATCAATATTTGCAATCGATATTACATAAAAGTGAAGGCATCGATTCTATTTCATTCAATCATGATTATATTCTTTCAGTTAAATGTATTTTTTGTACTGATTCAACGTGAAAATGTTTTATAATAATATGCATTCAATTTTACTGTTCACTCAACTAGATTCTATGAGAGATAAACGCGCATTGTTACAATATCACTTTTATTCATTGAAAATGTCAGTATCATAAAACGACTAGGTAATAAAGCTCGTTAATGGGCAGAAGGAAATTTTAATTATTATTTTTATTCATAATTTCAAAAGCATAGGTGTGAAGGGCACCAGGGAAAATTTATTTTATAGGGTAATAAAATTCTGGTATAAAAAGTCGTAGGTACTTTCCTTAAAAAAACAGTTTTCCCTTTTGTAAAATATTCATAAGCAAGTAACAAGGGTGCACGTCTTTGGTGACCTAATAAATTTCAACTTAAATAATTGCCAACGGAACACTTCTCATAATTCTTCGACCTGATCTCTACAAACGATAAGATAGAAATAATTAAAAAATGTATTTCTTACTCCAAGGAATGTACATATTATTATTACTCAGACAAGGATTGATGATTGTTGATATGAACAATAGGGAAAGTGTTTTAGTTCGATACCGGATAGTGATTATTCGGCCACGTATTTTAAGTACGTGAAGTATATTGCGTGTTTTTTAAAAACAAGGGTTCCTATGGGCTGGATGCCCCACTTCTACAATGCACCGCTTCTATGATAACGACACCAGAGAGAGGGCTGAGAATAACATGGGAAGAAGAGGTGACTCAATTGGCGCAAAGACGCTCTAAATGGAGGAAGACGGTTTATGCTTTTTGTTCATGAGAGGAGTGTTGAAGGGCAAACTAAGTTTTTAAGACATATTGTGTATGACAATAAAATGATGCGTTTGATGATGATTAGGAAGTGAGAGGAAATGATCCTTGTACGAGTTATTTATTATTTTTATGGATCTCTAAGGCGTTCTGTTTGCTCTACCTACCCCACTTGAGATATAGCGTGAGGATATATATGTAGATGCTCATATTATTTTCATGAAAAAGTCACATTTAATTGCATGGCATGTAAAATATTTTAAATAATATTGTCCGTCTTTGACTTTCGACCATTTTGTTCATAAAAGTAATATCTCTGATATAGGTACCTGCTTCTTGGTTAATAATTAAAAGCTCATACCAGGGGTACTGAATAGATAATAATAAATTTTCACGCTGTTTTAGAGCAAGTTTTAAAATCATCTTTTTGGTATCTCGGATTGTCATCGTTTTGTATACCGACAAGCTTGGTAATTTGTGTTTGGATTTTTTCGAATAATATGACAAACTAGACACCGAATATTTATCAGATACCAATCAATTTCATATCTAGTTAAAAGTAATATGATTGTTATGTTTTTATGACGACTTTTGACAAATGTGATATATTGTCACAAATTAATTGTTTACAGTATTAGGTATTATAACTTTTAAATATAAAATTAAACAAAGTTTTTCATTTCGAAAATATTACGTAATTTACTGGAAAATAATAGTAATTACGCCTTGTTTTTTTGTTAATTTTCTTGTTAAAATAAAAGATTAAAATCTTTAAATATGAAATTTTGAATTTCGTTTATTAAAGCGTGTAGGTAGGTACGTCATTTTTTTTGCTAACAACTATTGAAACATGCAGCGCGCAAAAATTTACCTACTCACAAATTAGTTTTTAATTTATTTTTTTATTTGTTTACTTAAACCACAAGTGGAGTAGCCAGAAGACTAACTGCATGTAATAAACATGCAATTTTACTATTCGTGCCGAAATATTTTGGAAGGGTGGCTAACATTATATGTAGCTAATTTTTATATTCAAATGTCTTATAAACCTACCGATAGCAAAAAAAAGGCAGCCTATTCCTATCCACAGATTCCACATTACGTTTAAAGCATAATTAAAATATTTTGGTATAAAACAAGCTGTTAAGATCATATATTTTTTTATAAGATATTTTATATTTGGCTAGCGAACTACAGTTAAAATGAGACTAATATAGGTATCCAATACGAGATAGATTGATTGAAATGAATACGGGAAACATTTATGGAAGATAGTATTCTTTTCTTAGAAATCTGTATACATAAATTATACAAAACATTTATTTCAGAAGGATCTACTCGAGATTCAGTAAAAATATCTACTAGATAGTAATTTTACATAGGTACTTATAAATGATGTGACATACAATTTTATACTAATATGATACGCAATTCGTATGTCGAGTGAAGGTAATAAATACTTAATAAAAATCAATTTTTGTTTCACAGTTCAATGATTTCATATTTGATATTATTTTTTGTAAAAAAAAACTATTTTCAATAAGTACTTTTTTTGCTGTAATTACAAACTATAACATGAGACGAGTTTATAAAGTATGCCACCCATTATTTTTTGAGTGAAAAAAGAGAATATTGTGTATGTTTGTTACATAAAATTGCGTCATGTTCAACCCCACTTTTGATAGATGCTATGAAGATATAGAGAAGTAATTTAATTTCATTAAAAAAATTGGATACAATAGCATTAATGAAAAATCTATAATACATATAGTATGTGCTCAGTGCTGACAGCTACATGTATTTTAATGCTCAATACCTCACTTTTAGTCTAATCATTAAATAATATTGAGTGTTTTTTTTATTGTTATAGCGTTGATTAATTCTAATTAAGCAATGTCATCCACAAACGGACGCAGTGGCTAAACATGTAATACACATTAAAAAAATCTTAGTTGAACAAAGCACTTGTTATAAAAATAATAAAATTTTGATAAATATGAAATATTAATCAAAGCTTGGTACATTTTTACAATTTTGGATTTATTATATATATCTAGGTAAACAGGGAAATTTATAGTAGGCATACTTCTATTTCGGGTAGGTATAGTAGTAGAGGAAATTACGAATGCAGTTTCCTACCATTCGAAAGGAATATTCGAAACATTCGAAAATCACTTTATAGTGATAATCTCGCCACTGCACATCGTCTTAGTTTTTAAAAATTTTATACTATTTTGTTAACACTGTAATGTAATGATGATGTGCAAGAAGAATAAATAAATAAATAAATATCATGGCTTTATAATATTTATAAAGATTTAGAATACTACAAAGCTTACTCATTCGATAAGAATGGATATTAGGAATAAATTTAATAATACGATACCTGAATATATGCATGACAGGATCACCGAGGATAGCTCATAATGTATATTTGTATAGTTATTTTCTGTATCGAAGGACGAAAGGAATATTATTGTATGATTCGATTTTGTGGCAACTCACCTGGAACAAATAAAACAAAATATTGTTAAAACATTATTGCGGATTCAAGTTAGATACTACATGTCTATATTATTTGTACTCAAATAATAATGAAATACAGATTTTAGATTTCAAAGTATAAAATATTTCAATTGTATTTTTTTTATACCTCTATAAATACGCCAAACAAAAAAGATATCTAATAAGATAGGTTTTAATTTCTTTAAAATATGAGATATTTGTAAATTGTATTATTATTAAATTTATGAGAACTTTATAAAGATTATATTCATTGTTTGTATATTGCGGCGTACAGACAGCTGGATGCGAACGTCAATCATCAATTATCAAGCAGAAATCTTAAATATTTCGGCGACAAATCGGAGCATTCATTCGAATATTTCTTCGGAGAATGCTCAGAATTGTCGCCGAATGTTTTATGATTTTTGCTTGATGATTGATGATTGACGTTCGCATCCAACTGTCTGTACGCCGCCTGTTATAAAAGGTGATAGTCCTATATTCGACGAATGAATTAATAAAAATATATCACTACCATAATATAATCTCTTCAAATGTATTAGTCAACATATATTGCAATTTATTATTTATTATTTATCGCGTCGAAACCCTGAAAAAAAAACAATCAAACTGATCTCCAGTACTGTGCAAAACGCATAGCAGATGGACATGCGTCAAAAATGTCCTCCATTGTGCAAGTGACAGGGCACAATGGACACTCCAACAAGTGTGGCATAGTCTGTGCTGCACCACAGTCACATGCTCCAGATTCGTTCTGTAGGAAGCACCATCGTTCTCTATCAGTCGATTTAGGGCTACCTTCGATGTTTATAGAAATCAGCGTCAGTTTTGGCCCTGAAAAGGGCCTTTTGGGACTCATTATTTGTGAGGACATTTTTGTATTTCAATAGGTTTTTCTGGTTCGTATTGGAAGGTTCAGTTCTTGGTAACTTTGCAGTTGAAATTCCGTTTGCATTCGAGTATAAGATTTAGTTACCTTCCAGGGGCACCACTTGGAGGTTCCTTCCTTGCCCCCAGTCGAATTGATATGATGATGCCTTGAATTGATATATTGTAATACATTGTTTAAAAATTGACATGAAAATTATGAAACAGGTTAGTGAAGAAATGAACTTTATTAATTTTATAAAATTATTGTTGAGATATGTTAAGAACATCTGAGTTAACATCAATCAGGGGCAAAGCTCTTAGAGTAAGGAACAACGAAATAAGAAAAATATGTTAAACTGAAGATGCCGTTCGGTGGAACAGAAAGAGAAGACGGTTCTGGAGGATCGCATGAGTAGTGACAGAATAACCCAAATCGTCGCGAACGAGACACCACTAGGCTATGGCTTGTCATTAAGGCCACTTATAAGATGGAAGGATAGCTAGTCTTCAGCGTCGCAAGAGGAGACAAATTCCGAACCAAAAGATCAATGATCTACTACAAATAGAAGAAGTAGAAGAAGAATCTTGGATATCGTTCTCAAATCCTTTATACTTGAAGTATGTTGGTAGAGTCGTGGCATAACACTCTGGTGATTGTAGATAATGGTCTGACTGCCAATCTACTTCGTTTTTAAAAGACACACTTAAATATTGTTGACTATTATTTGGGGTGGTTTATGAGTAAAAAATGATTGAAATATAACATAGATTAAATTTACATATATTTTGGTAATTTACTTATTAATTAAAAAAATAATCTGATTCATAAAAGTTCTTTTTAAAGAGAGTTCATTGATTTGTAAATCAAAGATTTGTTCATTAAACATTTAAAAATAATTCAATGATAAAACAATGCCCTAATGCGTGTATTATAGTGCTTGGTGAGAGATAGTTTACATAAGATACTAAATTATATAAATTATATTTGAAGAGATGAACAAAATTCTACCGGATGCAAATACATTTACCCTCTACAATGTACATAACTCTTATAACTATGGCGCGTCTTATACTTTGCAACTCTCAAAAGTAAATATCTGATAATATTGAAAATAAACAAATAAAGTGTTTACTTTAGCGAAACATCTTCGAAATTTGATGTTTGCATGATGGAACTTTAATGTATCCAAACTACGGGGCAAAATTATATTAATATTAATATATAGAGTTCAAATTTCAATACAACTTTCATTGTTGGTTAAACAGTGAAGCTTATTTTGGAAGCAATTTGTATATTCGTTATTATTAGGTATAAAATAAATTTATAATATAGAAACATATTGCTGAGGAGTTGTATGTGTTTTAAATTATGTCTGAAGGAAAAATACAAGAAAGAGAAATCAACGTGGTTGTATGAGAAATATTATGAATGTCGAGATTGAAAAAAAAAATGTAACGAGAGATCTATATAACATTCCGTTCTCTCTGCATATCCCACTAAGGACACGTCGTGGCGGTATAGATAGATAGAAAACTACAACATCTTCACCATCAGAAGAATAAGGATATGAAATATGTATGTATGAATATTATTCATAGAAAAAGTTGATAATTTTTTTAACATAACATTCCTAAATTCTAAAGCCGATCAAAATGAATGAAAGTCGAAATGTGTATGCAGAATTTGACTGGAGGGGTAAAATCGAATTGAGAAGGAAATAGAGCGTCTAGTGTCTGACCTATGTCATCCGTCCACCCGTTCGAATATGTCCAATGTTCAGTAGAAAATAATACAAGTAATATCAAGATAATGTAAACCTTTACTACCATAATAGTGATGTCAATTCAGTACCTACCCGTTATGAAATACCCGTTACTTTATAATACCGGTATATCGGTTCGAAGAAAAATAGTGATTGCATTACTTATATTCTCACAACTCACTCGATGTAAGGTAGCTTGTCCTAAGAAAAAAAAAGTTACTTATATTTGTTAGGTACTTTTAAATTCGTCATATTTATTGGGTAAGAAAAAACCCGATATGTAAATGAAATCAGATCGGTATCGGTACCGGTATAGGTATATTTTATCAGTAAAATTTGTTACTTGTCGACATTGGTATAAATATCATTACAAATTATGTTTTATACAAAATGAAAAGATCGGAAATTTTCCAAATTCCTTTAAATAATCGTAAATTTGGCAACACGGGGTAGAAATTTGATAAGTTGGGTGTAATCCCAAATTCCTAGTATTCTTGGTATTTTGTTACCCGTTACTAGATTATCCTTGATATTCGGTATGAAAAATATTCAGTTTTGACATCACTTTATATTATGTATAGAACTAGTTTAGTCCGTGATATAACAACAGGGTTACGTTCTTCGGAGACAAAATATATGGGAAAACTTTTCGGTACAAAGTTGTTGACTGTTGAAGATTTTTCCGGAGAAAATGCACACACACGATATATCACTGACATTACTAGGAACTATAATAATTATCAATACTACCTACACACATACTTATTTGTTTTCATCTATTTATGTGCCAGCGTATTGTACATACAATTGCAAACGTGGTAAAGAATTTATACTCGTATCTACAAAATGTTTTAAAACTTTTCAAATATTATCAACCAACTATTAACACATACATATAATGTGTAGATATATAAAAAATTGTATTTTGCACTTAATTTTGAATGATTTTTGTTTTGAATTGCATTAAAAATTATTAGGTAATGTTTAAAGTTGATTTTCAGCCTGATCATAGAATATTGGACTTTAGTGTTAGAGGGTTTTGGTTTTATAAAATGAAGTCGGCCTGCTGGTTACCCCATGTAATGAACATATATTAGGTCATTAGGGTATTAGACCGACCTGGACCTAAAGCGGGCTCAGAGACTAACCTATTACGCCTGTAATAGGGTGCATCTTTATTTTTATTGTTTTGCTATATGTATTTATAAAAAAACGATAGGTCTTTCGTACAACAGTAAACAAAAGTAATATTCGTGTTATATTATTTATCAGAAACCGTTTATTCGTTAAACCGACCCTCCGCACAAGCATTTAGTTGCTTATGGTGGGAGCATTTTTACTGTGTGTAATATTATTTTATTATTGTAATATCAATGTATACTGTGTATTTATGAATAAAAAAAAAAATTGATGTGCCTGTTGGTGTATGTGTGTTCTAGTAAATAAGATAAAATAAAATATACAGATGTTGCCCCCCCCCCCCCCGCCGCATTAAGAAATCAATAAATTCAAGGTGAGTAGTATACTTCATGATTGATTTGAAAGTATTTAACGTATATTTGTGATGTTTTACGTTAACATGTCTATTAAAGCATACTGAAATATCACAGAAAAGAGTAGGAGGAATTTTATTCTCCAGGCATTTCATAGAAAAAATAACATGGAACTAAAAATAACGGACTCTATAGAAGAAAAATGTTTGTTATTATTCATTCATCTCATTGAAATGTTATTATTGATTTTATTTTTATTATTATTTTATAAAGAGGGCAATTAAAAAAGGATTGAGAAGACTTAGAGGAAAATAAGAGATAATTATAACTTATGTGTAAGTATACATATTATTATTATACTACGAATGCTGCTTCAAAAAGACAAAATAAAGGGAAAATGCAAGTACTGTGTATTATAGATACCACTTACCAATCTCATGGTTTTCAAGTTAAGCTATTTGGTATCTACTATTTCACTTCAAACCATAATATTAAAGATGAGTGGAGAATATAACGATGATGTGTTGAAATAACTTCAATTAAAATTCTCATTTTGAAAATATTAATACCTTTGAGTTTCTTCTAAACGTTGCAGTAAGTAGATATTAGAGAAAAATATAAAATAATAACTTTGTACAATTTAAGACTTTACATTGTTTTCAAGTGTTTCAATTTGTACACAATACATATTTAGATATGAACGAGTGTTTAACCTGGCGAAGGATGCCTTCATAAGCTTTTTATGTATCTATATGTGTACCCATTTGATTTTCAATTGCAATTATTATTGAAAGCTTCTATAAGCTGATTTTACTCTGGGAGAGATTATACGTGGAGCACCCGGTAAAGAATTGGTCTCCCACTCTTCTGCGTAAGTTTTCGAGTGTCCTGTAAAAGGCAGGTGTTCGAAAAAATTAAGACATTTTACATCTTAAATTCAGCGATGAGGTTTGCCACCCATCCTGAATGTCTTGATTTTATATTGACACGAAGAGGACAGTTTGCATGTTTCTTACATGCAGCTGATCTGCTGGCTACCCCACTTGTGGGATATGCCGTGATGGTATAGTAGTAGTAGTAGTAGAGATTATAATATGCACTCAATTCTAATGACACTCTAATGATATATTATGAGCTTCTATATCTTCCACTCTTGTCCGTAAATTTCGAGTATCCTTTAAAGCGTACTCGAGATATGATACGTAACATCTGAAATTCACAGATGAAGCACATTACCTATGAATGGATGTCTTACAATTTTGAACAAACTAAACATTTCATTAAAAAAAACAGCTACAATACCTACTAATTTTGAATTAAACATAATAACTAAAATCAATACCTACTGTAATATTTCCTGGAGCACTCGGTTAAGTATTGGTCTCCCACTTTTTTCAGTAAGTTTTCGAGTGTCCTGTAGAAGGAAGGTGTTTGAAAAAATAAATACATTTTACATTTTAAATTCAGTGATGAGATTTGCCACCCATCCTGAATGTTTCAATTTTTTTATGGCACGGAGAGGACGTTTTGCATGTTCATTCCGTGTAGGTAGTCCGCTGGCTACTTAACTTGTGGGATGTGTCGTGATGATATAGTAGTAGTAGTAAAAATACTCTAATGTTCAACATAATTAAAGACATCTTCTATAGATATCTTCTGTACGAGTATAGGCTAATAAATGAAAAACAATGTTTTGCAAATGACAATTATTTTATACTTAAAATAATGAATTCGAAACTTTTAATATATAACGATTTTACTAGATAGATACGCTGTAGATTGAATGTTCATATTGGAATTTTGACAATTTTCGTTTTAACTAATGCAACACAATGCAATTCCGCTGCCAAATTATTTTCGTGTAATTCAAATCGCATTTGATGTACACCTGGTTGCTTACAAATAAAATTTAGTTGAATATTGTCAAGCGCCCTCTCGGTTAGGAATTTTCACAAAGTTGTGTATGAGGATTCCATCTACCTAACAGTTTGTAAGTTAGATTATGTAAAGGCTTGTTGTAGTGTTATTTCTGCATTACTATTTTGATCCGTTCGCTAATATGTAGATATATTTATGTACATATATTGTAAAAGATCGGGAGTTATGGATGTCGTCGAAAAAGTGGCAAGGTTAAAGTGGTCATGAACAGGGCATGTTGTTATACTCAGGGATCAAAGATGGACAAAAATGGCAGTGGAGTGGATACTTCGTGAAGATAAAAGAAGTAGAGGAAGATCTCCCACACGACGGTCTGACGATATTAGCAGAATCGCTGGTGACTGTTTGCGGAAAGTTCAGGACAAAGATACCTGGAGACATGTGTGGGAGGTTAATGTTCAGCAGTGGACAGGATCAGCTGCATAAGTAAGTAATTTTATTTAGGTATTTTGTCACCCCGTGAAGTCGTCATCAGTTCCGTGGAGCACTCGGCAAAAAAATGGTCTCCGACCCGACTTTACCATAATTTTTCGAGTGTCCTGTAAAAGGTTAGTGTTAAAAAAAGACAGTTACATCTTAAATTCTGCGGTGAAATTTTTCATTCATCTTGAACGCATAGGTAATTTTTTTTATTGACATGGAAAAGAAGACAGATTACATATTTTTAACATGCTGGCAGCATTTTCTAGCATCTGGGACCCATTTATTTATATAAAATATATGATAGAGACTTGGCTGATGCCATTGCATAATTATGGTACGAGACTCGCCCAGTCGCCAGAAATTGCAGTTTTGATTTGTCGAAAAGATGTTGCGTTTTGACATTGGCGCTTGTGCCCGACTTTACGCAGTAAAATGAGGTAAAATGTTTACCTCGCATAATCTCCTGCGTAAAATCATAGGATCTTTCATTCATGGAATGCATGTTAGTTTTTCTAATGAATACATTAAATTTTTAATTTGATGATGTATCCCTCAGAGTAACCATGTTTAGAACTAGTACAATGTAATAATACGAAGTACTTTTAAGAACAGAGACAGATAGAGAGAAAGAGAAAGCTAACGCATCTAAGTGGAAATAATCCGTCCTAATTACTTAAAGATTTCCAGTCAAACTTTGCTAATAAACGCGCCTCCTTTACTTTCTCATTACATTATAATATAATACACACAAAGACGTACATACTTAGTAGGTACCTACGTAGAGAGATCTCTTAGTTACTGTGAAAATCCGAGGTGTCTATTGCTCTGTATCAGGATTCCAGTGTTTATTACTTGACAGCATTTCATTCAATATTATTATGTACTTACTTACCTACTTGCGTACCAACCATCTACATAAAACTTTTACTTGCATAACACTTCATGATATGCAGTTGTTTATTTTCACTAGTTACGCACGGATTAGGTTCTCAAAGAATCATCTGTTTGTAAAAAACTGTTGCTATTCACTTAATTTTATGCTGCTTAGTATCCATTTATTTCTATATAAATATCCATTAATATAGAAATGAATTGTCCACCATATGCATGCGCCGTGTCCTGCAGTACTTTGGGCACATCGCACGGAGAGGACCAGACAACCTGGAGAGACTTGTTTTGATTGGAAGTATGGAGGGCAATAGAGCTAGGGGGCGCGCACCAATGAGATGAAGTGAGCAGGTGAAGGGGGCAACGGTGGGGACCTTGCATGAGGCGCAACGAAGAGCGGAGGATCGACCTCGCTGGAAGCACTTTACACCTATACAAATTATGGTCACGATCCTCAGCACTGAGGGACTGACAACAAAGAAGAAGAAGAAATGGATAATTTGGATATGAAAAAACTATATTTTCAATAAATCTTCCTTGGACTCCTGAAATATCCGACAATTAAAGTTATCTCAACAATATATTCACTTATTTCTATAAATATTATCTACCTATAGAATAAGTGTGATGGTCAATCACTGTAAGGTTTATCTTGATTTTTTTGTGGGCAATATGATCATTAACGTTTTGCGAGGTGATAATATATCAAAAATGTTATGAACTCATTGAGTAATTTTACTGAAAACGATAATAAATGCAACTTTATTCGCAGTAGGTACAAATAAAACTTTAAACACATATTTATTTTTAAATATCCATAGACTACTAAGAACTTATGAAGAGACTTTATAAAACTAAGTAAAACTAACGCTTTATATAAAAAAAAATACCATTGTATGTCAATCCTCTGCACGCTGGTTGTAGAGTGTTAAAATGTTTTGATGAGCATTCATCTGATTCACAAAGTTGAAATTGCGTATACATAAGATTTAACTAGATCGAAAACACAGTGAAAAACTAATTTCCTTCAAGCAATGGTATGCTTTAACAAAATTATTATGAGATTCTAAAAGAGCATTAAAACTCACTCAATGGAAACTTGAATGCCGCAATGCAATTAACTGCAAGTTTTCTTCATGAACTATCATTGTTTATAAATATTTCTTCGGCTTTATAATTTATACACATAACAGCTTTCGCAATAAGTGTAGCTGGTAGACTTACTGAACATAATAAATATACCTAAAAGTCATCCACTCCGTGCTAACGAAAGTGATGACATGAAGGATTACATACATCATAACTAAATTGAAGATTTTAAATATCTTTTATGAGATGTTTTGCAAGTATCTGTCTGATAAAATATCAACTACATGTAGAGATGACTCAGTTCTGAATAGAGGAGGCTGGTCTCAGCCACCTTGCTCCCGAAGAGAGGGTTGAAGGGCGGGATAATGATGAAGGTAGATACATTTCATTTTATAAGTGTTTTATGGAAAACAAGTTGGAATCTTTTACATACTATGTAATTTTCAAAATGTTTATTTATTTTATGTTATAAAAAATATAACTTTTTAATGTTTTGAAATATTATTTTAGATTTATATATAAAATAAATATTTTAATATTATGATATGTTCTACTTTTATTATTATATTTATGAACAACGTAGAACCTAACAAGATTTGTTTGTTTTACTTTTGTAATGCTTATTCAATATTTTAATCCGTTCACATGTATGTATGTTTGTGTTTTCGATAAAGGTGGATATATTAACTGGTCAAACGAAGGTTAAATCAACACCCTAATGAAAAGCGCTTTCTATGAAAGTGTTCCTCGATCTATTATAGATCCATCGTGCTTAGTTTTATTTCCGAATAGATTACAGAATATGCGAAAGCATTCCCATCTGATATTAACATCATGCATGAGTACATCATCGCTTCAAACAGGTTTTCTTGCACTATAGTCAATAAGGATCGAGCACTACGTAAGAACTCTTATCCTTGTTTTAATTTTTCGCTTCTAGAATATTTATTTATATCTACCATTAATACATATCGGCACGACAGCCAGATAGCCTTTTCACCGATATATTTATCTAATGTGTAGTTTCTCGTACATGTGTTACTATTCAATGTGTCTATCCTGTTGGATCTGGTCTGTATGCTCTAGCAATGAATCAGCTTGTCTCAAAATTTGAGTTTGTACACTTCATTTCAGTTGAATATTAAATTCATTTTCTTAGTCATTCTGTCCTTTTTTATTCTTACTACATACCCAAACAATACACATTATCAGTAATACAATACATAGTTTTGGAAATAATCTATATTGTATGATTCGTAAGTTCTATTGACGAATGTCATCATTGAATTTATCACTCTCAGAGCAATGCCGGGTATAAAGCTAGTTTTGAATGAAATAACATTGTTGAAATTATGATTTTAGTCTTTAATTTCCCGCGCAAAATAATCAACATCAAAATAAACCCCTTGAATATGTTGATCTTTAAAAAGCAGCAAAAAAAATGTAAACAAGCGTCAACATTAAATATACCTAATAAAATACTTGTTTAAAAAAATATTATCATCGGTTCATCTTTTTGTGTGTTGTAATAATAATAATGTTATTTTTCATATTTACGTTGATTCGTTATATGAAAGGGTAAAAGAGTTTTCATTTTAAAAACACACACATGTTTTACTTGAATAAACAATGTTAATAATTTCACTGAAAAATTAAAAGCTGTTAAGGAAGAGGCCGCTTTGTTACATTTTAAGTAAATTTGATTTAACCGTGTTTAGTGATTTTTGGAAACATTAGGGTCGAGATAAAATTCACAATAATTAGTAAATACCCATTTTTCTATTTATCTTTTTATGTCTATCTTGATAATCTAAAATCTGTCTAATTTACTACCGAAGAATATGATTCACTAGCAAATGTACGATTTCAAAAGGACTCTCTCAAAACACTGTAGGGTAGCGTAGGTTTTCCAGGTAGATTGGGATCCAACTCTTGAATCCCAAAACTAGAAGTGGATTTTTGCAGAATGAGTTCATAATCAGTTGCATCGTGCAAATGAAATGTCTATGGGTCGATTTTCTCGTCCATCTATACTTATTTATGTACGTATGATGTAAGTATAAAAAATCCTGCTTATTAAGATGGTTCGTTTCAAAATTTACTTGAAACATACATACGATTTATGGTGAAATATTAAGTGTTTCCACATCATTTTACATTTATAAAATAAACATTAAAATAAAAACTAAGAAATGACAATGACATATAGATCTATAATAACATTCTTGAAGTTTTTTATTTCATTGATAAACGATTTAACTTTTTTATTTCATTGATAAAATGATTTGTCGAAGGACGTCTATGCGCCACCATGAAAATTTATTTGAAAAATATTAAATTTAAGAAACACTGTTAATATTCAATATATATGTCGTAATATTAACATTTTAAAGATCTTGAAAATGTCCACAAAAATGGAAGAAACTTTTTAGTCAAAATGAATATAGTGAAAAATTTTACATTTTTAAAATGATTTTTGTTGGTTAGATGCTTTTAGCAGCAAAGCTTTCAATTGAGATTTCACGTTGTTGGTTGGAAAACGGATCTTAGGGACCTTCCATTAACACGTTGTGAAACTTTAAATTGTAACATGGGAGAGAAAATAACGGAGAATGACAATATGAAGAGAACAGAAAGGCTCTTTTTCAGAATATTTACCTATCGATCTTTTTTATTTAATTTTAAAATCGAGATGTGATGTTATGATTTTGTCTAATATTTTATTTCTGGATTGTTATGAATTTACACATTTTGGGTAACCAACAAAAGAACTGCAAAAAAATCTTTTGAAATCAGAGTATTCAGTAGGTAAGTATTGGGCAGGAAAGTTGGTAAGTATGTTTCTTCCCTATATTCCAGAAAGAGAGATTAATGGCAAAGAAAAAGAAAAATATACCAAATCATCACGGCATATCCCAAGTGGGGTAGCCAGCAAACCAGCTGCATATAATTAACATGCAAACTGTCCTCTCCGTGCCAATATAAAACATTACGGATGGGTGGCAAACCTCATCGCAGAATTTGAAATGTAAAATGTCTTAATTTTTCGAACACCTGCCTTTACAGGACACTCGAAAAACTTACAAAGGAGAGTGGGGGACCAATTCTTTACCGTGTGCTCCACGAAAGAAGAAAACTCAATACACTTATTTACTGTGAAAGCAGTTGGCTATTCATTTTGTGAATAAATTATGAAACGAGTATTTTTCAAATATTATATTGCATGATTGAGATGTTTACAAATTGAAAATATTATCGTGTTCTAAATGTTATTGGTGTATCAGGATGGCGTAACCGCATTATTTGTTATTGCTGGAAATGTTATAAACTCCTCCGTTTAACTTCTTTATAATTGAAAAAATGTCAACAACAGTAATGGCCCCCCTACTGAGCACTACTATGTATGTACGAACGACGAGGGTTAACGGAAATTTATATACATTTTTTGTCAATCCTAGAATTACTATTGGTATTTTCATACTGTCGATTTAAGAAAATACTTCTGATAAATATTTAAGTCAGTTCATAAATGTGTACCTATGTTTGTAGGTTGATATAATATGTTGTCTACTACAATTTTTTGTTTTTGGTAAGATAGAATAAAACTTATTTGTTTTGCATATGTATTCAAAATAATATATTTATTGAAGGATAATTTTTTTCATCTATTATTTTAATTACTATAATATTTTTTAATTCAGCAAGTACCTATGTCAATAAAAGTTGGAATGTTAAATTTGTTTGTAATGCTATCTTTCTATTTAACATTGTATATTTAAACAATTTAGAATTGGTCTCCCACTCTTTCTCGTAAGTTTTCGAGTGTCCTGTAAAAGGCAGGTGTTCGAAAAAATTAAGACATTTTACATCTTAAATTCAGCGTTGAGGTTTGCCACCCATCCTGAATGTCTTGATTGTATGTTGGCACGAAGAGGACAGCATGCATGTTTATCATATGCAGCTGGTCTGCTGGCTACCCCACTTGTGGGATATGCCGTGATGGCAGAGAGAGAGAGAGAGAGAGAGAGAGAGAGAGACCTTTATAAGTGAGTGTTATCAATGTTATCTATGGCAATACCTCTTTATTTAACATTATAAATGTCTATCACCATTATTTCTTATATTGTTAATAATCTATTATTATAACATAATATTATATAATCCCTACATAAGTTTTATGAATGATTGTTAATGATGATATCTTTTTGGTTAAGATCATATTACTTACCTACATCTCTGATTATTTTTCTGTACCAATTTATTATGTATCCACTAGCAAGTTTTTGTTCAAAAATGTTTCTACTGATCTGTCCATAAATGTTATCTGAATTCTATCATCTATTGTTGTATTGTATCTTATCGACTTATTATGATGTCTAATTTTTTTGTACATATGTATCTAATTATACTACTGACTGATCTACCCTATTCGACACAGGCTCTAGCCTAGTGAGGCGGCAAATAAAATTATAATTGTGTTACCATATGGATATTTTAAACGGTATTCATTTAAAACTGCCTATTTTAACAAAAACATTTTCATATTGAAAAATACATAGGTATATATTGAAGAACCATAGTATTTTATTAAGGGTGAATCATAATGGGGGTCTGTCCTGTCATCCTTCTCAATATATTACACGCTATCTATTATATTATACAAGGGTGTTCCTTCCATTTTTTAAAAATAAAAAAAAAACTTTATTCCATCCATCTTTCAGTGCCTACTACAAGTGGGATAGTCAGTGGATGCATATTATAAATATGCGGGTCGTTTACTCATCACTGAATTGAAGATGTTAAATAGTGCTTAGAAAACCGTGATTCTTTACGAATAACTTCATTCTACAAGACACTCTAAAACATAGAAAAAAGTACTTACCGGAGAATCCGCCAAACCTTTTTTTTATTGTTTTAATCTTGTGTATCACGTAGGTATATCTTTTTGTTTGAAAAAAAAACATACAAACCAGACATTATGCATTCCTGTTGTTTTTTTTATTTATTTCTTCTTTACTGTACATTGATTACAAGCAAATTCACACAAAAATGCATTTAAAACAAAGAAAATAATACAATCATGTACATACATACATACAATGTTACATTTTGCGAATAAAAATTTATCTCATTTTGATTTGAAAAATAACTTGATTCTTTATAACATAAATTAAAGACAACCAGGTACGCATATTGCCATACTTTTGACCGAACAGTAAAGTTGTTTTTTTCTTTTTCCCTCCCTCTCGTAAAACGTTTTTAGTAAAATGCTCATTAAAAAAATAATTAAAAACGGATTCATTTTCATTTCAAAAGTACAAGATATTATTTCTCTTTGTGTACTGCGCTGTTTCGAGTGGACCAAAAAGCACGATGTTGTTACTCGTATTATTATTAATGCAATAAAATAAAAAAAAAACTGAAATGCAATTTATATAAATTTGATGAGAAAATATGTAACTGTTTAGTGTCTTTCGTCGTGTATAAAGGTTCAGCTTTTCTGAAAACACAATAATTAATTTATTTTAATTTTATTCTTAACAATAATTATTTTAGAATAGTATCCAATTCTGAATAAATATAGAGAACGAGTTGATGATTGGCTGGTGGGTTTATTATATATATATATCTTAAATGCTACATCTTAAAAATAGCTAAAAGCAGAAAAACGAACAAAACATAAACTTCGTTCATCATTAACAGTATGTACCTACAACAATGAATTTAAAGGTAGAGTTTTAAGAAACCTGAAAAGTAAAGAAAAATAATGTAGCTATTTTATTATAAATAAGTGTCTATACGATAAAAGCGCAATTCTTCATTAAAACATCAATGGCATTACAGTCTCAACGCTTCTTTTCCCTTTCTGTTACGCTAAAACTCATAATAATTCATTCCATAACACAGCTGGAAAGTATTTTAATCAAAAAATACTTAAACAATTTCATATTTCGATTTAAATCAAGTAACAATACCATTTAGTATGAAAAATTCCGACCCTCAAATATCTAATTGCAACACTCCACTTAAATCTCAACAATGGGCGTGCTTTTCTTTCTAGGTTCCATAAATATATGCGGTTTCATTATAGTCATGCAAATAATACCGCACTTTGTCGGAGAATGCCTTATTTTGCATTCTCAACAAGTGAAATCCCACCCCCCATCCCTGATACTAGGTATTATACCGTACAAGAATAATATAGTATAAGTTCATGGTATAGCTTTTCATTCTAGGATGTTGAATGTTATGGGGTAAAGGAAGCCGAGTACACTAATGACCGTTCATTTTGTAAGGCATATATTATTTTTTGTTTATTTTTTATATTTTAAATGATATGAATTCGTTTAATGAAGCTAATAGACGATTCTTAATAATGTTATATTCATCACTTTATTTTTTAATGAAATGAAATATTTTCTTTATCAAATAATTTATTGACGTATTCATTGCTTTTCGAAGTAACAAACAAAATAACAAATCTACTGTTGATAATGATGTATTAATTTTAATAAAAAAAAATCGTTGTTATAATTTAATAAAATCGTTTAATAAAAAAAATGTATTAATTTTAATAAAAAAAAGTCAACTGAGATAACTATTACCTACACCATGAAGCGCTTATTGCAACTTATTGAATTCAGTATTATCAATAATTATGATGTCATTATCTAAATAATATATTGAAGACAATTAAAACATTTCTTTTTCAATATCATTTATAAAATCGTTTTTGATTTTATGATATTAAGTTTTTCACAAGGAGAAAGACTTTATTTTATTTATTTTTCCCATTTCCATCCCGAATTCGATGTATTTATTTTTGAGAAAATTTAATAACAAATAATTTTTATATTATTTTCAGTTTCTTCAAATATTTTCAGCCGTGCACTTTCTCGCATAATCATTGAGCAAGCAACAGGCTAGTGTCTAGCTGGCACACTGCCTACGTTTAGTGCCAGAAGTCCATAGACATCTATATTATATTATATAAAATCTATCTACACAATATTAAACACATTAGGGGGCTTAATTATGTCAATTTAATAATACTACATTAAAGAAATATAAGAAACTGTAGTGAACTTCATACTTCTCATAGATGTCTAAAATAGCAATGATTTACAAAAGCAATATTTACAAAATATTTCCTCAAATTCTTATATATTTAAGTACTTAACAAATACTATAACACAGCCAAAAGATATAATAGAAAAGGATAATGTTTGCGTTAAGTGAAAAGTACCTTTTTTTGTAAATATACCGAATAATTAATTAAGAAAATTACACAGTAATATATTTTCGTTTTAATCCAAATCAAAAGAAATCTCTTGAATGGATAAATATTCTGAAATTGCAACAAAGATGTTTGCAGTGCAATAGCGTTGATACAATAAATTAATTTTGTCATAATTTATTTATAATTTATTCAAGTATTTATCATCTAAGACTGTTTGCTTTGCATATAACATTAATTCGTTTGTCCGCTTTTCAGGAAGGCGACAGTTTAAACTGTATCCGCAGGTATTTTCCGTGCAGACTTCTAATTAAAACAGTAGGTACCTACTATGTACAACGTTGGTAGTCTTGTTCTAATAAACATGAAGCTTCCAACATACAATAAATTGTTTCCAACTCGCTATTGTCTGAAAGGAAGCCATGTATCTCTAGTACTTTTCCTTAATTGCGTATGCTTAGGTGAGTACAACTTGTTGAGACGTAACCTAGCCAAGATACTGACTACTTGGTATTAAATTACTCCGCTTCTGAATACCTGCCTTACATTATATCAGTACGTATGTAATCATGTATTTCACTAATATTGAAATACGATATTAATTTTTTGTCGTGTTGGTAGTAACAATTAGTGATAATAATCTTGTCTCCCCAATCTCCAGCCCGTAAGCACAATAATGGTTTGAATGTGCACTTGTGCAGATAAATGGGAGAAAGGATGAATCTATTGAAAAATGCATTGATAAATTATTTGTCATACTTCAAATATAATTAGTAACTTTTTAAATATATCAAAAAATGTGCGGAAGTAAAATAAGGTAGATTGTCAGACGACAAAAAACAAATCACATTAGTAACGTAGTATGAACTTTTATTGTACACAAGATAGAAATATATGTGAAATATGAAAGTGGAGGATTCTAGAAAATTATATTTATAATGAGTTACAATCCACTGGATTGGTCTGCAACGAGTTTTGACTTTCTTCTCCATTCCTCCCTATTCTCAGCCAGTCTTTTCAGCTCTACGTATGAGCCACAGTTCATGTCCCTCTTCAGTTGGTCCATATACGCATCTCTTGGTCGGCCTCTGCCATTTGTCCCCTCGGTCTTACCCTCCGCAATGGCGATGAGTAGTCCTGGGTGCCTGATGTTGTGGCCAATCCACACTGAGAAAAATACTCAAAACGAATCATTGGTACGGTATTATCAGATTAGGACCAGAGATCGTACAAACGATTCATTGGTATAAATCTATAATATTAACTCTTCACAAACAATTAAATCGCAAGTAAATTTACCAACAACTTGTTTGCGAAGAGTTAATATTATAGATTCGTACTAATGAATCGTTTGTACGATCTCTGGTCCTAATCTGATAGTACGTACCAATGATTCGTTGTGAAATTTCGTTAGTATTTTTCTCAGTGCAGTAGGCTCGTTGTTGGCTGATTCTCTTAAGAAGTTGCCTTTTTTCGCCTACCCTGAAATTACTATTTATGAATACACAAAAAATAGAGTAAGTGGAATGAGAATCATGTAAATTTGTTAAGAACAGGTTAAAATGTTTTTCGTATTATTTTCAAAGTAATAATTGAACAATTCGCACTCCATTATTCTCTCGTAAAGAGATAAAACTGCCAAGTCCTCCATAAGCGAATATCTTAAATTTATTTGATAGGGATTATATGTAATACGTACACGAAACTACATATCCGTTTCCCCAAGAGCTCATGCATACCACATGAATTTATCCCGCTACTACACTTTATATTTTTTTCTTCTTCTTATTTTCATTTTACTTTCTTAGCTAATTTATGTTGGCATGGAAATTTGCTTGCAGGGCGTCGGGAATAAGCACCGAATATATTCTAGGATCGCTGCTTTGTTGTTCATACTGTTACAAGCAAAATACTTCATTCTGTAATACAATGCATACAAGTAAGTAAACCACCAGCGAATATAAATTACAACAAATGTACATTAGTTTAGTATTAGTCTATGTACTTACTGTACTCTATTTTATACTGAACTGCTAAGAAATAAGAATCGTAAAATTGGTATTCATAAATGGAAACAAAAGATATGCATTTGTGTAAATTTGAATAATAGCCATGATTTATCGTTTCTCTGATTTTTTACTTATAAAAGTACTGGCGAATCATTTGATATATTTATATCTACACATATTTTTTTTACACTTGCAGCTGCCAAGCATATTATCATGTTTCTAACATAATATTTAATAACAACTAGCTACACCTCTTGTGGGAGATGCTGTAATGGTAAAATAGGATTGATTTTGTAGTTTTATCGCAAGCACAAAATATTATTAGTCCATGAAAATAGTAGTATAAAAATGTCGATTATGTGGTTTTATCGTAAGCGCAAAATGTGATTAGTCCATGACAGTAATTTTAATATTTATAAAGTAGGTACGGATATGATTCTTGGATGGAGATCAAAACAAAAAATTACAGTATAATATCTAAAACATTTGGATTTAGACAGATATTGTTATAAATATGTAGAGAGATAATTATTATATAATATTATGTAAGAAGTCTTGGTATGATTGTAATAATTTATTATAATAAAACAAAAACAGTTTTATGTTACACTATTATGTAGTATCAACAAGTAGAGGGTAACCAGTGTACCAGGTACCAGGTACCAGGGGTAACCAACCCAGCAGCATTGTATTATTAGGTAAGTACCTACAAATATGTTTGAAATCATATTAGTCAGTAGGGTAAACATTAGAATAACTTGCTATCATATTATATTTTTTATCAATAATGTAAAGAATACAACAAACCCAGCATATAAGGGTGTGAAAAATCATAGAGAGGGCCTGTATCTGAAGATAGATCCAAAATATTTGAAAAAGTATTAAAGGATTTAAAAAATAAAAGTTTTCTGAATATGATTATTTTATAATAAAAATCTTTATTGCACAAAATTAGCACACAAAGAATAAAAGAACATGACAACATTACTACTGAATGCATAATATTGTGCAATTATTTACTCGCTACAGTTGTATTAGTTGATTCTGCACACTTTCGTTTATATAGTTATTGTTGGTCAGATATTTATTTTTTATTTTTCTCATTCATTACTTAGGGCAATATTATTCAAATGAACAAAAGCCATGCATTAGGAAAACATTATTTAATAACCAGCTTGCAATAAATATTTTATATACCTACTATTTACTTTTCTTAGAAAATTGAAGGTACGGGTAGGAGATATTTATTTATTTATTTATTTATTCTTTTTGCACATCATCATTACATAACAGTGTTAACAAAATAATATAAAATTTTAGAAACTAGGACGATGTGCAGTGGCGAGATTATCACTATAAAGTGATTTCTTCCATCTAACCACGGGTATCTATTGACAGAGGGCAGAAAATTAATGATAAGTGACATGCACAAGAAAGAAGAGGCTTACATCCAGCACATAGTGAACACGGGCTGAAGAAGATGTTATAAAGTATATGAAAAACAGTAGGTGAACAAAGATCTTAAAAAACATCAAAAAATAACTAGGTACTTACTTATAAGGAAAGTAATTATATTGTTTACCCCTAGATAGTGGTAGTAAACCGTTGTATGTTTGTAAGTAGTGATCTAATATAATATAACATACGGATGGATCGCATTTACATAATAATATTTTGACTTTCCCGAATAATAATATTCTTATCATAACAATATTTTCTGTTCAAGTACATACAAAATATTATTATTAATAATATTATTTAAGCAAAATTACAATAAAAGATAATAGTATTGTTATGATATCCATAAGCATTTGTCATCATGACGTTATCTTCATAATATGCTAAGAGACAAAATTGTAAATATTATAATATTATTATAATATTATCTTACGGACGTTCCAAATGGAAACACGAAACGGTCGAACGCAAAATATATTGTTTTGTACAAACAAAAGTAATAATTGTTATTTTCATTGATAATGTGAGTTTTTTATGTGACGGGTACGTACAAAAAAAAGAAACCGGGCTGGAATAAATTTTGAGGAAATTTAATTTAAAGATTGTTATGAGAAGTTCTGAAAATATTATATCTAGTTAATCGTTTTATATTATTAGTCTGGTTAATCTGATACAGTTGTTTAGACAAGTATGTAAGGGATTAGCAATTTATTATATTCGCAACTAACATAAAACTTATCTATTTGTAAATTGATGTTACTTAAACGATGAAAATTATAATTAGTTATTTTGAAAAGAATTGTATATACATTATTTTTAAAATGAAACACGATATGTAGTTATTCCACTATTGACTTTATTTATTTTTGCGAGCCGGCTTTCAAGTTCTTTACTTTTGCCTGACGATGAGAGCGGAAGCTCTTGAAAGCCGGCTCGCAAAAATAAATTAAGTCAATAGTGGAATAACTACATATCCTGTTTCATTTTAAAAATTATTAATATGAACTTCCACCAAGAACCGTCGGTCGATAAATTAAACTTTAAGAATACTTATATACCTACATTTGTTTTTCAATGAAAAAATACGTAAAATAATACGCAATAGAAAAAAATCGAATGTCACCCGGAATGATGCACTGGACAGAAACATGTAGCGAGGAACCCAAAGAAGGCAGACCTCACCATCATGTGGGACTAATAATTGCCCAAAGAGGAGAAGAAGATTAACATAAAAAAAAGAATAGGTAAGAGAAAGATAAAGAAAGCTTATATGTTTATGGAATAGTTTGAAATTGAGAGATCAAAAAAATGGAAATCATAATAAACATATTTTGAATCACTCAAGATTAATCTAGACATCTTCACTTAAAGTAAGTAAAATCCAGTTCCCGGCATCTAATTGTGTCAAAAAATTCATAATAGAAATCATAATAATTGAATTCCAAAGATCGAGTAACTAATGAATATTAGTTTGCAGGATTGACATAATTGTTTCAATTAACTTTTATTACAAATGATTGCAAGACATTATTACTTTGAGTATCTAAGATTCTGATTGATTGTATCAATTAGTCATTATCATTACAATATATTATAATTATATACCTAATACAGACTGAAAGATTTACTTTACATTATTTATCTACTTAGTATAAATTGAAACAAAAAATACTAGATAATAATATTCGGATGTAGTCGTCGGTAGGTATCTATATAATAATATGGAGATAGTAAAATAATAATAATAACAATATGATTTACGTTCCGCGAGTGACGGGTATGGGCAGCTAACGGAAGCTACTCTGACGGTAAATGTGTTTTTAGCAAATGATTTATCGGATAGGGGCGGCACGACCACTTGTTGGAGGACCCTGAACAAGAGAACATAGCAAAGGGTAAATAATACAGCATGTGGCTTTTATACAAAAGAATATCTAATTAGATTCCAAGATGTTGTTGATTTTACAAATAACAGTTTTTTTTTATTTTAAACAAAAGCGTGATTTATGAAATATCTTGAAAGGAAATCAATCAGATATCTTCAGTTTGTTTCCTCCACGCATTCCTAAGTACAATACTTAAATGATTAAAATATGGAAATTTAAACCAATTTTATTATAGTTTAATTAAATGGAATGGATATCTAACACGTATTTTGTAAATATATTATTAAAAAAAACTGGGTAAATAATATAGTTATTGACCAATTCTACAGGAATACTTACATAGGTAGAAAACTTGATTATACAATAATCGCAGTCTTACTATTATTCCTCAGTTTTTGATGTTAGTGGCCAATTATTAAATGTTTTATCCATGCATACTCTCTTCTCTTTCCGGACAAAACATAGTACTGTTTTACCATTCGCCCCTTCAACTGAAAACTTCTCTATATAAACAACAATATTACGAGTAGGTATAGTATTCCATGGCATGTTCAACTATTCTTGAATACCTACTACATATATAATATAGGTAGGTACTTGGAATAGCGTGCACCGGACGGATGTTTATTGTCATTTTATATAATTATTATTATATAACTGTGTGTCCAATGCACACCTTATAATAAGTATCTGGGTGTATATGGGTTATATTATTATAATGCGATTAAAAATTTTGTTTTGAGATTTTGCATACGCAATTGTAACCATATTTCTTGAAAATCACTGACCATGGAAACTTTGGCCTTGTAAAAAAAGACTGAATAACTGGTTTCCCTTTTCTAATGCAATATTCTATATTGATCTAATCTAATACCATTCCACGATCCTACTGGAAAAGCATGAGGCTAAATCCGACTTAACCATTCAGTGTATCTGCGCTATTGAAGAAAATCCACAATCGTTTGGTTATTGCAAAGATCTGAGGACAATTTATTCGTCTATAACTATAAATAAAGTTATTATGACGTTGACGTTAACGCCGTTTAACGTCTTATCGGAAAAGCATAAGTTGGAAACAGGCCTTTTCTATTCAGAGTATTTTTGCGTCATTGAATAAGATTCACCGATCTCCGGGATACCGTGGTCTGTTGACTTTAATTTATTCGTCTCTGCGCCAATCGGAATTCCTGCCGGTGGTCTGACGTCATTGCCTTAAAAGCAGTTTATTGTAAAAAAGGGACGTCAACCTTGTATAAAATATTGTGAATGAAATGTATTGCTTTTTTGTCAAACTATTATTGGAATTTCTCAACACATGACTTTGCCAGGACCATCGTCTGTTCTGTATTACATACCAATCTTTGTTGAGTGCTTTGGAGCACAGTATCATGCCTTTTGATGAAATTCACAAAATATGATACATTTCTAATTGTTTTCTATAAGCTTTCAAGTGTTTTGAGTCTCATAATATAAAAACATTCGTAACACATACAAGAAAAATACCCAGTAATAAAATATCATTGATAAATTAATTGCTATAAAAAGGGTATGACGTGATAAACACAAAAATATTGGGATTCAGTGACTTCAGAAACAATAAGTATTTATTAATATCGCAATAAGTGGAAAATAAAATTGATATAATATCTTATACTCGGAGAAAATATGATACCTTCTATACTCGAAATACAAAATAATATGAAATGTTTTATTATGCAGTCTACAATATGTCAATAAGGCTTACGCCACGAAGCCTTGGTGTAGTCTATCGACTACGATTCGAAGACAAATGACAGGGACGTGGTATAAAATGTACATTTATTAGGTTGACTCCGAAAAGATAAAAAAATAATAATAAATGTGCAGCAATAGACTCTTCGAAGTGAAGTAGCAGTACCTTCTTCGCCATAGCTTCTTTATATTCATTTCATGAAATTATTTACTTAGATATTCTTGTCACCTTTTCAATGCAATTTCAACGTCTGATGTTTGAAAGTATATATAAAGACTAATAATATTATTATTATACTTAAAACTTCGGAGATAATATTATAATCATTTTCATATATTTAAAATATGTATAGCAAAAAATGTGTTTATATTCAGCCACGGGTACCAGAAAACTTTTTTAATTTGAGCTTTGGTATTTACTTATACATTTATCTTTACCATCACGGTATCTTCTAAAATTGATGTCATCTTCTTTGTGCTACAAAAAATAATACATAGGTGATAGTACAGAATTGAGTGACGATATTTATTTATTTTATAATACAATATACGGCTAAACAGCTTTTAAGTACAATAACTTTTAAAAAATACTTGAAACAAACACAATCAACATATTATAAGAGACAATGAATACATAAACATGACAATAAAGCTACAGGGGATTTTCAACGGAAAGCATGTAGGAAGAAACCCGCTTATAGCACTTTACTTTTTTTTTTTTTTAAAGATATATCAAGGGTTTTGTTATAAACCCAAATACAACCTTATACACCTTTCACAGTAAGCTACTAAAAGCTTGTGTCGTGAAAGCGGAGTTTGCCGGCACCTGCTATCGAACCTCGAACCCCTTGTTCACGATGTCGAGGCTCTATCTCCAGGCTACCGACGAACTGTACCACAAATCGTTTAATCTGGTGTCAAAATAAAAAAAATAAGATCTTCGTTCAAGATGATTTACCAGTCCTATCACTTTCGACATTACTCATACTCTAAAGTGAAAGTCATAGAAACACTAACTTTCTTAATTCTAAACACTTATATCCATGAAAAATCTAGCATAAAAGTGGCCTAATGGGAACTATTTTCCTATATTCATTATTCTACTTATGCAATAATTTAGCCTCTACTGGCATAATTATTGTTTGTCAATGTCTATTAGTCACTTGGTGAGTATAATGGAAAATGTGGGTAAGAAAGTGAACACATTAAAATAGTAACCAAGAGAAGTAACAGACATACTGTAACTGGTAAACGAGTTATCAGATTGTTCCAGAAATCCCATCGCGCATAAGGTATGTAGGGAAAATGTTAGCTTTTCAAATATCCGGTCCCACCTCGACGTTGCATAAAGGAAATTGCGGCGCCATAAAAAAGACAACTTAATACAGACTACTACCACGACAGGCTTATAGATTTGTGACGTCATACGTTAGCAACGTTGTGGAGAGATGCATATTTTAGTCGAATTATTAAACTTTGTAAAAATAAAATTGTGCATATTTGTGTCATATACTGTATGAACCAGCAGGGTTACTCTTGACAAAACTAAACACGATCTTAATCTAGTCTTGATCTTGATCATACGACGCACGAAGGGACTATGGTCAAAAACACCGCGCTACCGCTAACGCGCGATCGGTTTGTGTGTATTTTTGGCCAATAGTCACTTCGTGTGTCGTATGATCAAGATCAAGACTAGATTAAGATCGTGTTTAGTTTTGTCAAGAGTAGCCCTGCTGGTAAGTGTGCATATTTCATTCGTATTACAAATGAAATTAATTTGCATATTTCTTCATTGTAGTTGTGTATTAACAGTGCCACAAATGAACCCACATGAAGGCATCCGAGTTTGCGAACTGTGGAAAACCTTTAACAGATCACGAGTTGGTGTCACGTGGAGTAAAAAAGGATCGAGGTGTGGATATTTGTCTTTTGAAGACGTAAAATTCGGATGCAGTGCAATTCAGGGTGATAGCAATCTAATATGTAATACTGATATGAGTCGGCTATAGTTCTGAAGACCCAATTCTAGGAAATAACTACTTAGGTGATGTCTATCGCTATTTATTTATGTAAATGGAAAAATTTAGACCGGAAACAAATAGCTGTTAAAATTGTGTTATGCACTAGATAAATATGAAAAGTTTGGTCATATCTTGAACTAAGCATATGTGCATATTTCATTTGTATTTCGAACAAGGAAAATAGGCACATTTATTTTATTTTATTATAAACTATGTAGATGTGCATATTTGAGTTAAAAGTACAGTTGATATTGATGCCCTACTGCATGTATGTATTATGGTTTTGTGCAATGATTTTTTCAAATAAAATGTATAAAAGAAAATTCACACTGCTCAATGAAATATAAAATTTATATACTGTAAGAAGATGGTGGAGAGATCACAGAAGATTTTTATTAAAAGGGTGGAGTTTATTAAAAGCATGAGAATATAAACGTTGTGTGAATGCTATGCATCTCATTAATAGTTTCCTCCTAGCATCATAACAATTATATTGTGCACACAATACTTTTATTGATTATATCATTCATTTGAATGAATTTTTCTTTGTGAAAAAATAATATTGACGAGTATTGAAGCATCTTTATAATAAAGGGAAGTTAATAAGCTATAATATCGTCAAAATAATTGAGGTGTAAAGGAAATTTCTAATTTAATTAAGTTACAGCAGAAAAGAAACTGCCAACTCGTATAATAAAAGAAAAAATAATATTCAACTCTGATTTTTTCATTGTTTGAGTAAACTTTTGAAATGTTATTCATAAAGAATAAAATATTATTATTTTATATTTACTTTTATTTATAACATGATGTTCGACGTTCTACTACCATACGTTTTTAAACTTATCATCAACCAACACGACAAGAAGATGAGTTGTTAACTTATTAAATAAACCATATGTGGTAGTATTCGTCGGTAGCCTGGAGGTAGAGTCTCGGCCTTCAGAACAAGGGGTCCGTGGTTCGATCTCAGGTGCCGGCAAAACTCCCCTTTCACGGCACAAGCTTTTAGCTTAGTGTGAAAGGCATATAAGGTTGTAATTGGGTTTATAACAAACCCAGATACATCTTTTTTATATAAAAAAAAATATAGCTAGACTTTTTCAACAATGGTTAAAATTGTACTTTTGTTTTAAATAAAGAATGAAGTTGAATATAATTTAAGTAGCTACATCAAACGAAATATATAATGTGTCTTTTACCAAAAAATATGTAGTAGTTGTTTTGAGTAAAGGAATAAAAATAATGTCTTCAAAGTCTATATAAGCCAGTGTTCACAAAATAACAATGTAGGTAGGTGCTTAGCAAAAACATAAAAGACTTGGTAGGTATTTGAACATATTAGGTATGTATGTATTACATATATAATAATATATACATACATAAATTCGCTACAGAGAAAAGTTATTGGCTTAAGTCACTATTAGTCGTTGGAGGATTCGTGTCGCACAGGTTTAAGGCAAAGCCTTATTCCATTAAGAAAATTAATGTTTTGAATTATCAACCCAAGAGTGTCTAAGAAGAAGAAGAAGTAGTACAAAATCTACCTGTGTAAAGCTTTAATAATAATGTACAACAAAGTTACCAACAGCGTAAGATTGTATGCAACCTGATGTAAGTTCGTAGGATGAAGCTAGATATGTTTTCATAATAATGTTACTTGAGTTGTAAGCGACTAAATTTTCAGATGAAGGAAATGTAATATACTAGAAAACGTGCCCTGAACATAAAAATAATTTAAGATGCATGTTTATATTTCTAATTGAATGAAATTGATGTCAACATCTGTTATTTCCTCAACGCGATGAAGTTCAAAATGTAAATTTATATTGTATCATTTAATAATACTTGAACCCTATACAAAAATAGTAGACATGAAAGAAGAATATTTAAAATATCTATTTATGTATCCATCTTGACTATCACAGCATCTCTTTTAACTGGAAAAGTCAGCAGATTGTAAAAGCTTTAAATATTTTGGAAAATTTAATTATGGAATATGAAAAGCTTGTTTTTGTTGTTAGATTAATTGTTTGTAAAATATTATGGACGTACCTTCTTATCAAATGACTTGATGGTATACGTATGAGGCTGTATTGTCTGTTATAAAAGTATATAGTCGGATTTTATCCATATAAAACCTCGGATCGTAATTTCCATTCTGTACGTAGTAATATCATTTGAAAAAATTAAGGGAGCTGAAGTAATTGCCGAAAGTAAAAGAAACGTTAGTAGGCTTCGTAGAATCTTTTACTGAAACATTAGGGTTAAAAGGTGGATGTTTATTATTCAATGTTGTACCTAGACATATTATTATTAAACTGTGCTACGAGTTAAGGTTGTATAATATAGTCTGTTATATGTAGCGTTGGTCGTAGAAAAGCTTTAGTTAGATTGGTTGGTCAGGTCGTAACATCAAATCTTCTATAGGGGTTGCTCTGATATTAAAGAGATTCACGTGAAACGAATGAAAGGGAAGTTTTAACTACTACATAATACAAATTAAACGAATGATTTAAGGAAATCTTATTACACAGCCTATACACGTTAAATTTTGCAGATATATATTAAAATATATTCAGGCTAAAGATTAAAGTTAGAAATCTGAAAAATATTCATCTATCTTATCACTGAAACTTCCAGAAGTAGGATAGCCAGCAAACCAACTGCACATAAAAACATGTAAGTCATCCTTTCTATGCCAGTAAAAGTTAAGACATTCAGTATGTCAAATGTTTTAAAACTTGATAATTTAAGAATACCTTTATTTTATAGAGTATTCTAAAACTTACAGAAAAGAATGGTACCAAAGCCTACTCTTTACCGAGGCTTTCAAGAGATTTTTTCTGAAAAACATCAGATACTGCATTTGTAAAAATTGGTCAACAATATTAATTACATCTAAAGTTACATTTCTATATCGAAAAAAAAGTTTGTTAAAGACAAGGTGATTCAGTGGATTGTGACTCGTGTTATTTGTTGCACTTTTTACATTTTTGTACTACTAATTTATTATAATTATTACCAAATTCACTGAAGTATAAAGATGCCTTTAGAACTAACAATTTGAAAAACTTAGTTTTTTTAAACTAAATTTGAATTTCAAGCTAATAATTTCTCTTCAGATTTATTGTACAGAGGTGTTAACGTATGCATGTGTATTAAATGATCATATATGTAAGTATCAAAGTAGTTGTACAATATTTGTCTATTCCCTTGAAGCAAAGTCTTCACACAACTGAGGCAATAATCCTATCAGAATGGGTTAAGATCTCAGCCACAACGACCCACCTCAAACATATTACATACAACTGTATGAATGGGTTGTGTGAATGTTTAACGCGAATGCGATGCTTTGGGAGTCGTTATATTCACGACTTTCACTGACAAAATTGTGTGGTACAACTATTTAAAACACGCGGCTTACATCATAATATATATTTACAGAAACAACTGCTGGATTCCAATTATTAAGTAATAGGTATAACATAATCATTAGAGTTTAAATAAACATCAAAAATTAAGTATACTCTATGATAAATTTATATGAGGGATTCGGTGATGTTGTTGGAAAAAATCCTATGTACAAGAAGAAATATTATAAAATTAATACTTAAGAACACGAATGTTTTTTATATTCATTATAATATATATTGCTAATTGAATATAAATATCAAGAAATATGATTTTGAACTTTGTTTTTTTACAGTTTGTATAATGAAAGTGGTATTGTTTTCGAATCCGAGATCTCTCGATCGAAAATCTGAAACTGTAATATTTTCCTGTTTTGTTTAATGCCAATACATTTGGGTTAGTTGGAAGAGATCGTGCCTTTGCGATAAAGTCGCCCTCTGTATATTGATTTAATCTAACTTGAATGTTTACCTTTTATGTAATTGTTTGTAGTCAATTGACGACCGGTGTGGCGCGGAGGCTAACGCACTTGTCTTTGAGTCACGAGGTCCCGGGTTCGATTCCCGGCCAGGGCAAAATGAAGAATGACCTTTTTCAGACTGTCCTGGGTCTGGGTGTTACATGTATATGTGTTTAGTGCATTGTATATGTGTGTATCGTCGCGTTAGTACCCATAATACAAGATTCATCTTAGTTTGGGACTAGCTCGGTCTGTGTGAATTGTCTATACATGTTATGTTATGTTATGTTAATGTACAGTAAAGAATGAATAAATAAATACACCCGCAATCGAGTAAATTATAAAACTGTGACATCACGTCGCGCTACCTAGCATCTCATTTTTTTCATTATAGTTTGTACGCGACTAACTTCGCGCTCTCTACGTTGATTTTGTGTATTGAAGATAGTCGCGTACAAACTATAGCAGGTACGTAGGTAGGTAGGTACAAGGAAAATATGTTATTAGAGAAATCATACCTTTAAGACTCCCCAAATAGAAAGTTAATATTTAAAGCAGTGCACCGCTGGGGGTGGTTCATAAATTTTAAAAGTACGTGGTTGTATTATATATTACGTTTTGTTTTCTTTTTTATGAAGTATTGTTCCAATCGTCGTTTGCATCCCTGAGTAAATTTGTACCACGTTACATACGGCATGTAGGTACCTGAGTGTGTTCATCATTTATGCATTAACCTGGGCCGCTTGGCAAAGTGATCCCACGGGGAACGGGAGTTACACAAGATACAAAGCAACAACATTTATTTATACTGAGAATCTACTACCATTATTATTATTATCATTATTTTCCATACACCAGATATTATACCCAACATTTTTTGAAATATTTAATTGTGTTATTATTGTATTGTAGTGGAAGAAAATGGAATTCATCTGTTTATTATCGAAATATCGATGTAGTGGTTTAGTATGATATCCTATTTATTGTAGTAATGATAACGATATGTAGTTTTTAAAACAAGTTTAAATTATGAAAATGTAGGCACGTAGGCACAAAGCACAACATACGATTAATTCCATGCTTTTTATCGCATTTCAAGGTACATTTTCTCCTTTTCTTTCAGTGACTTATTTTATAAACTTTCATTTTCAATAAATATGAAACTCAATTATCAAGTTTTTAGTAAGTATACATTTAAAATTTAAAATGTGTACCTCTTCATATGTAATTCGTCATGCTCAGTGCTTAAGTAAGAAATAGTGCAAAGTATATCTATGAATATAAATGTATTATATTTATATTTAAAAATATTTAATGGACAATTTATTTCATAAATTTTATTTAAAGTTTTATGAAAAGATCAGAAAAACAATAAAAATACTTAATATATTATTAAATCTAGAAAAGCTTTAACATATCGCAAATGAACATGAATATTTATAAACAAACCAAAATACATTTTTAGATGCGATAACGACAGACATGATCGCAATTCAATAAGAATAAAGAACAAGAAGCAGTGGGTACGTTTGTATGGAGGTATGTTTTTGGTATTTTTTTATTGCAGGAAGAGATTTTTCTTTTTTATTAGGTCGTATTAAAATTTATGGCTATTTTATAATACCACTTGATACACTCGTTCATGGTTTTATTTCTATGTTTCATATTTTTCTTGTGGAAAGATTGTTATATTAGGTGGGTGCGTATAAAACATACATACATAGTATAACATATAACTTTATGGGATTGATGGCGATCATCGTAATAATATACCTATCTATGTATTCGTTTTATATTATGATTAAAGATAGAATATATCTACGTATTAAATTATACATAGGTATGTATATGAAGGATGATGATTTTCTAATGTTATTTTAGATATATCCTATTTAATTCCCTAGTTATTTCAACTTTATGCTTTACCGTAGTATAACTTTGGCTATTATTTTATATGTTTGAGAAATTATGGGTGTTCGTTTATTATAAATTAAATTTGTATTGATACCTTATTTTCTATCTACCTATAGGTATAATCAAGGCATCTCTCATAATTGGCTTAGCCAGAAGAGAATTTTATGTAATAAATTTAATGGTCATTCTCATCTTATCTTTCGAAACGTAAATGTATGTGTTTAATGAATATTATAAGATTTTGAATAGGGAGTTTTCAATAAAAATAATGCTATCGAAAATAACATGAAAGGGAAAACATTTTAACGAGTCATGATTGGCAATAACATTATACTAATTTATCAGACGGAGCATTTGCCGACAGCAAAACGACCGATGCGGGCACCTGTCATAAAATATTCAGAAAGCAGTAGGCCTTACTGAATACTTACCTTTATATGTACCAACCAGACCTCTCTCTGAATATGTAGTCTGTACCTACAGGTACCCTCACTTAGGAGGAACCCTTTATAGCTATGAAAGTAAGGCATTAAACGGAATAGAGGTAGTATTTTATTCCTCATATAAAACTGTTGGGTATGTATTAAAGATTTTCTGGTTGACACCATACATAAACATATTACCCTCATCTACCTATTACCTATATATTATTCTCAAAGAATATCCCTGAGACGACCAACGACGCCGACGTGACGAAATTATATATTTTTTTATGGACAAATAAGATCTAAACACCCTTTTTAACTTGTTGATTTATAGTCACACTGTCCACTGTCTTAAAAAAATATTAAACAGGTAGGAGAATAAGTATGTAATAAAAAAATATGTGAGTTTTAGATATAAAGTTTGTGATTTTCATGTAATATTTTTTCTGCGTTTGAACTAGTTTTAGTTCTTTAGTATTGCTTAATACTTCGTTTTTATTAAAGGTGCGTCTTCATCCTTAATAAACAGACAAAAAATAGTGTGAATTTTAACTTAAAAAGAAATAGATAATTTTAACTGATTATTTACTGTTTTTTCACAAAGACTAGAGAGAGTAAAAAGAGAGTTTTATTGATGTCAAATATGTTTATAAATAAATTGTCACCTAAACGGATAAATAACAATCCTTGGACTGATATAATGAAAACAAAATTGTTTTTAGGTTTTACTATGATTTATTTGTTAAATAATGGAGTTTTACAAAATCAACGTCGACACAATCAATCCTTGGACTCCTGAAATATCCGGCAAATAAAGTTATTTCAACTGTTTTTTCACAAATCTCAATATAAACGGATTTCATCGGAAAAAAGCTTGTTATTTAAATTATGAAAGTACGAAAAAGCAAGAGAAATAATATCACAAGAACAAAATGAAAATTATATTATTTGATGATTCCTATCTCAATGAAAAAATGCAGGTGGCCAGCAAAAAATGGGTTAGTTGGAAGAGATCGCGCCTTTGCGATAAACTCGCCCTCTGTATATTGATTGTATTTAATTTGAATGTATACCTTTTATGTAATTGTTTTTTATCAATGTACAGTAAAGAATGAATAAATAAAAAATAAAAAATAAAAAATATTCTCTGTGAAAGAGTGAAAATAGCTGAAGAAGAAATACGGGATGATATAGATAGAATAGGTACTATAGATGTATAGAAAAAGAAGAGGCTTCTATTTAGGAGGGACAACTGATAAAAGGCTTTCAGCTTTTACGACATATTTAGTCAAGGGGTAACGAGATATTCGCGATTTAAAATTGTTTGTGAGATCGAAATTTTCGTGAGCGGATGCTGTATAGCCTATTAAATAAAATCAACTCGTTCACGGAGCAAGCAAACTGATTTATAAGTGAAAGAAGTTGTAAAATGGAGATGGTTTTTAAAAAAGAAAATGTATTTACATTCTATTTTTATAGTAGAAATTTATAGACTTAAAAAAATAAATGTTTATGAAGTTTTCGTGCTTATTAAAACTGATTATTTATTCGAAAAGTGTGACGTACTTTGGATACAGCTTTCATCCTTTTTATGTAAAAACAGACTTATTTCATCGAAGATTCAATTTTAGTACGCAATCGTGAGTTTATCTTTTAAAGCCGTGTTAATTTCTATACTATTTTTTTACGATTATAATATTCAATATTTCACTTAGAAACATTAAGAAGAAACAAAATTCTTGCGATGAAAATGATTTTTAATGCTATCGTCATTAAAAGTAGATATATTTTTATATCAGTTGACATTATTATCGTCATCATCGGAGCTTTTACGTTTTTTGATTAATATAGGTCTCCGTCTTATCCTCCCGTATCAAATAGAATTAAAAAAATTATGTAACAAATACTTTTTCTTTTTCTTCTGCTTCAGTTAAGACTATGTCCTGTGATTCTCGGAGCTTGCTCCTGGGAGGTGGATGCCCAGCTATCCCTCCTTCGTCTAGGTGATCTTCCTGGGGGTCTGTTTCCTGTTACGCGTTCGTCTGCTGCTATTCTAATCACATCTAATTACTTTTTCATTAATAAAATTACGCTGAAAAACAGCTACATTACAAAACTTAATATTTTGAATGACAACGATAGTTCCTTTTAGATTTTTTAAAGATAAAGTTGAGGACAAATGGATTAGTCTCAGATTTATTTCATCTCATAAACGGCAAAGCCTTTAACAATATATATCAACAAACATCAGTTCAAAAATTACAGATAAACTAGACACAGAAAAACACAAAATAAAATAAACATATCAATGATATACACAAACAGTAATAGGTAAAAACTTATTTCAACAAAAACACTGCAATTTTCTAACATCTGTTGTAACTAATTCAATTACTTAACAAAGTGCAGCCATTCAGTTTGCACCGTTAATATTGTCATACATACCATTCAACAAAAATATAGATTACCTATTATACATTATTTACCTTCCATCGGATTCATAATATTTTCTGCATATCCGAGCGCATCCAGCTACTTTCGCATAAGAAAAGTCTCCGCGCTAAGTAGTCCCATAATAAATTACAGGAATCTACAACACGCCGTACACAATACATACAGTAGAGGTTGGCTGGTGCGGAACAAATTCAGTTAGCTTAAACGTTATGAAAAAAAAAAATTGGTATTTTTAAACCCTTAATATGCAAGACATAAATGAAACACTCAGCATGCAGATACAAACAACAATATAACGACGACAAAAAAAGATCTTCAATAATTAACAAGAAAAATTTACAACAATCTTCGTATAAAACAAACAAACAATTCAATAAAAATTAACACCTGGTACAATAGTTCACGATTTCAACATTACACTCAACAGCAATACCACAGTACATCCATCAATTCATTCACCATCACTACACTAAACAAAATAATCAATTCGATTCATCATTAAAAATTAAAATTTAATTATGGCTGATATCCAAATAAAATCATTAAGCAAATCATTGCTGCAATATAAATCCAATATTTTCACAATAAAAATAAGTACAACAAAAAAAAAAAACATACATAATAAACAAACAAAACCTAACATTTACAAATTACAAAAGCACTTGAATATCATGTATAAATATAACTATCAAAAATCAAAGATCATCATAAAACCAATGTTATCATGCAAAATTATTCGTTCTTACATACTACATAAAATAAAATAAAACTATTCATCAATATGCAACTGTGGATACATCTTTTAAAAGCCCTTTAAAAATAGGCAGACTAACATTAAAAACATCAATCGTGTTCAAGTATCGGTTCCCCAGGCGGTGTAAGCGAGGTACCACTGTATTGCTGATATAGTTGGTTGTATAATTGTCACAAAAAAATAAGTCGCGCCCTCTAGTACATCGCCCAGGTACCCGGTACCTAATCAATTCAACCAAATCAGGGTTGTCAATACTGCTATTTACAATTCTATACAAAAAAATTAAATCGTTTATAATTCGTCTATCTGTTAAATTTTCAAGATGGAGATAAGCCTGCAGACTATTATAATTCAACTCCTCCCTTGGAATACCCAATTTATGATTGATAAAACGTAAAAACTTTTTTTGAACACGGTCTATACTATTTATGTGTACACCATAACTTGGACACCATATAGAGGTATTGTACTCTAATTGGCTTCGGACAAGTGAAATATACAAAAGTGTCATAGCTCGTACATTATGGAAATCGCTTACAGTACGAAGTACGAAACCAAGGGTTCTTATTGCTTTTGCAGTCATTTCCGAAACATGACTTATAAAAGAAATCTTTTCGTCAAATATAACTCCCAAATCACTAATTTCGGTTACACATTCAAGCTTATTACCCTGGATGGAATAATCATAGTCTATTGGTTTTTTATTTCTTCTAAAACGGATATATTGACACTTTTGTACGTTCAAAAATAAATTGTTTCTGTGGCACCAACAAATCAATCTGTTAAGGTTTTCCTGTATCGTTTCACAATCATGAATCGTTACAATTTTCTTATACAATTTTATATCGTCTGCAAAAAGCAAGACCTCTACATCTCTCAACTCATTTACTATGTCATTAATGAAAACAAGGAATAAAACTGGTCCAAAATGGCTACCCTGTGGAAGACCACTGGTGGCTGTAAAGGTTGTGGAAATTGAATTATCAATTTTCACTCGCAATGTTCTCCCTCCCAAATAGCTAGTGAACCACTCCAAAAGTGAGTCATTAACACCCAAGACTGAAAGTTTTCTCAACAATATACTGTGAGACACTTTATCAAAAGCCTTACAAAAGTCTAGATAAACACTGTCGACCTGAAATCCCAGTGCAAGCCCTTCAGCAATATAATTTTCGTACAAAGTTAGATTTGTGAGAGTAGACCTGCCATTGACAAACCCATGCTGCTGCGGACTAATAATTGATGAAATGGATGGCATAATTTGATCCACTACAAGTGATTCAAATAACTTGGCAAGAGTGGACTGCAGACATATTGGACGGTAGTTACTTATATCACTTTTATCTCCCTTTTTATAAATAGGCGTAATATTACCAGTCTTTCAGGTCATAGGATAATAACCTTTCTTGAGAGATTTATTAAAAATGCATGTTAATGGTACAACAAGAGCATCAACGCACTTTATTACAAAAATTGGTGGAACATTATCGGGGCCTGCGGCTTTTCCCATATCTAAACTCATTATTTTTGATTTTAAATCATCAACATGAATGCAAACACTAGATAAATTTATTGATCTATCATATGACATATGAGATTCATTCAAGGCTCCAACATCACCTTCAAACACACTCTTAAAAAAATATGCAAACAAATCAACTACATCCTGTGAATTGTTCACCCACCTTCTACCTAAGAACATTTGAGAAGGATAACCGGAATTACCATTATTCAAGGAATTACGAAATTTCCATAGGCTCTTGGTATCAACAGTCATATCCTCAGCCTTTCTTATGAAATCATTATAACACTGAGACTTCAAGCTGCTACACTGAGCCCTCAGTCTACTGAACTCTTTATAGTAGTCAGAATCGTGTGTCTCTTTGTAATTTTTATGCGATAACTTTTTTTCAGCTATCAACCTTTTTAATTCTGGAGAGAACCAAACCGGAAACGCATCACTTCTATACTCCTCATAAGGAACAAATTTAGCTATAGTCTCATATAAAATTCCATACAAAGATGCTACAACAAAATCCACATTCTCGCTCAGAAGAAAAGTCCAGTCACACTTAAATAGATAGTCCACAGCCCCCTGATAATTTCCCCTGTTAAAATTAAATGAGTGAGTGGTTTTTTTCTTTTGTTTTTCAATATTCAGTTTTATCTTTGTAAACAATGGCGGGTGATGTGCATCCACAGGCAAGAGCTCCTCACTCGGACGTTCCACATTTGTAAATTCGTGATTAGTTAAAATCAAATCCAATAAACGATTTTGAGCATTATAAACAAAATTATATTGATTAAGACCCAAAAAATACAACGTGTCTAGAATCTCACTTGCACCCTCATGATTACCATTGTTAATATGAACGGCATCCCCGCATGAAGACCACACAACACCAGGCAGGTTGAAATCCCCAAACAGACAGAAAATCGCCTGAGGATGCTTGGAATACAAACACTCCAGTTCTTCGCAATAAGATTTGTAGATGTCAATATGAGAAGAGGGAGGAATATACACACAACCAACAATAATCTTTTGCAAATTTGCATGTATCATCACATATAACTGCTCAATCTGATTGTGTTTCACCTTTATGGATGTTGAAGGAATGTCTTTCTTGATGGCAATAAGCACTCCCCCGCCTCTTCCCTTACTACTTGTTTGAGAATTACGATCCGTTCGATATACATTGTAAGATGAAAAACCCAATTCTGAACTCTTTATTGATTTATCCAGCCACGTTTCTGTGAATATGTATATAGCATGATCCAAAAGTGGAACATTTTGACGAAGATATGACAATTTAGTGCGAATGCCTCTTGTATTTTGGTAATAAAAATCTACATTTAAAAGTTTTTTTTTCCGATAGACACAATCTTGGGCATGCCATTAATGAACTTGATCGTGATGTCATTTTCGCCATTCTTTTTCCTATTTTCAAGCTCTTCCCACAACATCTTGAGATGAGACCTCTGTATTATTGTCAAATCTTGTTTGATCTTTATGTGTTGAGGTAATTTAGATTTATTAAAGAACATCATTTTGGCATCTTCGCTACTACTTAATGAGACTTTCACTGGTCTCGTTTTATCCCTACTTCTCAAACCGAGACGCTGTACTCTGACTATGGATATATTACTTAAATTATCCATATCATTGATAAGTTTGGATGTTTGATTCACATCCTCAGCTATTTGTTCACGGCTGGTTAGTTTGGGATCAACCTCAGGAACATTGAACAATATCACATTTTTAGATTTCTCATTGCGCTCAGCCAATTCAGCCAAAGTTTCACACATTTCCAGGGTTTTGTTTCTTTTCATGGAAGACTCTCCATCAAACTGGGCCACTCGCTCCCTCAGATGTTTTATTTCTGCTTTAGATGAAAGCTTATATCATGCGCATTTATTAGATTCAAAATCAGAAACTAAATTTTTTTATTAACTGATTTTCATGACTTTTATTTCAGAAATTGTTAACATATTTTTTGTCTAAATATGTAAATTCTTCAGGTTATTTCTTAATCAACAAATATAGCATATTCTGAGAATGCACGCCCTCGAATATTTCTGCGAGGAGGAATGTGAAGATAAAAACCTTCTTAAATAATAAACACAGGAGACAAAGGACAATAAATTGATGTATTAACATTTTTCTCCCTGTTATTTAAAAAGCTTCCCCGAGGCGTTCCGACGCTTTTAGTAGATAATATTTTTGTGATACTTCGAGTCAGGGTTACAAATTCTGTAAATTAATTTTGAAAATAATTTTTTGTTTGACACGTTTATGTCAAATGCAATGTATCCATCAGTTTCTATGTAAAATATAACTTGCACGTATTTTGATTTTGGATTCAGAGAATACAGCTCTTGCTTCAGTGGAAGATTTTGTTTATGAAAGAATAATTTTTTTGATTTTTTTGCAAACCTCGTCATAATTATCAACATAAAATATCACAATTTTGCTTTTTGAGTGTCCTGTATAAAATAGAAATGCGAAAATGTCACGTTTTAAGAAATACTACTATACTATACCCTCACGCCGTGTCCCCAGGTGGGGTAGGCAGAGAGAACGGAACGCCATGTCGATTTATCCTTACATACTTCTTTCGCTTACTCTACATTCATCCAGTTTCTCATACATGCACGCCGATTCCTCTTACTTAACACGGGACCATCCTTGAGAATTTGATCCACGTGGTTTAATTGCGTAGTTCTTGGACGTCCGCGCTTTCTCACGCCCTCTCTTTCAGATAAATACACCCTCTTCGTCAATCTTACACCATCCATTCGCTCCACATGACCAAATTCCATCCACATTTTTTTTTGAGATTTTTTTTATTTTCAATTCAGTAATGAGGTGTACCTACATCCCATCTTGAATGTCTTTACTTTTATTGAGAATAACTTGCATGTTAATTACAAGTCGTATTTATTATTGTTTTTATGCATATCTTTTGTACAATAATAGGATTGAATTGTTTAAAGATATAAGCTAAGTAAATAAACTAACATTCTAAAGATTAGTAAACTTTATAAAGACACTTAAATAATTTTACAAAATGAACCGAATTTCCTGAAAACATTTTACCTAATAAAATTACACCGTTATCTACTAGCACATAGACACAAAGGATTCCTCTTGAAAGGTGTTGCAAGAAGAACAATAATGATAATAAACAGTACCTTTCTACAATATGTTGAGTAAGAGATACAACGATGTGTGAATCTATGCAGTACCTACCTTTGTATAGTGTCAACAATTTATAGGAAGCATATCATGAAACTAGTAACCTTACTAGAACAATCTAGTATGAAAAACGTAAAAATTAAATATCAGTTTTACGTTTGAGTAATAAAACAACTTTTTTTACATTAAGACCATGAGAAAAATATTTTTTTAGGTGGTTGAGTTAATAGGCCTGTTAATAGGTCATCCTGTTTGCTCCTTTTACACGTTTTTTCTTTGACAATTTTATATTTTAGTAATTCTAATGTTTGTACATTCACAGAGTGAAAATTCATTACAAATATCAATATTAATAAACACAGATAATTTTTCTATTTTTTTTAATAAATTGATTTTATATTTTAGTTGATTTTCTTTTGAGGGCTTTGAATAATTTTCAAAAATAAAAATGTATCGACTAAACGCAATCGCCTTACAAAACTTATTCTTACCGTATATGTTCACTTTTATTTTTCGTATCAAAGTGTCTATCACCTAAATTAGTGTAAGCCAGCCGTAGCCGATTTGTAAGCATCGGAACACCTAATGCTCTCTATATTTCACATATTTTGAGATTGAATTATACCTACCGTGATACATACATACATTTAAATATATGTAATCTCATGCACAGGATCCCTAAATCAAAAATATATGCTAGTAGTTTTCATTCCTTTATTCAGCTCACATGATATAAAGCTGTAAGCACTCTAGTAATATTAATACCTCCGTGAACATTTAATATTATATCTACTTGGTGAAAATCGTGATAATAGATAACGTACTAGAACCAGAATCTAGAGGTGACGTATTGTTCAATGACACATTATGTTGTAAGCATCTACTAAAATACCGATGTGTTTGTATAATGATATATGTATAATAATACTACTACCACACAAGCCTCGCAGCATCCCTGGCACATACACTTAATGGTATTGTCCCAAAGTAGATCTAATCAAAGCTACTAGCATCTATTCATGTACATATCTATTAAAGATGAAACGTATGTTTGTTGATGATGGCTTATCCGGTATAGTTTATTTCGAATAAAAATGTGAACACTAATTAACTGATTTGTCAATAGACGAATATTCTCCCTGAAAACCTATGATTAGCGAACTCTAGAGAGTGTGGAGGTGTTCAAGGCAGGGTAAAAGACCCTATTGTTCAGGAGGTGTTAAATAAAGGTATTTATTTTGAAAAGGAACAGTGTATTGTAAAAGAGAGATGCCTGGGCTGACGGAACCCTTGTGGACGGAAGAACAGTGCCTTTTTTGGTCAACTATCATTGGAGCGATGGACCCAGCCAGAACCATCGTCTCTCCTGTATCACGAAAATTTCAGCAGATCTCTGCCGGGTGCGTCGGCGCACATCATCATTTGTGACATGTTCATAACATTTTACATCCTAAATCCTCTTAAGACACTTGTTTTCAAAGCCTTCTTTCTTTCAAAATACACCGTTCCTATGACAACGACATCAGAGCGAAGGGAATGTCGTGGGAAGAGGTGACGCGATTGGCACAGAGACGCTCTGAATGGAGGAGACTGGTTTCTGCCCTGTGCTCCCAAGAGGAGCGTTGAGGGTGATACTGATGATGTATTTTGAATAACGTTTTCATAATGTCTTTTAATCATGAAACTTTTTGTTTTACTTCATATTATTTGATTGCTGTAAACAAAATATTGACATAAGGATGACTGAATATCTAACCACTGCACCAGTTATCATATCCGATATCCGGTTTTGAGCCATATCACAACCCGTTTCCTCATTATTATAATGTTATGTATCTATGTATCTATCTTCAATATACTACTAGCGCCATGGTATCGCGGTCTTTGTGATGTAACGTGAACAATACAACACCTCTGTGTCATGACGGGTATATTATTATACATTATATGGATGGTATAAAAGTAGTCTTTAGTAAATTGCAATTAAAATACTACAAAAACTCTATGGACATATAGACGTTATTTTATATGAATATTTTAATCTCTTACAAGGAAAATTCTCACTGGTGCATCCAGTACCTATGAACAGTCAGTACTATTTTATCAAAAAAAAGATTCATTCATTTATTCGCTTATCGTTCCTATAAATGTAAGATATTATATTGACTTCATCAATTGGTATATTTTTTTAAAATGATTAAAAAAGTTTTGACCAGAACAATATAGGCAAATCAGATACAAACTCTAATCATTGAAAAAACTTACCGTCAATGATATATATACATGTTATATGTGATATAATTATGTATATCATGATCCAATAATACCTATTGTGATACATAATACACTGACGTCAGTGCAAAAATAAAGAGTTTGATATGGAAATCAAAAAAATCTTCGCATTAAAAATACACTAGTAATAGCAACACGTATGACATTAAATTTCAGTCTTGTAAAGCGAGTTCAAAGGTCATATGGTTAGATCCAGTAATAAAAAATAGCTAATAAAGTTACAACCAAATTTGATAGGTGTCGATGAAAGCCCTATGTAATTTGTAAACTAATTCTTAGAGGCTACCCACTCACCTCTGTGGCTCAGAGTACTTGACTTGTAACACAGAGGTGCTCAGTTCATGATTCAATTCCTAAAGATACGGTTCGTTGGATGAAGTCGCTAAACAGCGATGAGTGCAATCACCCGTTCAGAAGGGATTAGCATAAGACAGATATGAGAGAAGCATAAGACAGATTGATTGGTAGAATTAGTGAACGTTGCCATAATATAAAGCGCTTAAGCCAGCCTGAGCCAATTCGTTAGTGGTAGGGCACCTATTTTTTTCTTTATCTTGCAAGTGATGAATATTCAGATTTAATCATACCTATCGTAATATATATCTACCACACCAACGTAAGTGAAAAAATAACCAGTTTAATACGAAAACATAAAAAATCACATCACCTATAGGTACATTTGTAATGAGTACATATTTATTTTTCTATACCTACATAAGTATACACAAAAACTCTAATTATTCCAAATTTGAATACGAAAAATACCTGGAATCATTAAAAAGGCAACGGCTTTCAGTAACATTAAAATATCTTTGCATAAAATAATATTGTATCTGCAAAAGTTTGATTGTTAAAATAATAATAATAACAACAATAATACCTACTATGTATGTATATATCTACCTTTCATAATAACAGTAGATGATACATATGTGTAGGTATAGAATATATGTGTGTATATAGCAGTGGCGGGACTAGACGTTTGGTATTGGGCATGCGGTTTGTATATTGTAGGTAAAATTTATTATATTTTATATATTATCCTATAAATAAATAAATAAATAAAAATAAAATAATCTTTATTGTGAAATAAACAATATAACACAAATGGCGGGTTTATTGCCTTTAGGCAATTTCTACCAACCAACCAAAAGTGAGAGAGATTAATACGATTTCGTCCACTAGGACGATCGCATCGTATCATTATACTAAATTATCAAAAGAGAAATTATCAAGAACATTTAAAGAAATGAATTTACATTATTTGTACATAATAAAAGTATATACATTGGCTCAGCCCCCAGCTTTCTATGTACAAAGCACATAAAAAACACATAGAATATTATATGATAGAGAAAGTATATAAAGAAAGTTACAATTATATTTGCAAGTAAACAGATTAATATATTGGCTCAAGTTCATGTCTAGGTATGAATCTACTTGGTCTGTGCAAGAGGAATGTATTGTGTGTGGGTGACAGGTACATACTTCAATTATACATATTATACTTACGTAAAGTTCAGAGAATTCCTTATCCTTTGGTTTCACCATTTTCTTATGGTCATCTTATCAATATAGAATACATAGGTAATTCGAGCAATAATGTTTCTTCTGTTAGCATACTTTATATTGCAAAGATTCTACTTATATCTTTTCTTGAGTAGAATTATAGATATATATATATCTCCAAGTAAACAATCAAAAATTATGTAACAAGTGCCAAATAAGATCTTCAAAAGTAATTCATAGCTCCCAGGAAGATGATACAGTCTCTATAGCAAATTAGATCTCCATTCTGTTCCTCATTTACTTCTTAGCGAGACAGGGGAGACATCCCGCCTTAAGATGGTCGAGGGTTCGAACCTCTACGACAAGATGATTCAAACCATAAATAGGTTATCTGAATTCCACTTACAAAGAGGCTAAGAAATGCACTTTAAACAGAATAGAAGCACGGAAGGTACTTGTAGGTATAATAAATGGATTTCAACAGAAAGATATCGTATGGTAAGTGATTCACGTTTATTGTGCAAACATATATTACATAACAAGACAGTTATTTTCAAAGTAAATTTGTAGGGAATGATACCCCGCTCAATATGCAAAGTTAGGAAAGTTATATCATATTCGGATGGAGACAATAAAACAAACAATGGTAATTATCAAATAAACCAACCTTGGTATTATCAATATAAATCAATACCTGGTTTATCATATGGTCTATAAACAATTAAATGGAATCATTCATTCTTCATTCACACTCAAGATCTTAAATTATTACACAACGGAAAATAATATATAGGTCAGTTCAATGATAATATGAACTCTGTTACGGAACAAATATCATTACATACAATATACAATAGCAATATAGTCACTTACAGATGGACAGGCGAACAGGTGTTGAATAACACAAAGACGAGCATATTACTGATGACGTATTTTGTACACATTGACGGTAGAAGGCAGAATCGTGAAAGAAACATACTATAACGTCTCTATAGCGGTCGCTGGTCATTCCAAAGACGTACAGGGGTGCGTAGGTGTTGCCAGAATCAGATGGATCCTGTCCTCAAGGCGGAAGAGATCACTACTTCTCAAGAGACATGGGATATCTTATACGTTCTTACAATATCCTCAGTGTAAAAGGCAGAAGGCGTCACTATTTCAATAGTCCTTTCAGAAATACTCAGCTAGTCATTTAATCACTCTTTTGACAAGGGTATGGACCGGAGAAGTTACTAGAGGATTACCCAGTTCACATTGTAATGCGAGTTATATCGGTAAATCACCGCTACGCGATATACTGACTATCCGAGGTGAAGCTGTACACGCTGCAGATTTAGGAACACATTCGCAATTTCAATCAAATTCACAATACCGAGAAAGTAGAAAGAACAGTTTATGTGATGTTATAAGATTCCTATCATTGATTATTTGTTCAGAAACAATGGATTATCTCACTTCACACGGTTATGTAGAATGGCGGGAACACAACGGAACCACGCCCTAACGGACATATGCTATTATACTCAAAACTTCCAATTATTATCATTATCACCACAAGAATCGCAATGTATATATAACTCAAAGAGAATATAAGCTTGTCCATAACATTATTCTGTTTATTAATTACTATTAATTATTAATCGTTACTATTGTTCCTTGATATTGGCGGTAAGATTGGTCGCGCACGTAAAACTAACACAGACTTGTAAAGTACATTATTAACGACACACAATAAGAATAGTTTTACATACAATAGAGGGCAATACACTTGTTTATCACATTATGAAGTTAAGTACTATTAAATAATTATCGTTAGTATTATTATTGTGTCGGAGTTACGCACATCGCTGTTCGCGACTAAGGCGGGAAGGGACTCGGCCCACCTCTACGTCCGGCCTAGCCCATGGTTAGGGGGTAACTGATTTCAAAAAGACGCGTTCTATTCAACAAACGGTTGGTCTTCAAGGGAATGAGAAACATACGATGTTGTGCCGTGTGCAGATCGAAGCATCAGCCAGTCACGTGTTCTTTGTAACGTACAATTATTATTATTATTACGGAAGACTCACAGACAACAATTGACTGTAGGAACATTAGTCAGTATGAACTTCTCCGCAGCGATTATTTAATGCGTAGCAAGATACAAGACACAATTAAAATTGATGTACACATCCAAGTACACAAAAAAAAAAAAGACGTAATAAAAACAAGTAAAATATATATAGGTACATACAACCAAAGAAGGCATAAGCACCAAAAACAAAAAAGCATAACAAAATAATATAAATAGATCAAACACAAATACACATATACATACACACACACATATACATACATACATATACACAAATATATATATATATATATATATATATATATATATATATATATATATATATAAATATTCATATATAGGGGTGAGGGGAGGGAGGGGAAGGGATATGGTTAAGTTGAGTTATTGAGAGAGAGATAGTGATGTTTCAGTCTGCTTTTGAATATAGAAATAGTAGGAGCAAGTCTGATCAGTAAGGGTAACACAATGTTAGAAACCAATTGTTGGCCAAAACCTACACTATTTTCCTGCCTACAATAATCCAGATAGTTGAGATGACCCTCTTTTACAATATACCGTTTTAATGACACCGACATTTAAACAATATTAATATCATAGAATGAAAAAGGTGACTCATTTGGCGTAGAATCACGCTGAACGGGGGAGGCTTATTTCTACCCTATACTTACTCCCAAGAGGAGCGATAAAGGGTGATAGTCCTTATGTTACGAAATTCTTATGTAAATAAAGAAAAACTGAAATAATAAATACATTAATTGAATATAATCAAAATAAAATCAATATTAACCAGAAGTTTGCAAAAGATTTGCTATCGTTTGGCGGAAGATTTAAATTAATTTAAACTTACTTCGTAGTTTTTTTAGATGCTTTGTTGGAAAATGATAGATTTATTCCTTGGGCATGAGTTGTTTTTTTGCATGTATGGAAGGCACGCCACTGGTATATAGGTTGCTGGTATCATCATTAACCGATACTGTGATTCACAACCTATGATTTTCACAATACTGAATATTCATACAGGGTACTCAATAACAACTTTCACGTCTACATACATACTCGTGTAACTATTATTATATTCAAATGTTAGTTGTATTAAAACACAGGATGTCTCATTTTAAATGCAGTTGAACGGGGAACATGTATGAGGGAGGAATATGAATAAATGTTATCAATTTATATTAATAAATATACGCTGATCACAAATATCCTAATATGAAACGATAAAAAAACTAATCATTCATTATTTTCATTTTAAAAATTTTAAATGCTCCGTCATTGAATAATCCCGTTGTGACGTCATTAGATTGTTGGTCGTATCATAACGCATTCGACTCGTAGTCTGTCTATAACGTCTGATGGCGTCACACACCTTTTCCATTATGGGTGGACCTTTTTGGATCGAAGTGCGAAAATTACTTTTTCAAATGGTGATAAAAGCCTTTAAAGTGCATATGTAAAAAAATAAAAGTACCATAAGTTTTTGAGCAGATTTTTTTTTTGTGAAAGTTCCCCATTCTTCAAAGTTTTAGGCATTATTGCAGCTGTAGATACAATATGAATCTTTACAATTTAAAATGAAACAAATTAATGTAAAATTGAACTTCGCAATGCAAAAGTAAACAAAAAATAAAAGAAACATTAAAATAGACTTAAAATAAAACATTGTACAAAACATTGCGAACAATTTTTTCGACTCAGTGGGCTTTTGGATAAATTACCAATCATCATCGCGTTTTGTAGTATGTAGGCACTTAGACAAAGCATTACTTTATGTTTTCACTTTTTTTTGGTATACTTTATGGATTTGTAGATATCTTCTTCTTCTCGTGCCGTATCAGGTCCCCCCGACGTCGGCAATCACTCTGGCGAAGGCTATCTTGCGCGACCCGGAACAGCTCCCCCACATGTCTCATTCCAGTCCAGTATCTTATGTTGCGCTGCCAATTTGTAAATATGCTTGTTATTATTTTGAACTTTATTTTTAATATCATAGCGTTAATACGAATTAAAAATAGCACTAATAGAAACAGTCACGACATCAAAAACATGAAAATTAATTGATATTCCTTTAATTTCTTCTAAGAAAATTTATAGAGAATTCGGTGGGTTAATAATCATCCTGTAGATATAAAACTACACGATGTAGAGAAAGCAACTGATACATAATAATAATAATATTGTATCTACGTAGGTACAATCTGAGAATCAAAATACTACGCTATTCAACTTTTAACGATGTTTGAAAGTTTATACGGTTGTTTGTAGTATGACAAAGTCAGAGCGAATGATAGAGAGAGGGGGGGAATATTTTTCCAAAATAAAATAAAAAAATACAGATGCCGCCTTTTGACGAATAATAAAACGAAATACATACTACAACAAAATAATAATATCTTTATACATATTAATGTACAATAATATCATATTATTTTCTCGTATGAAAGTGCGAACGAGCTTTTCAAAAACATTGAAATAACAAGGATATTTTTCCATAACTCACGGCAGTTTTATACTAACACTTCGCACTGATGATTTCCATATAAAAATAGAAAGTTAATTTATAATATAACAGGTAATAATGGTTTTTTGTTTAATTTTAGAAAGCAATATGATAGTTAAGATTTCGTTGTCTCAAAGTTAAGTTTAAGTAAAAGTAATAATCTCTCAATAATATTAATCCGTGGAGGATACAGTAGAGAAAATACTTCCCACTCTATTCTGTAAATTTTTAAGTGTCCTATTAAAATAAGGTGTTCGTAAAATCTAACGTATAAGACAAATAATATCTTGAATTCAGTAATGAAGCATGTCATTCATCCCGAGTGATATATTTTTTAATTGGAATGGAGAGGGCATTTTGCATGTTTATTACATTCAGTTAGTCTATTGGCAGCCTCACTTGTGGGATATATCAAAATGTATGATATAACAAAAGAAGCGAAAATTTCTTAGAAAACAAATTAAATTACTTTGTGTTTTAAAAACACAGTTTGTTTTTACTTTTAAAACAAATTCCATACAACTTTGCCGATTTCTTAATTTTAAACATCTGACTTTAACAATATCTACCTACATTGGAAAAATAAAAAAAGAAGAGTGGGTTACATATTATTTATATGTCACATCCAGTATTCAAACTTAATTACATTCCGATCTGTAAGGACTGAATCTGTTTATTTTTCATAAATTATCTTTGAGGACACATTACTGTAATCTAGAAAGTTGGGCTAGAATTATTTAAGACCTTTGCTGAAGTAAGAGCTGTGTTGCTAGAAACAATTTCATCCTTCAATATTTGACAGACGTCTGGTTTTGATGGAAAAAATTGTACTTAAGAATGTGTTATAATATGTAGTCCGACTTTTTAAATAATAATGCTTACATTTAATCACACTCGAAAATAATTTTATAAAATAAACAGCAACAGAGGAAAGCGTTAAAGTTTTCTATTCACAGTAAACAAAGTTAGTAACATAGTATTGGTGCGTATATGTAGCTGAAAATTTCAGTGATTACAAATCATACTTCGTTTCCAGATCAAAACTTTCACCTGCATGATATTATTTCGAAACAGATTGTAATAAATAAAGTTTTCCTGAATAATATAAGTACCTACGTGGTGCTTCTCGCTTGTTCGTTGCTGCTCTGTTACGTACAAAAGCTTTATTTTATGTAAGTAATACAACCAGTGTAAGTACACACTCAATTGTTGCTTAAAATTTTAAACAAACCTTGTGTTAATGCTATCAAGAATAAGCTTTTATTATAAACTGTATGTAATATTATCAAGTTAGAAGATTTTGAATACGTACTATAAAAATATATAAGTAAATATATTAACTTGTCAATAGTTAAGTTGGTGGTTTCATGAAACCCATATGCATTTATCGAGATTTTAAAGTACCTAAATCAAAAAATTGTTTTGTTGGATGACATTTTTATGACATCTTCTTGTGTTTGATTCGTTACGTATAAGGTTATTTTAAAACTCTATAGTATTTTGAAATTCCAAGCTTAAAAAATCCCAGATCATTTTTTATTAAGTACCTACATGTAAGTTTTCACAAACTATCCAAGAAAAAGCAGCACGTAAAATATTTAATTTATGTCAAGTACTGTTTCCATGGACATTATAGTGCAAAGATTATATCATTGAAAGACGTGGTACCACGAGACGAATAATTTGATAGGTACCTAATATCTCATTTTTGATAAAATGTGAACATGCGAAATTTCATGGATTCACTGACAGTTTATTTTGCTTATATTTTGTGAATTTTAAACAGTACTGTAAAATAACTTTAAAACATTTTTGATTCTCTTAGTTTCTGTGATTAATTGATAAGAAATGGTTAATCATAAATTTTTAAATAGTGAAAAAGACGTGCTTTCTCACATCGATAATTTATTTCACATTTGTAGAATTTTTAACATAGAACAAAAGGTAAGAAATAAGTGTAATCAAGATCAAAAATTTCTCAAAAAATAATCAATAAACACCAGTAAAAGCTAATCAAATAGGTTTTTAAAAAAATGCATAGCAAATCATTATTTAACATTTCGATGAAAATATTTTTTAACATCTAAATATTTTTTTCATTTTTTCAAACCCTTTAATTAAATTATCATTCATAAAATAATTCACGTATTGATGTGATTCATCGTGTTGGTTGAATTCAAATGTGGTCGAAATACATATGTAAAATGAATTTGGGGTCGTGTATGGAAGCTTTATAGCGACCACAAAAAGGATTTACAATGTTTTGAGCTGGGAGACTTTGAATTCAATAATAATAATCATTATTATTATTATTATTTTCATTTGTCGCGTTGTAGACATCATTGTTGCAAAATTCACCCCTCAGGTTTAAAATATTTTGGATAACATTCTATTTCGAAATATTTTGTTTTCATAGACACCTACATAATATGTAGGTAGATACTGTAAAATACATTTACCTTTATAATTATGGTGCAGTTTTAAAATATCTACTTATATTAGTGCAACTATGAAAACATATTGTTGCAACTGTGAGAATATGAGATATAAATATTTGTAATGAATTCATCACGTCGCGACGAATCACTTTCGTCAAAATTTTTGAGACGTGTGACATTCCACCCATCCTTATTTATTTTATAATTAAAACAAAGATTATTATTGTAACAGCCTGTACTTTGGTCTTCCTATGGTGCAGCTGAATAGGATCCAGGCTGTTTTCAATGCTGCTGTAAGACTTCTCCTGAGAGGTCGAAGATTTGAGCACATTACTCCTCTCTTGCACAACTTACATTGGTTAAAAGTAAAGCAACGAGTGGAGTATAAGATATGTGTGATGGTGTTTTTGGCCTTGAAGGGTGTATTACAATCATATTTGTCTGAGATGTGCGAGATCGAGATCATCAGTGAAAGACGGCTCATGCTTCGCTCAGCACAGGGTGAGGCAAAATGCAGACTGATTGAGCCATCTCGATCTCGCAAAACAGGCTTTGGAGATAGAGCGTTTAGTGTTGCGGGTCCCAGATGTTGGAACAAGCTGCCTCTGTGTCTGCGAGAGGAGGTGAATGGAGAGAGTTTTAAAAGAGGGCTGAAGACACACCTTTTTGCTGGGAGTTTCGGGTGATGGATACGATATACAGCGCCCTTGAGGTCATGTTATGAGTAAACGGCGCTTTACAAATTGTCCATATATATAAAGAATTCCTAGTGAATCTCTTGATGGATACTCCCACAAGAAGGATAGGCTAGATAGATTTATAAATTACCATCATACTGTTTTGTATGTATATATTATAAATTTAATGATGGTGCGACCAAAAAAAGGTTTATATTAAATAATTATTGTTTGCGATGAAAACAATTTTATATAAACCAGTCTTCTATGGTTTAAAAATATACGTTCATATCTCCCTCGAAACTCTTATTTGAGGAGCATTTATTAAAAAAATGTTAATGTTGATTTAATTTAAAAATATATTGATGGTCCAAATATTAGAAGTGCACTTTTTAACATCAATGATCATTAACAATTACCACAGTTTGTTTATGCCATGTTCCAACGGATGCAGAGATATGGGTATATAATTAAAATAAATTTTGTTTTTCAGATTTGGAAGACGTTGATTTTATTTTATTGAAGTGATCCTTTAATGGCTTTGTCAGGTATAATAATTATAAAATGTGCAATATTTAAGTATTAGTAGGAAAGAATATTATAATTATTATTATTAATTTTGTAATGTGTTTTCTTTCAGTATCTACTACATTACTTTTATATTAGGTCAACGTATAAAACGCGCATACTTAGCATCTATTTATAGTACAAAAAGACATTTAGAACGTAATATTCAATAATAAGCGATTGTAGGTGTTAAATTTTAAACAATATGTATAATTATAATTAACATTTGTATAAATTAAAATGAAAAGAAATTATCCTTAAAATAATAATCAATCATATAATATATTGCCTTTCGTGCATACTACCTGTTGTAGAGAAATTCATGCATATTGAATAGTATAGGTATATGCATATAGCTAATATACACAGATTGAAATTACTACATATAGGTAAAGTAGTAGAATTGTAGTAGAAGCAGGAAAAGCAACTATCATAAGTACGTTTAACAATCAAATTAAAACTTGGTTCATTAATAGGTATAATAATATAGTTAGAGTCTCTTTATACTAAGCAATATAATACTGTTGTCGATATCACACTAATTAATTGAGTAAAATATTTCATAGAATCTATTATATTATTAATTATTTATTAATAATACCAGACGTATACACACAGAGAGAAACTATGAAGCAACAATGTATAATTACGATTATTATTATTATTAAATACGTTGTATGTTGAGTAATAATAATTTGTTTCTAATGAAGTCAAGTATTTCTAACAGACACGAAGAGAATCTTGCAAAGGGACGTTAGGAGAGAAACGAAGATTACTTAAAAAAAAAACATCGAATTAATGCTTTAAAATATAGCATAATATCGATGGTTTAACACACAAAATACGCATGTACATATTTTGTCAGTTTCAAGAAAACAGCTTTTCAAAGTTTGAGATTTTCAATTAATCAACTAATTTTAATTAAATTCAGAAGGTGTCCTTGATGGTCATGTGCTTTTAAAGAAAGAAAGTAGATATAAACGTATTCTTAAATATCTTATATGACATGTTACATCTGTGCACAAAACAACGCTCATTTATGGATGTATATCATTTGGTTTTTATAAAATATTTCGATAATAGTACAAGTATTTATTTATCTATTTATTTATTAAGCATCAACAGTACACTACAGACAACATATATACATAACAACAAACATTATAGTCAATGAAGGAATCAATACATTGCCCCATTTATAAGTGTACACATTATAACAATTTGTATTATATTCAAAGCCCATAAGGTTGTCATATTTAAATAAAAAAGGGTAAAAAATGGAAATTGATCAAAACAGGAATTTACATAAATACAATAAAAAAAACATACATGAATAACACATAGTATTATTGCATAGCAATTACCAATAATACATAGTATTATTGGTAATTATGTACTCAGGACAAAGATGACGTTGCAACAGATCTTGCACATACATATGTATATTAACTTAAATAGTGGACTTGTGTCTTCTGTGCTTATAAGCATCGATATGTAATAATTCCATGCCAGTATTTTACTAGCGTTTCACAAATATTTACATATTCCTTTTAAATAAGTATAAATTGCCTCATCCTCTGAAAACGTAATAATTATAAGTAAATGCTAATAGGAGCTTAATACAAATACATTTATATATGTTTGTATTACAATATTCTTAGATAAACGACGAAAGTATCAAACTATGTCACTCCAATAAAACATGATCTAATGTAAAAGATATTGGGAAAGATAAAAATCATACTCTTTTTTATAATAGAGGAGACGCTTGACATAATAAAAAGATCCGTTTTATACCCCATTTGTGGATGATGCTGTGATGGTATATAAAGTTTATATATAATGAGTTACAATCCATTGGATTGGTCTGCAACGAGTTTTGACTTATTTCTCCACTCCTCCCTATTCTCAGCTAGTCTCTTCAACTCCATATATGAGCCACAGCTCATGTCCCTCTTCAGTTGGTCCATATAGGCATCTCTCGGTCGACCTCTGCCATTTGTGCCTTCGGTCCTGCCCTCTGCGATTGCGATGAGCAGTCCTGGGTGCCTGATGTTGTGGCCAATCCAATTAGCTCGTTGTTGGCAGATTCTTTTGAGGAGTCGCCTTTTTATATGTATATTTTTGGATGATTTTTATTGGGTAAAGCACACCTGGCATTAAGGATAGGTTGCGGGTTTAAGTCCCGTCCAGGACTCTACCAAATAAGGTGACGTTGTTTTCTCTAAGCCTAATATGATTATTATGATTATTTTATGTATTTAATTTACTAACTAATGTCTAAGCTGAGTGAAGATTTCTTTGGCATACGACACGATAGAACATCACTAACAGGGTAGGTACATAAACAAAATAATAATAACGCTTAACGTAATAATATACTAGGTAGTACAGTATGAAGGTACCAACAACCACCCTAAATATTTCTCATATAACCATTGTCTTCACAACATCAACGAAATTCCCATCCCTCGTCATTCCCGAAAATATGAAATGTTGATTATATAGGACAAAACCTATAAGGTACTATTATTGTTTTAAATATTCACGATATTCGTTAAAAAAAAACAGTATAATAATCAAAAAATACCTTTATATAGAATAAACTGATATTGAATAGTATTTTAGATATTAAAAATATCTTTCATATCCCATAAAATACATGTCTTCAACACGCGAAAGACGTTTCTCTAGTTTGGAAAAATTAATATTTAAAATTTACCGTTGTTTTGTTTGAATTACCAAAGAATTCAAAACACTAATTAAAATAGGTACAAGGTTGTGCAAAAATTGCATATTACGAATTTTAATTCGATATATGGAAATAAAAAAGATGGAGACAGATTAACGGTTAATATGAAAAAAAAATATGCACGATAAGAACTCTATATGGAGTGTGTTGCGCGCTGTCTAGCTGCCACCACGCAAATCATACCGCTCATTTAAATAATTCGATTTTACGAAAGATATCGGTCCCATAGTGCTGAACTTTCTTGTGCACGCTCACATTACAAAACCGCGTAGTTTTTGCATCTCATCATCTCTTAAACTTCATCAAAACTCGAAATAAATTAATATTCATTATTGTTGATTGTCTCTTCGAAACTCTAACAAGTCATCATTTTGTGTTGCATTCCCGCTTCTATTGCCAAAACATGTGTTAAAAAAATCGACCATTTCCGGGAATCATTCTATTGATCACAAGTGCCAGCGTGTAGTGATCAGTGTATGTCCAGTAGTGTAACAGAGAAGGATAACTACACCGACTACTCGCAACAACACAGCGGGTGAAAGAGACAAAAATACTGTTTTGTCTACCACGATGCCTATCTCAGATCTCCGTAAGAAGAAGCTTCTCTATGTGTACAACGTTTTCTTTGATTTCAACTAATGTGGAACGCTCGAAAAGAAGGATTTCGAGTCGATTATTGGGAAAATCTGCACTCTTCGTGGATGGCCCCAGAGTCATCCCAAAAACATAGAGACGTACGACACCATGACCAAGATATGGGATGGTCTGAGGAAAAGAACTGATGCCAATAAAGACGGAGAGTCCTCTGCAGTGGCAGCAGCGTTACATGAACTTCATGTTTGACCTAGAAGATGCTTCCAACATAACTAAAAAGCCACGGCGCTCTTGAGATGGTCACGGACCATTAAACAGCGCCAAATACAAATCATCTTTTTATTATTATTATTATTATTATATCTTTGTGTTTTTTCTTCAGCTTAATTATGCCTTATAATGAATCAAAAACATTTTACATTCAAAAGTGTCGTTTTGTTTATATTTGAAGATGTCGAACCTGCAGATGATAACAAATATTTTTACAAAATAAATAGAAGTTTGAATAATAAATGATAAAGCTTACCAAAGGTCAAAGTGTAGAATTGTGAGCATCTAGGCATTTCGATATTAAATCTTTGGAATTTTATCTTGCTTACAATAATAATACGATAAAACTATCGCTAGATATTTCTAGCAAAAACAACAATACTGCTTTTCAGTGCGCTTCTAATCAGTACATACACCAAGAAGCGTAAGAATATGAATAAATTGGTTTCGTTAAAGCTTATTAAATGTTGTACTCGTAGTTTGTCATATAAAAGATTCAATTTATCTATACTTTTACTAATATTTTATTAAGAAAATAATAAAACTTTCGTCAGAATTATAATGAAACTACTAGCGTTTTTCGTAGCTTATTTCAAATACCTCCCTAGGCTAAATTTTGTAGTACGCATAGGTACTAACAATATAGATTTTTTTTTAATCAATGGTCAATGACGTAATATTACTTAAATTAAGTAAATAACACTTTAGTCATCATTATTATTCATAAAAAGTTAATTTCCCTCAGCATTATTTGGGATTCCTGATTTTTTTTTAAAGTTTTTCATTCCAGCAAAAGGCAGGTATTCGTAAAACATCACATATTTGACATGTAGAATCTTGATAATACGTGCCCCCAATGCTAAACGTTTTTTTTTTTAAATCATCGAGGGATAGAATTATTTAATATTTTTGACAAAAATGATATCAAAATGTTCAATCGAAAAGTTCACCCAAGCCTTTCAGTAGAAAATATAGTGAATTTATCATTCTATTCACTGTGTCGGTGTTTAGGTAGTAGAATTCCATATCGAAATAAATAAAACAAGTGTTTTATTCTACTTGAATTTATCATGTTATGCTACGTATAACGACACCGGTTCTTAGATTATAGAGAATATACTGCATTAAAAGTTCCAGCTGAGATCACTAACTAATCACTTTATTCGTCATTAGAATGAAACAAACTCTCTGATGTCCACACAAGACACAAAACCGAGAATATCTTTGTATGAGATCATTATTAATGTCCGATAAAATTATACATACCGAATTTCATCATTCGTTCCATTTTAGCAAAAATCGAAAAAAAAATGCTTAAATTCATTTCATTTTTGTAACACATGTGTAATCATTATGTTCCTTTCCCGAAAGCACAAGTTGAAATGAACCTTCCCAGATCCGAAACGATAACAGCCCATTTGAGATCATACTCTAATCCAGCGATATTCCAAACATTTTCATACAGTTTTAATTGGAATGGTGTCATATGAAAGAGAATCAACCGGGCCATGAAAATATCTTATAAAATAAGCTTCAAACACAAAACAAAAAAGTATGTTTGATACTTTATTACCTACTCGCAAATGAGAGAATGGCGTTGAGAATGGTAGAATAGAAACAAATATGGTAGAATAGAATCATGTTTGGTATGAAAATTAACTTTTTAAAATTAACACAAAACTTGTAATGTACGAAATGTATAATAAAATTTATTGACCCTTTTTTCATAAATGTTAGATGTTTAGATTCGTTCGAAATAATGGGTAAATTTTTTCGAAGCCCGAAATATCTGTTGCCCATTAAAAATAAATTATATTGGTACATCATATCACTTTATTCCTCCCTACTATTGATGTATTAAAACGGATGCTTTGAACCAAGAGGTCTAAGAGAAACTTTAGCCCCTCTGAGACAATATCCTTAATTCATCCACATGAACGGTCTATTAAATCATGGGTTAGCCGAGAATTTCCAATATGATACGTCGATAATTTTACTACTGAGAAATTCTTGTCAAACGTGTCCTTTGTACTCGTGTTTGCATATTATTAATTTTCTATCAGAGGTGAAAAGCGGAAAATTGTATATAATTATTATTATTTCTTAATACTACCTTTCATAATAATAAAATAAATTTGAAAATAAAGCTTTTGACATAGAAGACTGAAATGATATTCATTATTACACCGTTAAATATTAGAATTATTTATAACAAACCTTTTTTTTAATAAGTTCTACAAAAAAAATATATGATGATAAACGGCTTTAAATGACTTGTTTTTATAAAGGTGCACAAAATGTTTCACATATAAAAAAAAAATTAACTGAGATTGTTTTGGTATATTGTTATCATAAAACACATTGAATTTATGTATTTTAAAAACACACTGTAGTTTTCACTTATTTAGCAATATAACTGGATGTCTTCCATATACAGAACGAATCAAGATTTTTTGCTAGTATTCTATTACTTAATTATTTTTCATTTCCGGTCCGGACTTCAGACCTTGCCACTCCAGTATGCAGCAACGTATATTGCTTTGTTATTTGCGGGCATTGCAATAAGTATTCTTTTGCTTTACTATCGTGACATATCCCATAATGGGGTAGCCAGTAGATCAGCTGCATGTAAAAAGCAAGCAAGCGCTCCACTCGGTCCCAACAAAAAAAAATTCAGGATAGGTGGCAAACTTGATTGGTTGGAATTCTAATACTCGTCTAAAAGTATAATGCGATATATACCTACTAAGATACTTGAATAACTCAATTTACTTTTGGTTTTTCTACCAAGAAACACTAGTATACAAAAATGTAGGTATTTGTTCATTCACATTTAATGTTCTCTGACCCCTGTCTAGTCAAATCACGATAACCAAATGTTAAATTACAAATATTTTGTGTAATTAGGTAAATATGTACGTACGTAGGTACCACTTAGCATAACCAACCAAATAGGTAGACCCAAAAAGAGGGAAAAACGAGTATGTGGATTGTATAATACTCGTAAGAGTTTGATTGTAAAACACAATTCTCAAAAGGTTTTTTTGTACGCCTTTTTTCAATCTTTAGAAAGTAAGTAGGTAGTTGGTTGTAATACTTATAATAATAATAAAATGTATTAAATAATGATATACTGAGTACTGAGCTATATAATACGTTGAATAGGAAAGTATTTATATACCTATTATATTATATGTAAGTAGCAGTATAAGATGTCCCCTTTGATCTGTTCCTCTACTCATTCGATCGCTTCGCATTACGTGAAGTGTCATTCAAAACCGCTTGACCAGTCATTTGCTTTTAGTAGTACCAGTAGTAGTAACGAGTTGATGTATTAAGGAATTTTGTTATTACGGGAAAAGAAAAGGTAGACAGACGACTTAGGCCCATAATATGCTATTCTATAAAATAACATGTTACAGGTACCTACTTACAAACCTATCACATTTACCTTAAAAACGTCGCATATATACATATTATATTATTTAGTATGAAACAGGTATCCAATATGATCTACCGACAAAGATGTAAAAGGTTCTATAAGTGTATTAGGTATCTATGTGAATATGAAATATTATGTTGGTAGGTATATCAGCCAGGAAGAAGATTTAAATAAGTAAGTTCTTCAGAATGTAATAATGTTTTATAAGGTATCCTGTGCATTAGTATTATGCTACACAAAGTAGGTACCTACTTGCGGATTTTAAGGAATTTCATCAACTTTAGATTATGTGTACGATTTTATTATTCTTGTCATAATGAAAATTGTAATCTTTTTAAAGTTCATTCTTTAATACTTGCTTATACGACAAACCTGATGTCTGCAATGTTATATTTTCGCTTGTCGAGATTTTAATATTTCCGATATTGAGAATTTTAATATATTAAACTGTTTCATTTTCTGATTTTGTTTTTTTTTTCGTAATCGAAGTTTTTATTTCACGATGTTTTATAAACATTGTGATACGCAATATCATTATTATGAACAACTAACTGAATTTAAATGGCTTAAATTAATTTGAAACAATGCAGTTATGTTAAATTATAGTAGGTACTGGTAAATTATTCTTTTGATTAATTTGTAAGAGATGCCGGAGTGGTACAGATAGTTGAAAAATACTTATAGATGTTTTTAATAATAATTACTAGACAACTTATCTATGATGCGCCGTTTTGTGGAAAAACCACCGCAAGGGCCCATTTAAGAATCATAACACCTCCCGAGCAATAGGGTTTTTAACCTCGTCATGAACACCTCCACACTCTCCAGAGTTCGCAAATCAAAGGGAATTTTGTTCCACAGCAACGGATCAGCCACACAGAAGGCACGGTCAACATAGTTGGCCAGACCCCCTCTACGCGGTACCACAAGTCTATTGACAGAGTCTGTGTTAGCAGACCTTAGTGATTTTTGCCTGTCCGTTGCCTCCTCAGAAATGCAGAACTCCGAGATGTACACTGGTGCCATGCCATGTAGTGCCTTGAACACAGTCAATATGATTTTAAACTCTACTCTTCCTCTGACTTTGAGCCAATGAAGATCTTTTAGAAGAGGAGTTATGTGACAGGTTTTATTTTTATACTATACTATCACGCCAAATCCCACAAGTGGGGAAGCCAGGAAACCAGTCACATGTGATAATTAGTATTAAAGCTGTCCACTCTGTGAGAGCAAAACTTTCAGAATGGGTGGCAAACCTCATCGCTGAATTTCAGATGTAAATGTCTTTATTTTTTTTTGTACTGGGCCTGCGGTGATTGTGGTCTACTTTTGTTTGATTGGTTTTTTTTTCTCTCATTCTTTTGTTTACATTACTATGTGTAGGTATGCTGTAGACACACTTAATTGGGGGGTTGGCCGAATCAATGTATGATGTTTTTATTTTTTGTGTGTATTTTGTCAACTTTCTGTTTGTGTCTCTGATTAATAAATAAATAAATAAAACCTTGTACAGAATACAGGAAATGGGTGGGAGACCAGTTTCATAGATTTTATTTTTAGAATTTACCATCGAATGAAGTAATGTAGGTACATAAGTTTACACATCACCACATCCAAGTACTACACAATCATTACCACATTAAATAAGACAACATCACTTTATTTGGTAGTTACCCTGACGGGACTTGATCCCGCTACCTAAATTAAGTTGTTAAAATATACTTTACAATACAAGAATGTTGATACTGTATCATTATCAAAATATGGATATGTGGATAATATACAAATGCAAAGAGATGTAAGCGATCCATTTGTTGAGCAAGAAAAAGCCATACAGAGTACCTAATCTAAAATTTCCAAGTAGTTAGGTTTATAATATTTATTAAAACTTTGAAAATAAATCGATAAAAAAAAGTTATTATATAAAAAAAAATATAACAGGATACAATTATATGTAAACCTCATGGGAAAATCTTTGTTAAAAAAGTCAATTACAAAATTATCACAACAGTATTCCCAAGTAATTTTCTACCCCGTCAAATCAATTTGCCTTTGAATTTTCCTTTCAAAAGAGTTTCCAGTTGATCAATGTCTTCTTCCTTTTTCTATATAAAAATAATAAAAATAATCGTCGTTATAAGTAATTTAAATTTCTATGCAAATTAAAATGAATCTTTTACCATGAATCATAAACATTGCTCATACTTTTTTCTCGAGGTACAATCAAATTTTATGATTATATACATTTTGAGTTCATCGTAGATACGAATACCCACAAATATTCTAATGAAATTACACGGTTGCATTTAGGAATGTAATATGTATATCTCAAATGTCGTTAAATTAATAAGATTACTTTTTTTTGTAATTTTTCGAAAACCAAACTTTTTATCTAAAAAATTGGGCGTCGTGTAACAAATACTCAATCTTAATATTTAGTGCTTCTTTTACATATTTTATTACCAGCTAGTATTTGGTGGTCATTGGCCAATGCAAACTTCTTATTTTTTAATGGAGCATAGGGAGTCACTTTTCTTCAGGAAATTTCTGATGCTCTTAGGTCGTCATCATAAGAACGGTGCTATCAGCACAACGGTGTTGTGTGAAAAAGAGGTGTTAAGGCCATTGGAATAAAACAAGTAGACGAATGAGCACCATTCCTATAAAATTCTTATATGTTTCTTGGTAAAGATGAGTGATTCAAGCAAAGTATGTAGAAATATAACCTAACGCCGTATCCCATCAGGTGAAGCAGGCAGAAAGCACAGAATGCCACATAGATCAAACCTTCACAACTTTATTGCTTCCTCCACATTCAAATAATTTCACATATTGCCGATTTTTTCTTAACCATCAGAGAGTCTTTGAGAATTTAACAAAATTTGGTGGCCTAAATCTCGAATGTCCATGTTTTCTCATAAAAGTCAAAATATAAGAGAATCATTTTACAGCAAAGACAATTTAGCTTCCAAAATATTTCATCTAATGGTCATAAAGATAGTAGGTAAATAGGGAAATAATAATAAACCTTATAGAATATCATAATAATTTATATAATAGGCCCCTCCGTCTGGATGGAAAGTTTCGGTAATAATATTTTCCGTAAATTCATCATTACTTGCAACTTTCATTGTATAAAATGATGTGTTAAGTAATACAATTTGCTACGTAAGGACTTTCTACTTATCCCAACAACCTGTAGCTTTTATCCATTATGATGGTTTGGCAATATCGGAAAATCTCCAATGGAGGCAGCAACCCCTTTTGCTAGGAATCAAGATGAAATAACAAACATCTGTCAGGGGATGATTGATAGACTTTGTTGATTTTGCGGCTCCCCTTATTATAGAAAATGCACATTTTGTCCGAAGTACGAGCTTTTATAATATCATAAATCAATATTCTACAGCGCTAGTATTAATATAAAAAGTCTTTTGTATTATTTAATTAAAATTAAGATTCACATTTTTTAATACTTTGTGATAAAATAATATTATAAGTGAACTACTTTGGTCCACAATCTGTATAATGTTTCACTGTTGCTATTTTTTGAAACTGACTGTTTGTTCTTTGAAAAAAAAAAACGCTTTTTACTTTCAATGATTGTCCATGAACTTTGGAGCACCTAGTAAAAAATAGGTTTTCTAATCTTTTTCCTACGTTTTTGAAGGTCCTGTGAAAGGCGGTTGATAAAAAAAAGTAATTTTATATTCAGCGATGACGTTTGCCGCACACTTAGAATGTCTTGATTTTTAGTTCGCATAAAGAGGAAAGATTGCGTGTTTATTATATGCGGCTGGTGTACTGGCTACCCCACTTGTGGTACGAGGTAATATGCACTGATGGCAGAGTAGTACTTTGGTAGAAGTATGTCTGTCACTATCAAACAAAGTTTCAATGTATTTTATAAAACAAACGAAAACTAGGAACAAGATCATAAACCAAATATAATAGTCTATGTAAATGTCAAATAATATCTCAACATTAACTTGAATATTAATTTCATCATTGAACACATTCGTATACATTAGAGATTCATAAAATGAATATTAGTTTTATTCTTCTTACAACTTTCAACGCTCCTCCCGGCATTATCAAGAGGAAACCAGCTTTCTATTGAGGAATATTTTCCCACGACATCACTTACGTCGTGATTATGTCGTTATTGTAGGATTTTTTTTATATAAATAAGAATGTTTATGAAATCAGTAACTTTATCTCTTGACTAGTTTGATTCGTGTTTGAAACACAAAATGGACCCACCGTGACTCTTTCTTCTTGGATCTAGATATTATTATTTTGATTTATTTAGCTATGTAGACAGGAGAAAAGTTAATTAAGTAGGTACTTAATTTATCATATTTTTGTACCCAAATAATAATCATTAAGGTACCTACTTACCTAATTACAATTTTTAATAAAGAAGTTACTTCAAAACACGAGAGATAATCAAAATCAACGGTATATCTATTACCTACTACGTCCTACAACTTAACTCTTCAATTTATTAGCTTCCCTGACGCCACTCATTTGCTGCTCTCCCTCGTTCAAAGGGTGCTTGATTACATCCGGGCCTTATGTATATAAGAAAATAAAAAAATAAAGATGAAATAGTACTACCATCTCGGTAGTACCTATATCTAGCAATGTCAGTATGACTGTTCGCAACTCAAACACACAGAAGCAAGCGATACCAATTTACAAAGTTCGGACTTTATGCTATTTTCGCATCCGAGAGTCAAAATTTCAGTACAGCACTACCCTTTGACTTTGACTACTAAAAGAAGAGAGTTGATAAAGAAGTGATTTAAATTAAAAGTGAAGAGTTTACAGCAAACATTTAATATAAGAAATTTATATATTTTTCAAATATTTGCTCGAAAACATTTCTGGTATCTTCATTTCGCGTAATATTTTTTTATATTTATAATATCGTATACATCGAAATGATATTCGTTTCTAGATAAATATTTGAGAAAGAAGAGAAATAAAAAACGTTGATTAAATTTTTCATAAATTAAAAACTCAATGTAAATAGTAATAAGTATGAACATGAAGCAATATAATAAATCTTGTTATCCGAATATTGTAATACGTTTTATAATACATATTCATGAACAGCCGATTTCTGTCGGTAATCAAAGGGAGTATTATTATTTCGAATGTTAATAAAACCTTTAGCCCAAGATAAATAAAATGTGCAAACTTCGTGGTATATAATAAATTTTCTCTTGAAAAATGACAACCAACTCACCGATGTGAAACTATTAAGTTTGATTATATTTTGTAATAAGTTTAATTCTACTAACTCTTTGAAGTATATTCAGCTATAAAGCTTTCGATTATTTGCATTATCAAAGTATTAAAGCTAAATTCGATAAACACGAAATACGATAGGTATCTATAATATACAAAAAGGTATATTGTTTGTATGGATTAAATTTACGTTAGTTTTAATTATTCGATACCTCAAATAGCTTACAATTTTGAAATAAGTTATGTTATAAATTCTGAGATTTTATTTTCTTACTGACATGAAGAAAATAATTTGCATGTTTATTACATATAGTCTTTCTACTGGCTATTTGTGGAAGATGGTATAGAAGAAGTATTTAATAAAGGGAATTCTTCGGTCTGCAGTACAGAATCTAAGTAAGCTTTATTTAATAAGTAGGGTCATTGCTGACTGAAATGAATATTATGTACTTTCACATTCCACTACTGAACGTTTTCTTAGCTTTGCACTCAAAGGAGAATTCCTTCAATATAATTTATAATTTATCGATAATATCGTATTTCCAAATGCTCCCAATCATGCGATCAAAGCAATTAAATTTTCTTAAATGACAGAATTTGTAAAAGCGATATTAATAATAATTGTTGGTGATGCGAAGACCTGAAATTGGTAATAATAATACCAAAATTTCTTAATTAATTAATTTAATAATTAATACTCCCCGTCAAGTCTTAGCCAAGGAAAAAGTTTTATTTTAATTTTTTTTTCTAAGTTTCCCGTAAAAGACAGATATTCGTAAAATATTACGAATAAGATATATCTATAACTTTTTCAGTTCAGCGATGAGTCGTGTCGTCCTTCTTAAGTTTTTTTTATGAACACGATGAGAAGGACATGCATATTCATTACATACAATTTGGTTGACATGTTTCATTGCTGAATAAAATATGTTAAATGTAGTAAAAGTCGTGATGTTTAACGAATATATGCTTTTTACAGTACACTTGAAAACTTGCAAAAGTGAATTTGTTTATTTATTTCTTAAACGGCACAAAGCTATGAAATAAAACATATCACTATTTGATTTTAACGTAAAAATAATAATTATAATATATTGTGAACATATAACAATCAAAAGAGATAAAAAAATATATACCTACAGAATATTTAATTAAAACTATTATTGAAACGTATCCCTCTTATAGAGACAAGTCGCGTGTAAAGAAGGCTATTTTTAACATAAAAATTAATATCATCACACATACATGCAATGGAATGTGATATCTACCTATTGTTTGTGAGCGACTCCAAGGAAGAATAATACAATATTTCATAAGGACAATGCAATTTCTAATAAATAATAAACCCATGTTAATTGTATTATTATTTTTAACAAAGTACCTATGTAGTGTTAAAAATATATCATACTAACATTAAACTCGTTAATGGAGCATTGCTTTTGTTGTGGAATAGGTATCTAAGTATATTAGGTATATTATAAGAAGAGACTCGTAAATGAAATGATATATGAATATACGACCGAAAAACACAAGAAATCTCTTAGCTCCGCCACACCCTAGGTGTGTTTTTATTAAGGCATAATAATATGTCATATGAAGGAACTTTTGAGCGATGTTACTGAGATATCTTGAAGTAGTATTATTATCATTATTTCGTATCTATCTCTCCTCAACAAACAACAAACAGCAAACGAATGTCGCGAGATTTGCACGAAATCATCCATAATAATTTTATTATTTGTGTGTGATAAAATAGAGATCTTTTTTATGCTTATACGGAAACGTCTTTATTTATTTTTATATTAAAAAAAGTGTTTGTTTTTATACAATAACATCATGTAGAGTCATGAAGAATTTCATTAGGAGTATAATAGGTATGTTATTAGGTAATTATAAAGATGCGTACATATACATACATACATGCCATCACATTTTTCACAATCAGGATAGCAAGTAGACTAACTGCATGCAATAAAAATTAAGGTTTTCCTCTTTGTACCAATTTAAAATAATAATATAAATACACAACATCAGGCACCCAGCACCCAGGACTACTCATCGCCATTGCGGAGGGTAAGACCGAGGGGATAAGTGGCAGAGGCCGACCAAGAGATGCGTAGGTATATGGACCAACTGAAGAGGGACATGAACTGTGGCTCATACGTAGAGCTGAAAAGACTGGCTGAGAATAGGGAGGAATGGAGAAGAAAGTCAAAACTCGTTGCAGACCAATCCAATGGATTGTAACTCATTAGGTATATATAATAAAAATAATATGACATTCTAACTGAGAAAAATATTTACAACGAATCATTGGTACATACTATCAGATTAGGACCAGAGATAGTATGTATAAACGATTCATTAGTACGAATCTATAATATTAAAAAAAAATATTATAGATTCGTACTAATGAATAGTTTGTACTACATATATCTGGTTCTAATCTGATAGTACGTACCAATGATTCGTTGTAAAATTACGTTAGTATTTTTCTCAGTGCAGGATAAGTGGTGAACTTCATTGTTTAAATGAAGATGTTAAATGTCTTTGCTTATAAGACCACCTGCCTTGAAGGGTCATTCTGAGTAACATTTCAGTCCAGATCAGATTTTTTTTCATCTTTAACGACACCTATTTTTTTTCTTTTCACACCACCAGACAATATTATTTTTGCCAGATTCTTTCATTTTTTCTATTGAGTATCTCTAATACATATGCAAAATTAGCGTATAAAAATTGGCCGGTTGATATTCATCTCGTGGAGTATTTTACTGCGAGGGTACTATTAAACTCATCACAAGCATGAATGTAATTATACCAATTACATGTGTTCATACATATGATTTATATTATGTATTCAATTATGTATTTTTGTTTCTATGAACTTAATCATATATTCATATCGTCAGTGCATCTATGAGAATCATCCGTAAATTTATTAAAAAATAAGATATTAATACCAAAATTATTCGTCTCGTCGAGCCGCATTTACCGATAAATTAACCTACATACTAAGATTTTTTTTCTCTTATGGCAAAGCATCCTACATAGTGCAGGACTGCCATCTTAAAAAAATCAGCGGGGATCTGCAGGACATCCATAAAGCAGGACCGGAGGCGGTGAACTGGCTCTCAGCACTGGAGCCAAGACTGTAGAGGACACGACGCATTCCACATGGCTTAAGATTTATCAACACCGGGCCATACGAAAAGTAAAGTAAGTATCCTACAAGGATGATTTTTGCCAGCATATTGAGAAATTCACGGAAAAGTTATTGAGAGAAATTGTATCTCTTACTTGCTGCATGTCTTGGATAATTCGTGAAAACTCACATGTTCATTAAAATGATTCTGTAATTTTTTTTGAAACACGCTTTGAAGTACAAAATACAATGCATTTCTTAGACAACTTTGACGTATCGAATCGGAAAAAATACACATAGAAAATGTTAAACGAAGTTTTCGCATTTAGCTGGATTTTCACACCTGCGAGAGTGAAGATATTAAGAACTTCACTCAACAGACACCTCATCTGCACAACCAACAGACTGTGCAAACTCCCTTTTGTATGAAACAGGAGAGGTGTCCCGATGCTTACGAATCGGCTTAGACTGGTTTATGTGCACTTTACCCATGGTACGTTCACCAATCCCACCAATTCCTGTTTCAAACTACCATGTTCGACATCTGTTGAGCATACCTACATGTCAACTAACAGCAACCATCTTTATGATTGTGTTCGAAGTTGTTGACAATCTATCGTTGATTATCAACCCGAAACACTAAATGGCGCCGGAGAACGATTGTGTTCTCCTATTTACAGCGAATTGGTGGGATTGGTGAACGTACCATGGGTAAAGTGCACTTAAACCAGTCTAAGCCGATTCGTAAGCATCGGGACACCTTTCCTGTTTCATACAAAAGGGAGTTTGCACAGTCTGTTGGTTGTGCAGATGAGGTGTCTGTTGAGTGAAGTTCTTTACATAGAAAATGTCAATCAGAAAAACAGTTTTTGTACCTCCTGTAAAATTTTGGCAAATATGATATAACTGTAGCTTTCTGTTACCTTAATTGCAGGTTTCAAATAGTTATAAGACATACTAGATTATTTTTAAATAACTTGTGTACCAATCTCATTAATTATTATTTGCTGTTTATTACGTAAAATTAGAAAACTTTCAATCATTTTGAAAAAAATATTTTTACCTAAATTATTAATTATTTACATCAATTAATAATTTACGTAATTAATTTTAATAATCTTAAGTGGAAAGTTTGAGGCTTTGAGTATATATAATTAAAATACTGTGTGTACATACTGAAAAGGGTACACAGTATCTATACCTAATAAGTTTGAAAATTTATTTGAAAAGGAAAACCTTCAGTTTACAGAATACTGTACGGTTACAATAATAACACGGGTTGGTAATAGACTTGTAGGTAGGTACAATATTCTGGTTTCATTTTGTGTATCACGTTGCAGTACACGTGAAGCGCCATACAATTAGGTATATACATAGTTTTATAGATATTGAACATACCACAGTATCTACTTTAGAAGAAATATAGTAGAGATTATTTGGCAGGCAATTTTCAGTTCCATAAACTTTTATCAATATTTCATTTATTTATTTATTTATTTATTTATTTAAGCACATTCACGGCTTTCGCCTTTTACATGTTAACAGCACAAAATAAATATAACAACAACAAGCAAATTCAAAGTCAAAAAATAATAATCAAAATAACAAGTAAAAATAATAATTAAAATAACAGAATATAATATTGAGATGTTAGTTCGTAAAAGTAATAATTTAATTTATTTGTAACGTCAAAATATGCACAAATTTGTTTACTTAAATAATTATGACGAAATATTAATTGAAAATTATTACCTGATAATAGTCTAATACTGAAATTATAAATATAGTTTTAGGAATGTAATTGTTTTAGCTTATGCAAAAAAAATAGATAGTTACCTTTATTTTGGTAATCATTGTTTAGTATCATTATTGAGACAAAGTCTTCTATCGTTACGTAAAATGTAAATATTTTTTTAACTATTAAATGAATTTGTAGAATATTTTACGAGTAAGATATTCATGAGATATTTTTTCAGTAATTAATGCTTTTGATATAACATTTCATAACCCGTTCCTATAATACATTAAAAATTAAACAGACGTAACGTCTAAAGTGTAAAGGAGTGTCTATTTTCTTGATAAAAAAAAATGATTACTTAGAAGGCCCTGTTTTACAGTACAGTTACTGATTGTGTGAAAACGAAATTAGAAATATAAAAAAACTGTCACAAAATACGTATATTTGTGGATAGTTGTTTTCTCTTTTCACAAAGTTTATGTGAGAAGGCAGTAAAAGAAGGATTGTCATTTTAATGTCATAATGAATACACAAATTCTTGCTCAGCTCGGATTGCGAGCATTTGAAATTAAATTTTAGTATGTAGTAAAGTGATACAAACAAATACTTAGCATTGTTTAAGTATTATAATAATTAGGATGATATCGTTAACGAGACATCACATAACATAACATACATTTCATGATTATTAAAGGGATCACAGGGGTGGGTGACGTCGTTAAACAATGGCCGTTACTGTCTTCTCACTCATTCTGAGTAAGTGAAATTAGATATAACGTATAAGACGCGCATTCCCTTTAAAATACAACCACACCCCTGAGATCAATTAACCCCCTTCGCGTCTCAAAGCCCAAGTTTCAAGATATTCAAACACACATACATACATTGTCCTTTTCATTTACATGGACGGATAGAACTTTAACCAACCTACTCAATTCTATTTTGTGCTCCTGAAGAAATTTTTTTGCATAATATTACAAAAAATAATAATATTTTTATAAAAAAAAATAGTACAGAGGTGTATCATAAAATCAAGTCAATTTTTGTTAAAGAATGAGGGGGTGAAATAAGAATATAAAAAAAACGTTAATAATGAAAGAGTGAATGTGAACTGAAAGTTGATTATATTTGCTAAATGAATATGAATCACGATTAAATTCACAAACTTCTCTACTACAGTAACTGCAATTCATAAAATGATTGCTGAAATTTTCAAATTCGTAATACACGCAATTTATCTACATAATATATACAATAGAAAGTTCGATTTTTTGTCTGAAGTAAAAAACTTACCTCTCTGATAGCTTAAAGTATGAATTATTAATAAGTACCAAATGATAAATTCTTACTTGTGCTGCACATTTGCAAGTTCCTGAATTTGCATTAACGATTGAAACTTACCTGTAAGAAAAGAAAAAAAATGTTTATTAGTTTTCATTCAATAAATAAACTTACAAAATAAAAATAAAAGGTAAGGTTATTTAAACATATCTATAAGCACTACTACATTATTACGGCATATCTTACAAGTGGATAAGCCAGCGGGTTAACTACATTCATAAACATGCAAATCGTCCTCTCTGTGCCAATATCTGATGTAAATAATATTATTATTGTCAGACGTTAATTAAGGGTGATGACTGATGGAGACTTCGAAAAGATGATAAAACTAGAAAAAGCTTCAATATAATTACTTTGAGAAATTAAGAGGAGGAAATTTATGTTTAGCAGTGAATGAATGCAATTGATAAGTATTGGGTATCAAAGTATTGACATATATCGACGGAAGGCCTGTTTGACAGTCATGCCAATATGTGTTTATTATGGCTATGAACAAATTAATAAATAAGTGTTTATTCAAACTGTTTTTTCCACCAACTGTGAATGCTTATGTGAATTATCAAAATAAGGAAAACAACGGTAAACAGGTAGGCCAATTCTCTTCAAAACCTGAGGTTTGTATCAGGTACCTAGAAATAAATACATGTAGGTAAATACAAGCTAAAATATAATTACTTTAATATTACCTATTATAAAAACAAACTTTTTAGCAGACTAACAAAAACAATTGCGAAAATTAAATTTTGTAAAATATTAATTAGGTCGAGATTATTAAAGATTGTAATTATCTGAGGCGTACCTAGTGATGATTTTATTAATAAACAAAATTTAGAAGCATTTAGAATCAGAAATGTAATACAGCTTCTATAAATGGGCAATTTATTTCTATCATAAATAATACCTTTATCAATCATAATAAAGGATATACACAATACATACCTAGTAGGTAGTAATATAATAATATAGCGTACAACCAGAAAAGGGGGAAAGTATAGAAATTATACTGGAGTCACTTCTCTGTCATCCATCTTAGAATGTTAGCCCCGCTTCCTTTGTTCAATGGGGTCTCTATACACGCGATTTTATTTCAGTTAATATCTTGTACACATATAAGTACGTTATACTTTTTTTAAGCAGGTATTTCACATCCTACTACAAAAACCTGATGTTATTATTATTGGATCATTTATATTGCGCCGTTTTCATGATTCAAATAATCCCAAGGGCGCATTTACACTATTATTTCACATTATTATTTATTCTTTACTATTTTTAGAATACAACATTTGTATATACTATAAAAATATGCACCAATAGAAGAAAATAATATCAATGACATTTTAAAAATCAATCCAGTATTATTATTATTTATCGTGTCGAAACCCAGAGAAAAAACCCATCAAACTGATCTCCAGTACTGCGCAAAACGCACAGCAGGCGGAGATGCGTCAAAAACATCCTCCACAGTGCAAGTGACAGGGCACAATGGACATTCCAACAAGTGTGGCATAGTCTGTGCTGCACCACAGTCACATGCTCCGGACTCGTCCTGTAGGAAGCCCCAAAGGGGAGGAAGGAGGGGCAAGGAAGGAACCTCCAAGTGGTGCCCCTGGAAGTTAACTAAATCTTATACTCGAATGCAAACGGAATTTCAACTGCAAAGTTACCAAGAACCGAACCTTCCAATACGAACCAGAAAAACCTATTGAAATCAATCCAATAAAGGTAGTCAATCACTAATAGGCAGCGTTTTGAATTTTTAAAAAGGAGAAATCTGGGGAAAGAAACTTCCTGATGAATGCCTACACAAATATAGAGTATTTAGTAGATAAAATCCCTAAAAATTATCCTATAATAAGCTAGGATAACTCATTGGAATAGTTTTACAAAATATTTTCTTTGTGTCAATAAACATGTAAGATTAGATGGCAAATTGAAACAATTTTTAAATATTAATTTTTATAACAAAAAATAAAAAAAAACTTTAAAAAAATGAGGATTTTAAGAGAGAATATGAATGTAGAATTTCATAAAAATGCTACATATTTTTGGAGGAGAGTGAATTGATGTCGAACTTTTTAAAAAAAGAACAATTTTTCTTTTATGTTTTGATTCTCCTTGACAACATCACGTGTACCTACTTCACAAATGTAAGTACCTACATTTTTTTGAAAGAGAAAGAAATGAGAGGAAATCTAAGAAAAAAATTCAATTATGAACACCGTCAAACACGAAACCATAAAATTAACATCATAACAGTTTTCTAATTTATTGAAATGAACAAGTATGTACGTATATACGACCACCACTATGACATCTACGTATGTACTAGCACAATATTTATTATGTAAGAATCGTTTATCAAAAAATTAACGCAGTTAATCATTAATTCGTTAACGGAAATGTTAACTACTATAAAATTATAAATAAAAAAAAAACCGTCAAATGACCGAAAAAATCGTTATATATTTTTTTAGACTTGACCGTTTTCATTCACACTGATGAACATTTTCAACAGTACGGATATTTTCGTTACTCGCTAATTAGTTTTTTTTTAAATTTATACATTTTTCTGTAATGTTTAATAAAAATATGTCTCCAGTGCATAAAGTAGAGCCATTTGATGTATTAAATAAAATCTGACAGGCCTCTCTCAAGAAAAAATACAGACTCAATTGAATGGAATGTTATTTTTTTAACGCAAGTAATCGCTAAAGTTAACTTTGAACTAAAAAATAAATTCAACAGTCGATTAACTCATTTCGTGGAATCCTCGGCAGTAAAAAGGTCTCCTATATTTTTTGTATAATGTTCTTTACAAGGAAAATATTCGGAACACATCACAAATAAGACAGTTCATATCTTCAATTTAGCGAATCCTTTACCGAGTGCCTTGTTGAGAGGACACATAGCATGTTTATAACGTTAATTTAGTCTGCTGGTTAACCCATTAGCGGAAGATGCCATGATAATATAGTTGCAGTTAATGAACTTTTTAATCTATTAATCGTTAGGTATTGCTCAGCGCTGTATATATAAGTATTGAGTAGGTAGCTATCATTAGAGGGGAAGTGCGGTGAGTTTGGTCGAATATGATTAATAAGCATTGGGGGAACTGCGGGTTACATGGAACTTTTTGACTTTATTATTTTCTCTTGTGATTTAACTTTATTCTCCCAAAATTATTACTTTTATTATCATTAGCAAGTAAGTAGACATTTCAAAACAGCGTTATTTACAAAACCTATGAGCGCTACGAGTGTATTCAAAAGAATATGATCCTTATATGAATATTTTTCGTTCTCTCTTGTCCTTTTTTTCTCTCGCTTAAAATATAATATATGATGAATTGTATGGCCATAACATCCAACGGGATGAGCCACCATATAAAAAAAAATTATTGTAATATATATTATTCTTTACACCTAAAAATAAAATTAATAAAACGTATTTCTTTTTTTTTACTGTGGTTTACCTGCTGAAAATCATAATATACCAAGATATCAATTATTTAATCTAATTAGTTCAAAATACTGAAATAAAACCACACATTAAAATGCATATTCACTAGTTTTGATTTAACACCTAGGTTTTGCCCACATTCATGGATATTTTTAGGAGTTATTATTTTAACATAATATTATTTTGATGTACAGAGTCTAATATCAGAATATACGAGAAAAGACAGAGAAGGCCTTAATTAAATAAAATATTTACAAAAATGGCAAAAAATTGGGAAAAAGTGCTTACTTACTTACCAGTAAGAGTTAAATGAAATAAATTAATTAAAAAATCTATGAATTCGCGCGAGTTAAAGCAAAGTTGTTTCAAGAAATGGAGCAGAATTTCTTTTTCCTCTTTCGTTCTTTGAAAACAATAACATTTTTTTCAGTTATACAGAAAGCTTCATGAGAAGACAAAGGATGGGTCGAATTTGTGGAAAGAGAGTGGGAAGGGGGATTTGTGGGTGTAAGTGGAGGAGATTGAAGGAACAAAGGGGTTGATGGAGGAACATCCGCGAACGGGGAGATTTGGTGGGTAATATTTCGGATGTTGCGAGTAAACTGAACGAAGCTATTTCGGCATCGTCGCCCTTCAATCGCATCATATCAAAACACGATCCATCTTGCCACAGTCTTCCCTTTGGCCGTACCTTCATACATACATAGTACCTACTATTCTACCCACCCTCACATTCTTCTTCACTTGGCGAAACAACAATAGCTGAAAAAATCTTCTCTATTCAACTGAAAGAAAGAGTATCGAAAGTCACAACGAGATATTGACGTTTCTTTGTATCAGTTCATATTGTGATATATATCTATCTACATACATATGTACAATAAACCTATCATCTCCCTCTATATCTTTGTAATATGCCTACGTATCACATGTTGTAATAATATTGTACAAATTTGTCTCGTATATGTATTTATACTACTAACATTATTTTTTTTATCTCTGTTAATTAATACACTAAGCTTAAAAAAAATGATTTTTTTTTTCAACTATTCTAATAACATCTTAGGTTTACAAAAATTACATTTTTGATCTGATAGCTTCAATAATATTTATTCGCAATATCTTTCAGTATGGGTAAAGCATTTAAACAAAATCATCACGTCAAAGTTCAATAGCAACATTTAAATGTGAACCGTTTATGTAACAATTATGCAAAGAATATAAATTTATTTTTGAAATGATCTTATATGGCATCATTCAGTATGTCAACAGTACCTACTTATATTTTGACTTTTACACTTTATTCCTAAACGGTACTTGAAATAAATGTGGAATTAAAATTGTTTCCAAAAATAATATGAATAACATTAAATATTAATTGAATCACTCAATTTATAGAACTTAAAGACGAAATTAATTAATTATTTCAAATACAGTGAAGAAACATGGAACACTTTTAAGAAATTTTTGAAAAAGTCCTAATTATTCCATTAACAGGTAATTAGAAGAATTTTTTGGCTTTTATTTTATTGAAATGATTATATATGTATGTGTTTCTCAGGAATGTATGTGTAATTGTGAATTGAACGAATATACCTTATATATAGATCCGAAATACTTCTAATAAAAGGAATCGACAAAATGCTTATATTGAAATTACCAGCTGGACTATACATAGACGACAAATGCTTAGTTGATTAAATAAAATCCATCTTAATCACATATAAGAGAATACTAGTAAAGTATAAAAACTATAAGGTTAAGGTTTCACCATTATTATAGACATAATACAATGGGATTTTGCTATTGTTTTCTTTGCTGGAACTCAAAGTTTCTCCTATGAGATGTTTATTAAGTTTAGTCCATTTGACGAATGATGAGCGAAGGGGTTGGATGATATCACCTCAAGGCATTGAATGATTCACGTCAAATGTTCGTAATAGAGGGTTAGTTGTATATTTTTGATTTGAATAATTGTTATGAATTTTAACTGTTTTTTAAAAGAGAATTTAAGAAACAATCAGCAGTTCGCTGAACTTTGTAGTATATTTTTATATGTTCATTTGGGTCGGATTGCCGGTAATAAAAAATGATATAAAAATACGTTCATTTGGTGTGCTGAAATATAGGATGTTTGTGATGAGTTGATCCATTTTATTAAATAAAAATGTAACCCTAAACAGAATCACTCAATGCGCGTGTCTTGCTCACTATTTTTAGGATAAAAACAAAACTATAAATAGTTGTTTAATTGTGATTAGTTTATGTATGATTGAGAGTGTTAAATATATTTTAATTTATTTTTTTAGATAGTAAGCCCTTAAAATTTACAATAATTCTAGATATTTCGCAAATTAGTTTAAACAAGCCTCGTATATATCATCAAATAAATTTCCTCTTTGTGTATGAAAAAGTATCGATTGCATTTAATAACAACTTAGTCACTCTTTCAGTCTTCAGATGGTACAAGTCACACTTTGAAACAATAATACTTCTGAATAATCTTGCAAGGCATCTGCATTAATTTTTTCATATTATATTTTATCCTGAATTTTTCAAATAAATGAACAATGTACTCCTGAAAAATTGCGATTAGTAGAACAAGGGACCCATGATAAAAATCTTTACTTCAGGATATAGTGTTTTTGTAATTCAAAGTAACAATAAATGTATCAATGCAATATTCTTTTCTTGGAATTGTTAACGTTATAGGCTTTTTTCTTGAACGTAATAAAGAAGGGATAAATAATTTTGCACCGAAAAAAGAGTAAATGTATAAGTAGGATGAAACCAATGGACGTATTTTTTAATATACGGAAAAGTATCTTTCTATTTACTCATTTCCAATTTTCAAATATTTGACGTGAATCATTCAATGCCTTGAGGTGATATCATCCACCCCCTTCGTTGGAACATGGACGCGGTCGATACCAGTTTGTCGGATGTAACAATTCCAAACAGAAATAACTCAATAAACAAGAAAACAAAATCTGTATTTTACTAGTTTTTTGTATAAAACAATTTCAGAAACACAAAGTTTTGTAGATTCCCAGATATAGAGTTGGTCGTCCACTCTTTTCTGTAAATTTTCAAGTGTTCTGTAGAAGGCAATCAGTGTTATCAAAACATCACGTTTAAGATATTTAATATCTGCAATTAAGCGGTGAATTTTGCCACCCATTCTAAACGTCTAAACTTTTATTGGCAAGGAAAGGACAAATTTAATGTTTTTTTATGTGCAATTAGTCTGCTTGCTTGTCTGTCGTTTATGACGGATGTTGTATTGTTAAAGTAAAGTTTAAATAATTTGGCTCATGAAGTCTATAGAAGAGCAGAGGTCTTCACTTCTGTATGGTTTCAAGGGTTTTTGTAAAAGAAAGACATTCGTAAAACAACACGAAGAAAGGATTCGGTAATATTTTTGGATTATGACATCGATACCAAACGGTCTAAAATAAATTATGGCTTCTTTAATTATATATATTTATTAAATACACTTAGTTTTACTTCGCTAATGGGAGATGCCGTGACGGTGTATTTGTAATAAAATATGAAATTCTAGAGAAAAATGTGCGTTCTATATCTTTTTGGAATTTTCGAATAAAAATACAACGGAATCAAACACCTAATAATAAAAGGGAAAATAATAATAAAATGTAGGAATTACTTGGTGTAGTAATTTCTCCTTGTATAATATGAATGTAGTCTAGAAAGTATTATTAGTAGGAGAGAAGAGTGGAACTACGGCAAAGTAGGTATATTTTACGTGCTGATAACAGTAGGACAATGTAGACAATCAGTCTTTCGTCAAAAACTTTAGTCTTTTTATATTGATAAATTAATAAATAATCTTTAAATCTGTTTGGCAGATTGATTGGAGAATACTAGTTAAACTAGATAAATAAAACCTGTTTTTTTTTATTGCTGTAATTTTTATATTATCGAGCATGAAAATGCTCCATTCATCGTTCAATGATTTTGTTAATAAGTAAAGTCAATTTTATATATACAGACATATCAGATATATCTTTGGTATGCTGAAATGTGACACTGAAAATAAATGCAGTGAGACAATTCCGTAAAATTTTATACAGACTTTTAATTCAATTCAATTAAATTTATTCAATAAATAATATTATAAAACTAGTTAGTTTTAACTATCACATGTAATTTTCTTAAATTTAACAATAGCAATACTTTTTATCTTCTATCCCCAAGCAGTAATAAAGATTACTGGTATAAGGGGAATAACTAGACTATTTTACCAACTTAATCAGAATAATATGATGTGTTATATAATTATAGAGCAATATATTGTAATGTACATGATATGCAATTTAATTAAGTTGTATTGTTGATACTTTATTTCAATACCAATTGTAATTCACACTGATACGGTTTTTACATACTTCTTTATTTGTCTTTTGAATGTGTTCATGGATGAGCTGTTCTGTAATCCAGTTGGAAGGCTGTTGAAGATTTTTATAGCTGAATGAAGGAATCCGTGTCTTTTTCTATTCGTACGTGGAATGCTATTCTAATTCATACTGAAAGAAATGCAGTGAGACTGTTCCGTAAAATTCATATTATTGTGGTATATTTTTTATATATTTGTAACCTGCTAGAGACGCAAAATGTCTCAAGTACTTTGAGTGAGTACTTGAGATCTACATAATTATGGTTTGCTACAGTTTAATTGCCGTATTCTAAATTATTTCGTGGAATCCCCAGCAAGGAAAACGTCTCCCAGTCTCACAATTTTTGAGTGTCCTGTATAAGGCAAGTATTCATAAATTATCACGTGCGGGAAAAAAAAGCATTGTCAATTCGTGACGAGTTTTTCCACCCATCCTGTATGTCCTTATTTTTAACACGGATAGCATATTTCATATTGTTGGTTGATTTATTGATTACTTCGTTTTTCGGAGATGCCGAATACAATAATCATAATAATAATAATAAAAATCTTAATTGCACAAAAACAAGGTACATATACAAGGAGAAAAAAACATGATGTCATAACAGACTACTGAACACATAATTTTGTGCAATGGGTGAGTTTATCGCTGAAGCGCGATATCTTCCAACTAACCCATGGTCATGACCCTACAATAACATACATAACATACGTAGACAATTCACACATATTGAGCTAGTCCCAAATTAAGATGAATCTTGTATTATGAGTACTAATGCGACGATACACACATATACAATGCACTACACACATACACATGTAACACCCAGACCCAGGACAATTTGAAAAAGGTCATTCTTCACTTTGCCCTGGCTGGGAATCGAACCCGGGACCTCGTGACTCAAAAGCAAGAGCGTTACCTCCGCGCCGCACCGGCCGACAATGGTCAAACACTGCGTAAAATTCCTAGAATTTTCTAGAAAATACCGATTTTTTTATTTGCCCTGCAGCATATTACGTATCGCTAGGTAGTTTGTATGTATGTAGTGTAATATAGGTTTCATATAGTATGATAGTATAAGAGTGATTGACAAGCCGCTATCGCAATAGCGTACCAGATGCCGCCTGTTGTGTAACCGGCCGTGTATATTGGATGCAGTCACTGGCTCGTAAACAACACTTTTACAGCAGTAACGGAAAAATTCCATGTTGAAGAGAAAAAGTTGCCGATTCTACTACTGCTGCTCTTACTGCCTATCTATGTATATAATATGTACATACAAGTAGGACACATACGATCCCTTATTACTACACTTTGCGAAAAGTCATTACGCATAATAATCTACCTTCAACATCTTAAAAAATTTGAGTTTCATCAGATTTAGGAAATATTTTTGATCTGTATGTATTTTTAAATACTTAATCAGTATGCGAAAATATAACCTTTATTGGATAAATATCAAAATATAAAAGTATGTACTAATGGCATATTATGTCATTTTCGAATACATTCCATGAAAATACAGACATCCATTCAAATCCAGATAGCTGGTAGCCCGATAATAGAATCTTGGCCAATCAATCGAAATATACCGGGTTCGATTCTTTCCAATTTGGAGTGTGTTTGAGTTATTCCAATCCAAGATTAATATTTAAAAATTAACGTTTTTTTTTTTCAGAAAATGATTCTGATATTTCTAAAATCTTGAAATGATTTTATAAAAAGCTTTTATGGTCCGCCATGAAAATGAATGAAATCCTTGAAAATTATATTTTAAAGATGTTTTTTTTACTTGCTAAACTAAACTAAATTTATTCTTACTTGAAGATCTAGGCATGTATTATACAGTTATATTACGTTAGCCAATAAACTTTTATTTACTTAAAGAGTATGTACATATGTGAAACTTATTATTATGGATGGAAATATTACCGAAAAAAATAGTATAAAATTGTTTTATTATTATAATAGTTATGGGGCGTTACCAACATTTTGGTGCAGTAAAAAATATTTGCTAAGCTTATGTAGGTACATTTCATAAGTAATAATATTAGGGTTAACTTCTTACTCCGAATTCTTCGTAAATGGAATGGAGTGAAATTTATTATCTAGCGAAGAAAATGATTATTATTCGTATTGAGATCACGTATCGCTATATTAAATTTAACACTTTTGTGAGAATTAAGAGAAAAAAGGTTTGTTGTGTATTTTTTTCTGTTTCTCGTATAATAAGTAAAAACAATAAACATAATACAAACAACGTAGGTGCCTACCCAATAATAATATATAGAAGCTACCTGCTTATTAGTGATACAACGTTTATTTTGAAGGTGAACCTACATATTTGCATTATGTAGGTATCGACATTGGATGATATTTGAAAAAAATATAAAATTTATACTGGAAATTTAAAAACAAACTCGTTTCTATTAATCATGTCGCGAAATTATCACTTTTTAAATGCAACCATTTTTAATCAGTGGACAAACTCCACATAATAAAATTATCAATTTTTCTTTACTTGTCATTAAAAATAAAATAGGATTAATGGCGTATCTCGTCAAGGAGTTGAAAGAATTCAATGTTTCTAACTCGATATTCTGCGAATACTTGTCTTCAACAAGAAACTGGAAAACTTAAATTAATCATGGCATATCCCACAAGTAGGGTAGCCAGCGGATTAATTGCATGTTATAAAAATGCAGATTGTCCTCTTTGTGTGAATAAAAAAATAGGGCACTGTAAGGGTGGTATGTCTCGTCACAGAAATGCAGATATTAAATAATAAATTTTATTGTCTTACACGCGTGATTAACGAACATCTGCTTTATTCTTTTCTCTTTTCTATTTCTTTTAGCCTTTTATTTATATATTCATATAAATTATATAAATCTTAATGAAATGCTTCACATTTTATTTTAGAAACAATGCACCCACCTATTAAGTAATTGATTATTTACAGAAGGTACATATCTAATTCTAGAATTATTTTGTATATTTTTGAGTAAATAATGAACGATCTAAAGTTGTTTAATATAAAATTATTAATAATCCTAATAATAAGGAATTGTTGTTATTCTTTGTCAGGAGTATTGCAACAGCTCTCTGCTGCAACATCTGGTTATGAACGAGACTTGTATCCTGTTTTCTAGATTTGTATCGGTTCTATGTAAATAGTACCTACCTACTTTTTAGGAATGAACAGTGAAAAGGAACAGAGTCTTCTATCAGTGATTAGAAAAAAATATTATTTTCTACGTAACATATAAAAACATAGTGTTATAACAAATATTTTAAAGTAAATGAAGAGTTTTCAACTTCCAAACAGAATATCCGTAATTCGAATGACTTTGCCGACTTACGTACTTAATCTACATGATAAAAGCTCCATTTAGTTCTATTCTATTCTATTCCTTCACGCCGTATCCCAAGTGGGGTAGGCTGAAAGAACGGAACGCCAATTAGATCTTCCCCCCTTATGTGTGGGGGGCTCTATTTACATAGTGTGAGTATATTTTGGTAATAAAGCTGGAATCATACGAAAAAAGGAGAGAAGGGTTATTGCATTTTATTTTTTATGATTTATTATTATATGTTTTATGTGCCCTGTAAGAGGCAGTTAATCGTAAAACGTCATTAATATAATAAGACATGTAACACTTTGAGTACGGCATGAGGTTTGATACAAAATAATAATATACAATATATTTTATATTATTTTGTCTCTTGTATATTGTTTATATTATTTTGTCTCTTGTATATTGTTTCAACTTACATGTATTATCTGAAGTGTGTCATTGGTGAATGAATAAATAAATAAAATATTCAAATTCAAAAATTTTGTATCGGAATAATGCTATACCTACACATTTGATATATAAATGCATTAAACATATAGTTTATTTTGAAATACTTAACCTCAAAAATGAGAAGAGACATGCTGTGATGGTGAACATACTAGTGATGTAACGAATATTCGCATTCGCATTCGCATTCGCGAATATTCGCATATTTCAAAGTATTCGCATTCGCATTCGCATTCGCAAAAAAATATGCGAATGTTTTGCGAATATTATTTTAGTAATAAAGTATCTGGTCTGTTCCGTGTTGGCCACATTTGTTGTATTGTTTCCTGTGTTCGTTTGCTTGATGATGTTATTATTATTAGGAGAAATATGCATTTGTGGAGATTTAATTTATATGTTTGTTTTAAGTATTACAACTGCTATGAGTATAGGGCCCTACAATAATTTTATATTCTATTTAAGGAATATTTATATCATACTACAAGGTGAACCACACTAAAGTATTCTCTCAGAATTTTCAGGGCTTGAAGACTAAGATCGAGGAGTTTAGAGCAAACTTATTTGCAAATAGTTATGATATAATTGTTCTGACGGAAGCTTGGCTAAATTGTGGCATATTTGACAGCGAACTTTTTCAAAACGAATATACAGTTTACCGCAAGGATAGGGATTTCATGTTGAGTGGTAAAAGGGATGGAGGTGGGGTCTTAATTGCTGTGGATCGGACACTAGGATATTCATCCACTCTTGTTTGGGATGATACTGGTGAAAGTTTTTTTTACCAGTATTCGTTTTTCATCGGTAACGCATGAAAAAATCTCACCGCTACTGGGTGTAGTATATGTATATACCGCCTTCCACATCCTTAGATACTTAAAACATCTTTTTTTTAAAGTATATCTGAACGTTTAATCAGCTATTACGGCAAAACGGATATTTGTCTTATTGGAGATTCCAATATCCCAACAATCCAATGGAAAAAAGACCCCGATGTTGATTCAATCTTTGTTCCGTATTCTTATTCGTGTCCTGTTGCGCAGTATTTGATAGAATCTATATCTTTTCTCAATATGTTTCAGTCTAACGGAGTTTATAACAGCAATCAAGTTATCTTGGATTTAGTTCTTTCAACTATTCCGTGTTCTGTTACCAGATGTGACTCTCCACTGGTTGGTAAGGATTCACACTATCCTTCACTGTTGATAGATTATGAGTTTGAAATTGCTGAGGATTTGTCTCAAAATATGATCCAGAAATTAATATACTTTAAGTCAAACTTTTCGGAAATAAATTTTGAACTACAAAGTGTTGATTGGGTCAGTGTTTTGGGAAACGGACCGGTGAATAAGATGATTGAATCTTTTTATGGTTATGTTTTGCCAATAATTGAGAAGCATACACCTACATAAGAAGAGGGTGTCACCTAATAATTTTCCCAAATGGTTCTCTAATAGAATTCTGTTATTGTTTAAGAGAAGTCTAAGGCTTGGCGTAAGTTGAAGATGAACCGTAATGATTCGGACTACAATTTATTTTTTCAACTAAGAGCTCAGTTGAAGTTGTCGCAGAATCACGATTATAGGTCTTTTATTAATAACACTGAGAAGTCACTTAAGGGCAATGTCAAGTCTTTCTTTTCATTCGTGAATTCCCTTAAAGAATCTAGAGGCTATCCAAGGGTAATGGGTGACGGTGACCAGACTTCGAGCGATCCAGAGGGGATTGCAAACTTGTTTTCGACGTTTTTTGGTTCTGTATTTTCACTGAATAATTTGCATGATTCTAATACTAAAGAATTGGAAAATATTTTAACTAACTCATGTTTATCCATGGTTAATATCTTGAAATCTGATATTCATAAACGTTTATTAGGTATAGATGAGACAAAAGGAGTTGGCCCTGATGGTCTAGCACCAATATATTAAAGAGATGTGTAAGTCATTTAACCAAACCATTGTATCTGACATTTATTAGAACACCTTGCTGCAGGAGGCAATCTAGACTATGGGACATGGAAAACCCTAAATCGACTGAGATCTGGTGTAGGAAACTGCCGCGACAATAGAGAACGATTGGGCTTCCTACAGGACGAATCCGGAGCGTGTGACTGTGGTGCAGCACAGACTATGCCACACTTGTTGGAGTGTCCATTGTGCCCTGTCACTTGCACGATGGAGGATATTTTTGACGCATCTCCACCTGCTGCGCGTTTTGCGCAGTACTGGAAATCAGTTTGATGGGTTTTTCCTCTGGGTTTCGACACGATAAATAAATTAGGAGTTTACAAGAAGGATGCTTTCCATGCAAATGGAAGATGGCTAGTATTATTCCTTTGCATAAATCTGGCAGCAAATCGGACGTTCGTAACTACAGACCAATTTTAATTCTATCACCTATTTCAAAAATATTTGAGGGTATGGTTCGTGAACAAATTACTTTTTTCCTGAAGCCGTATCTTCTTGTAGAGCAGCATGGATTCATGAGTGGAAGATCGACAGTAACAAATCTGATTTTTTTTCTCAGCTATGGACAATCGTATACAGTTGGATGCCATTTATATCGGCTTTCAAAAGGCATTTGATAAAGTAGAACATCGACTTTTTTCAACTAAGGTGGATTGACTCATATATTTCTAATAGATTGATGACAGTTAAACTTAACGGTTACTCATCTGGCAGTGTCAGTGTTACATCTGGTGTCCCTCAGGGGTCTTCTTTGGGTCCTTTACTTTTCACGATATTCATAAACAACATAAAAAAGTGCTTTGACCACTCAGAGCTTCTATTATTTGCGGACGATTTAAAAATATACTGTCAAATTCAATTATTGTTTGACTATGAAATGCTTAACGAGGACTTGGAAAGACTACACGAGTACTGTAAAAGAAATAACTTGCACTTGAATCTGGAGAAGTGTAATCTGATCTCTTTTACCAAAAATAGAAACAAAATTCGATAAATTTACAATATCCATAATCATGATTTAAAAGAAGTAAATAAGATTAGAGATTTAGGTGTGGTGTTTGACTCTGAGCTTCACTTTGATGATCACGTGAACAAAATTATCGAAGAGAGCAATAAAATACTGGGATTTATTCTGAGATCTACAAAGTCATTTAGGTTATATGAATCGTATTTGTACTTGTACTCATCGTTGTTTCGCTCCAAGCTGGAGGACTGTTCCTCTGTATGGAATCCACATTTTAAAAAATATGTCGATCAAGTTGAGAGAACTCAGTCTAAATTCATTCGTTTGGTTAGGAAGAGATTGCATTATCCTGTATTTATTAAAGATTTGCCTAAATTGGAATTGTGAAGAGTTTTGCTGGATGCATGCAACCTGAGAAAAATATGCTTGTCCGAATACGATGTGCCTAATATTTTAGATAGGATTAACTTAAGAATGCTTCCTTTAACAAGATCTTGTTTTCCGTTCTACATTAAAAAAAAACAAAAACGATTGCAGACTCAAGAAACCCTGTTTATAGAATTTTAAAGTGCCAATTACGTCAGGTTTGTGAGAAAGGAGAGTTGAGGGTAGAATAAGATGAAATAAATATAAAAAAAATGTATATGTTTGATAAAATGTGAAGTGTTTGGGATAGTATTAATTTTTAGACTGTTTTTGATTTTTCTTTTTTAAGAGTTTTTTGTATTGTTATTGCATACATTAGTGAAGTGTGAATGTGTTTGTGCGAATGAATGTATTAGGTTTGTGTGCGAAATTGGGTGAGCAGCGATTTGTAATAGGAATGGGTGATTGGATGTATTGTGAATTAATACCTATATTATGTGTAAGATTTTCTATAATTGTTTTGTGTGTTATTGCTGAAGTATGCACTGTTTCGATGTAAGACTATTGGAATGTTTTTGTCGCTTACATGTTTATATTTATATGTCTTTCATCTGTTGTGTACCATGTAAATGAAGAAACAAATCAGTAATTCGGTGAAAGTACCGGATACTTACCCGGTACATTGTGGAAAAAGGTACTGCAAGAAAATATTCTTTAAGAAAACCGAGGAGTTTTGGAATATTTCAAATTCCTATACCATTTTCAAGTCAATATTCGCATTCGCATTCGCATTCGCGAATGTCGGCATGAAATATTCGCATTCGCATTCGCATTCGCGAATATCCAAAATCAGACATTCGTTACATCACTAGAACATACATATATTAAATAAAAAGATACCTACATAGATAAAAATAAAAAACTGAAATTATAATATCAATTATTTTTTTCATACAGTTTAAAGCAGCTGTGTCTTTATGTATTTCGTAATCAACTAACAAGGCCGTAGAGTTCGCAATAATAGATGATGATTCATAACAAAATTACTCGGCTACCTCCAAATAGATTAATCAAGCTAAGCTTATAATTTATATGCACAGACCTGTCTTTATTTTCATAGGAACTGAAAACCTTACAAATACTATTTTATTATCTTACTAAAGGGTTTAGTCAAAGAAATTTATTTAGGTAATCGTAAAATATGAAAGTCAATTTGTTACGAAATAAGGTTTTATTTATCTCTTCCTTAAAAATATGTTGTTTATCTTTTTACGAAACTATTTTATGAATAGGTATGGTTTAGTTTTCTAGATCTCGGGTTCGATTTCCGCTAGTCTTTGTTGCTAGAGCAATACTGTATTTTATTTTATTTTATTTTACTTTATATTCTTAAGGGACACAAACAGTTCAACCTAACAAATATCAATATTCAAATTTCTCCATCAAACAAACCGATCAAGGTCCCGCAAATTACCGAAGCGTATGGCGAACACGTTGCTAGTAAATAATATCAATAGATACCTACTCAAATCAAAAGCAAAAAAGAAGAACAAAAATCATGAAAATAAGTAGTTAAAAATTACACTTGATAAACTTTATAATAATTAAAAGTTAAAATAATTAAAACTAAAGCATTTTAAATTGAAATGTATCTACTTGTAGTGGTTGTCCGAGGAGAAAATGATAAGATCATGTAAACCATATTATATAGAACGGACATATTGTGTTGAGTTCATTCAATAGAAGGCTTGATAGCGGAAGATACTAAGCTTTGGTAACAAGCGTATTAGGAGGATTTTGTATCTAAAATGGTGTGGATATGTCACAAATGATGCTGTGCGCTGACACACCCAGCAGAGATCTGTAATCTCCGTGATACAGTAGAGACTATGATCCTGTCTGGGTCGTTATGAGAATGCCTAACGATAGTTGGCCAAAAAGAACACTGTTCTTCCGTACGCAAGGGTTCCATCGGCCCAGGCGTCTCTCTTTCACAATACACCGTTCTTACGACAACAACATCAGAGCGCAAGGAATGTCGAGGGAAGAGGTGATCCAAATGGCACAGAGTCGCTCTGAATGGAGGAGGGTGGTTTCTGTGCTCCCGAGAGGAGCGTTGAGGGCGATGATATATTACACTAAATAGGAGAGTATGGATGTGGGGTTGTATGGTAATGATGGTGATGATAATGATGAAGACCTCAGTGTATCAATAAATTTGATATAAAATGTGACGTAATAAAATAAATAATAATATTGAACATAATACAAGAGTTGATTTCTCCCTTGAAAATGTAAAGAGTAAAATCAGTTTTGTTGTCATAATAGAGATTGTTAGACTGTTGGGACCAGGCGAGGTACAATGTAGGCAGTTACATATTATTTAGTATGGGTCGACACGTGAGCATTCTACCACCAAGACACGTGACCGACACAGACATACGTCAAAATTTTGGTGACTGTCATACTATAAAGTACCTAGTGATAATAAAATTGTATTATCTACTACTACTACTAGCTGAGTACCCTGTGGATTTGAAAGCGAAAAATATAATACTCAACCTTTTCATAAATATACAAATTAAAAAAAAAAAAACTAAACAAAATAGATTTTTGAGAATGGCCAATGTTTTCTTCTCTTGGACGATATATCTCACGAGTGAGGTATCTAACAAAGTAATAAATACCAAAAGATAAGCCTTCCCATTCCATGAAATTTTAGGTATGTAGGTACGTATGCATTTATAATAATATTTACATTTGTTTTGAATTAAGTGTTGTGTACCTACTATTATTCAGTGTAGGATGTATTTTTGTATAATATTGTCATTTTTTCTAGTCTATTTACTTGACATCTCTTTGATCTACTCGAATTTTGATCTTGTGAAATATAACATGGGCAATACTAGAAGCTCTAAACGACGCGAGAATAGACTCAAGATATACAAAATTATTGAAATACATTTATGAAAATGCTACAATGGATGTTAAACTGGATGATGAGCTCAAAACAAACAAGATTAAAATAGAAAAAGGTGTTCGACAAGGCGACACGATCTCACCAAAGTTGTTTACTCTGGCCTTGGAAAATGTATTTAAAAGAATAAATTGGGAGCAAAAAGGCATCAAAATAAATGGAAAATATCTGAGTCACCTTCGTTTTGCTGATGACATAGTTGTTATTAGCGAGGATATGAATGAATTGAAGGAAATGATTGAAGAGCTACAACTAGCATCATCCCAAATTGGTCTTGAAATGAATATAGGTAAAACCAAAATCATGTCCCCGAAAAACAGCAGCATAACGATAAAAGGGAAAATAATAGAAGCTGTGGATGATTATGTTTACCTAGGTCATAAAATAAAGCTGGGCAAGGAAAATCAAACGGCAGAAATTTCTAGACGAATAGGATTGGGATGGGCTGCATTCTAAAAACTTAAATATATATTTAAAAATAATGAAGTCCCCATAAGTCTCAAGAGAAAACTTTACGATTCGTGTGTCCTGCCAGTGATTACATATGGTCTAGAAACTATGACGCTAACACTTGCGAGCAAACGAAAACTGAGGTGTGTACAGCGTGCCATGGAGAGGCAAATGCTAGGTATCAGCTTGAGAGACAAAATAAGAAATGAAACTATCCGACTAAAGACAAAAGTCGTTGACGTTGTTGATAAAGTCTCCAAGCTGAAATGGCAATGGGCTGGTCATGTGGTAAGACGAGAGGATGGCAGATGGACTTCCAGAATTCTTGTATGGAGTCCATGGGAGGACAAAAGAAGCGTAGGAAGACCCCAAAAAAGATGGGTTGATGATATTGTCCAGATGATGGGGAAACAGTGGTATCGTGTTGCTCGAGATAGGAAAATGTGAAAAAGTTTTGAAGAGGCCTATATCCAGCAGTGGAGAGAAGAAGGCTAGCAGTAGTAATATAACAATATATTATTTTCTGACATTTTGAAATATAATTTTCATTTATTTTACATTTCCTTGACATGACAATTTCTGTAAGACATTCCAATGTTTTTTTTTTGTATTCCATTATATTGTTTTATTCAAAATAAACAATTTTTAAATCTTATGATTTGTATACAAGCGTTTTATTTTGCAGAAAATTGTGTTTAAAAGTTATAATTAATTTAATACATTTTGAAAAAAAACATATGAAAGACCATTGCCGTGGTACTTATCTATTTGAATCACTTGTAAACGAACGAAGTGTCCCGTAAAACATCTATTCATACCGACATGAAATATCCGCTACATGTAAGAGGGTCTAAGGAGCCCCAAAAGTAAGAACTGTACGCTATAAACATGTACGTTGTCTCTCTGTGCCAATTAAAAATAAAATATCCAAGATGGGTGGCATACCCCATCGATGAATTGGTTTTATGAATAGGTACCTCCCATAGGACAATAGGAAAATCGAAAACTTACTGAAAAGAGAGGAAGATTTTTCTTTGGTGGCAACTCCAAGGGGGGAAATCAGATAAATTGAACGTTAAAAAAATATTTATTTATTCATTCATTAACAGCCATAAAAAATAAATACATTAAAAAATGCTTATTGTTGTATTTTACATGATACGAATATTTTTATTGTATGTGTACGGCCACATTCCTACATATATTTGAACAAACATTCTCATTCTCTCTTGGTACTGATTATTATTATTTAAAACGTCATAAACAGATTACGTCAGTGAATTAAATTATACTGTGATTATCTCTCAAATCCCTTTGGCAATAAATATATTATTATAATATTGGGTAGATGTTGTTATTATATTACCATCATCATTATGAAAACACAATGAAAATACTAAATATTGGAAAACTGTTATTAATACAAGGACGAACTTAACAGTTTGACAAAGGAGGCTGCAACTAAAAAGAATAAAACTGTGTGGCCCTTTTTTAAGTCGCAGTTCACACGAACGCATACAAAATTTTAACGCCACTACTAATTAATGTTCATTTTGGTATATGAGTTTGAAATACTTCATGCGTTTTATTAGCGCTTTCAGTAATTTTGTTTATGCACTGAGAAAAATACTCACAACGAATCATTGGCAGGTACGTACTATCTGAGTAGGACCAGAGATAGTCTACAAACTGGTAGAGACAAACGATTCATTTGTACAAATCTATAATATTAACAAACTGGTAGAGACAAACGATTCATTTGTACAAATCTATAATATTAACTTTTCTCAAACAAATCATTGGTAAATTTATCAACAACTTGTTTGCGAAAAGTTTATATTATAGATTCGTAATAATGAATCGTTTGTACTATCTCTGGTCCTAATATGATAGTACCTACGTACCAGTGATTCGTTGTGAAATTTCGTTAGTATTTTTCTCAGTGTATTATGTAAAAAAAAGCTGCAGATTCATGGTAATGCCTAAAAATGTTGAGTTAAATAAACACTTCTTTAAATTATTAAAATACTGCTATTACAACTATGTATATCATCATCCCATATTCCAGGAGTGGGGAAGCTAGCAGACCAGTTGCATGTAACAAACATGCAAGCTGTCCTCTCAGTGCCAACAAAAAATAGCATATTCGGAATGGGTGGCATTCCTCATCAATTAATTTGTTTTACAAACATCTGTTTTATACTGGACAGACCAATTCTTTTCCAGGTGCTTTACGGAACATAATTATTTAATGATTAAGTTAATTAGTTTCATGTTTCTAATTATCTATCCCTTATAAACGTTATTTGCCCAAGAAGGTATGTTATTTGTTAACTGAACATAATAAATAAATAAAAATGATTTTATATTGATTTTTGTGTTATATTTGGTGTTGTACGTATAATTAGAATTTATTGAATAAAAGTAGTAGCCCTCTAATCCCTCAAAGCTCGCGTTCTGCCCATTTATGAGGTACAAAATGATTAGTCATTGTAAATTATTGTATTTAATGTATGTAGGTATGTGTGAATTAAAAGTGAAATATGTTTTGTAATACATACACTCATACATACATATTCTGTATAACGTATATATGTATTTGGTTGCATAGAATTACAAAAATACTGATTAAACTATTGAAATACATAATATAATAGAAAACTACTGTGAACATTAATTTGAATCACAATATACATTTCTCGTTTTTATTTAGCTTTTAGTTGCAGCTAGAAATTAGATAAATCGATTAGCATTTATTTAACACGCATTTTTTCATCAGTACGTTGCTACTATACCCATATCCAGTAAAAAAATATGTATGTACATTAAAATAGTATTTATCTATTAATATTTATGTTTTGTTACTAGGTATTTACTGCACCAGATCTGCATCTATTAGTATGCACGTATAAACATATCAAAATATTTGAAATATAATATATCGAAGAGTGATCATAGTTAACAAAATGAGATATGCATCATTTACAAGTAGGTAACTACCGTTATAGTAAATTTTGTAAATAGGAATAGACATAGCAGGTAGTGTTGAGGTGTTAGCTAACCGCTGGTCCAGGGGTAGCCAACTACCGGACCGCAGTGGTAGGTAAGCCGCAGTTCGCAACCGCACCACCGCGTCTTTATCTCTACTAAATACCTGATAAATAATTAATTAGCACCTGATATTCAAGAGGTTTATAATACGGTAAGTTCCCCGCTAACCCACATCAAAAAGGGTGGGTATTAAAGTATGATACAATAATAATATTTATATCTCGACAACGTAATTCACTTAATATTATATCGCATTATATTAAAAGTATTTTAATTTTGCTAATTCCTCTTTCTAAATTAATAAACATTTTGTAATCATAAATATAACGTGAATTATATTCGACTTTCTATGCCATTCCAGAAAAAAGGATTCCAATTGATTTATCTTTGAGATTTATGGAACTTGCCCATTGCACAAAATTATGGGTTTAGTAGTTATGATACTGTCTTTTTTGTATATCTACTAATTTTGTGCAGTAAATATTATTATTTTAAGACATAAGGAGGACATTTGTATGTTTTGTTCATGTATTTAGTTCACTGTAAGCAGTAGCCAGCCTCTGGGGTAGTCTTCCTTGTAGGCGAGATGTCGTGATGGTCATGGTAGATGGAAACTAAGCGAAAAAATAGATATTCTTTTGACTTTATGCATAAGATTTTTAAGGATTTGAATGTCTAATTTCCTTGGAATTAATAAGATATCTCAAACGTTTGAAAGCTGTTTTAATTCTGAAGTATACAGAAGGTATACAGAACTCAAATGTATTTTTAAAATCATTTACTACAGTTATAGAAATATATACTGAACTAATTTATAGTAATGCTGTATAAATCTGAAACATCAACTTCTACTTTTTGTATAAAGGAAAATATTTTTTTAATTCTTTTACTTTCTCAAACGATTTCTTAGAAATTCTAGATTTAATTTTATTTCACATTTTTTCGTAATATTTATGATCAGATTGATTATTTATACTTTTCTTGATTGGTTTAGCTTGCCTATTATATATTTTCTAAAATATTTTAATAAATTTTGGTATTAGTATAATGTTTCAATAACTTTTTTTTATATGGGATTTTGTTGAAATTCTACACTTAAAATTACCTCACACTCCAATATGGTTAAAACTTTCTCCGTTAGAAGGTAATAAAGTAGTGATGAAAGAAAATCTAATTAAATTTTCATTAAAGAAAGCTACGTACCGATTTCCTTGCTAACCTACCGAATCATTTACTGCTTATTTAGAGCTGAATATAACTACATCATACCATTCAGAGTGTTGAAATTCCGAATTAATTTTCCAAATTTGGATATTCGATTTAAATGATCACATTAGCTGTAAACCCACATTCACACAAAGGATAAAACCATTGGTTTCTGTCTTTAAGAAACATTTCATTAATTCACATACTTTCCGACGAAAATGTCTCCAAATCATTCACAAATGGATGCTGTACCTATAAAGGAGAATATTCTTTATTCCTTTTTTTTATTATTAACTTTCTTCGGAACAAAATAATATACTCGTTTATCACGAAAAACAATAACAATATAATATTACATATACATATTATGTACCAAAAAAGCTCCCTTACATAATCTCAATACAAAATTAGAGGTTCCATAATTTTACTAAATGACACACCTGTAATTTGAAATAAGTTTAGATAGACTTCAGATTTATGAGGCAGACTAACAGCTACATAGGCTGATTATATTTTAGTAAAAAGTCATTTTTATATACATATCGATTCAAATTTATCTCCATGTGTATTTTTCTATCCTTTTACTTGTTTGGAAACAAGTATTTGGATATTTAAAGATGTAGGTATAAGTAGAACGTAAAGGGACTTATATTAATATTACCTGTGTTTGCAAGTAAAATGATTGTATTGCAATAAGAAAAAAAAATTAAAAAATTAGTTTTAATGCATTTAAGATGAAAAATAAAACCCTGTTAATTTTCATGATTATAGCGTAAGTTTCAGAGACTTTTTCGGTAGTAACCATGAGTGAGTTTTATGATATTTAGTGAATTTGAATTTTTCGTTAATGTTTAGGTGCTTTAATAATAATTCCTTTATTTGTCTAATAATAAACAATATATCAACATAATATGGAGACAAATTGTATTATACATTGTGCATATTGTACTTAAACATAATTTATAACTATTATTTTATTTTATAAATCATAGAGTTAAATAGTCATAAATATTATACTCTTAGTAGTACTTCATCGCCATGGGACCAAAAGGGTCGCATTTCAGAGAGGCCATATTTCCAACTAACGAGAAACATCAACCAAAACAATGATAATTATGTGGTTCACGACCCAGTAAACATTATCCCTGTCTAATATCACTACATATTATCTACCTACCTACATATATAACTATACTTTAAATAATATGTACAAGAGTATATTACATATAATACATTCATGATAATAACACAAATGTACCTACCAATCTAATATAGCATATTGTTATGTCTAATACACTTTCTCTTCTAGTAGGTAGGGAACTCGGGGCAAGACGGGATAGCGGGGTAAGACGAGGTACTGGGATAAAAGTGAAACCGTGCCGAGCAGCCCGGAATGTTGGATGACATTAGATGCTCTCTTCGGACCCCCCACTAGTAACAAGGTTACATCAGCAGTGGTTGCTCGCTCCGTGATACTAAACGTGTTTTTCGCATATTTCACGGTATTTTACTTAATTTTGTTGATAGTGTCATTGAAAAAAGAATATCGTGATTCAGATTGTTTGACATTATTGATAAACAAGATTTAAATATTGAATTTTAAAGGAAGATATTCGATTATTAACTGGATAAAAATATAATTAATTACTTAATTAATTGATTAATTTTCTTAACTATCCCGTCTTGCCCCACGGGTAGGTTAAGTTTTTTTTTTAATTGAAGTATTTATTATTTCTTAACGTTTATTTTAACATTTATGTGATTCATTTGCTAGATTTAAGATCAAAGTTTGTGTCAATAGACTTTTTTAAAGAATTTATATAAAGAAACGTGTTTTTTTTTTGACATTTTAGCTTAACGTTCCCGTCTTGCCCCTAGTTCCCCTACTCAGTTTCTAAGTACAATGGAATGATGTACCCGTTGTTATATGTTATGTATGTGCCTTGTACTATTAACATAACTGAATACTATTCCTTGTAGATATTTATAATAGTATAAGCAACCCTTATAAACTTAATGTAAGTATCTGCTTCTGCTGCTGTGTGTAATCATATAAACGTTCATAGAACCATATTATGTAGTGTGCAATGTGAAACAATGAGATGAATCTCATATATATTCCATTTTGCAATGAGTAATCGTGTAACCTACACAGTTACAATGGACAGTTGTTTGTATCTATTTGTATTATGATATTATTTGTATGTGTAATAGGATAGAACGATGCTTACTTATGTATAGTATTTATTGATATCAAATATTCTGTAAAATTTATAAGCTGGCATACCGATCGTATTAAATGAGTGGAAAATATTCCATCAAATTTGTAAAATAAAAACTCAAGGGATATTATTAAAGAATTTCATCAACAGAGAGCTTACAAAGGTTCGAGTTTGTTAGGTGACGCTTTTTTGAGATTAGAAAGAATAAAGAAAACTTGCAAACAATAGTTAGCATTATTTCGATTTGTTCGATATACCTAAAAGTAAACAAAAATAAGTTTCTGAAGTCTTAATGTAAAAAGACTTTCATTTGACTTTCGGGATCGGTAAATACCGAACAAACACTTCATTGGAAACTTTTAGAATACACTGCGAATTTATGAGCTGAACGAAGTAATTAATTAACAGGCGAGCTTTTCGAGAGTCCTCCTTTTCAATTTAAAAGTAAAAGTTTTCCGTTTTTACCTGCAGACAACAATACAATATCTTTTAAAAATATATTATGCAAAATGACATCATTTTACGAACGAACAGCAAACAAAATCCCTTCATAAAGAAGACATTTTAAAGCCTGTATAATACAATCTTGAAAGATATCCTTTGTTTTATTTTATAGAAAAAGTTACAACAACTTATTTTGTATTTAGGAAGAAAAAATAAATAAAAGTAAAGGGTTGAAATTAAGGACTTTCAGCGTGAGAGGAGCCTATCGTGTCGAAGTTGTTTTTAATCAATGACATTCATTTAAAAGTTTTATAATAAAACACAAGTTCCTCATTTTTATAACTTGGTACTAAAAGACTGATTCTACCATTACTTGGTATATTGTTTTATATTATTAAAGTGCAGACTTATCTATCAATAAAATATTATACTATACCATCACAGCATGTCCCACATGTGGAGTAGCCAGCAGACTAGTTGCATGTTACAAACATGCAAGCTGTCTTCTCCATGCCAATAAAAAGACATTCAGGTTGGATGTCAAACTTCGTCGCTGAATTTAAAGTATAAAATGTGTTCACTTTCAACATCTGCCTTTTAAAGGACACTCGAAAACTTACTGAAAAGAGTGAGAGACCAATCTTTAGCGAGCGCTACGCGAATTACATCAATAAAATGACTGAGAAAATCCTTTCAAAAAGTTCCACCGAGATATGAAACACTCATATTCTTCATTTATTATTGTTAATATATTTTTATCACAATCTAAACAATTTTATCAAGAAACGCATTCAAATTAAATACATTTAATTTATAGAGGCGAGTTATTCGCAAAGGCGTGATCTCTTCCAACTTACCCAAATTTACGGTATTCTTTTAGCATATGAGTACTTATTTATTTATCATCATCATCATCATCGCCCTCAACGCTCCTCTCGGGAGCACAGGGCAGAAACCAGCCTCCTCCATTCAGAGCGTCTCTGTGCCAATTGCGTCACCTCTTCCCACGACATTCCTTGCGCTCTGATATCGTTGTCATAGGAACGGTGTACTGTGAAAGAGGGACGCCCGGGCCGACGGAACCCCTGCGGACGGAAAAACAGTGCTCTTTTTGGCCAACTATCATTGGGCATTCTCAAAACATGTCCCAGCCAGGACCATCGTCTCTCTTGTATTACGGAGATTACAGGTCTCTGCTGGGTGCGCCGGCGCACAGCATCATTTGTAACATGTTCATACCATCTGACATCCAAAATCCTTCTAAGACACTTGTTTTCAAAGCTTAGTATCTTCCGCTCTTTTTATTTATAGACGTATGATATTTTTTACGTATCTAGCGCTATTTGTGAATTTGAAAAAGTATTAGAATGCTTAAATGCAATATTTTTAAAATACGTTATAATATTTGGTATTCATCACAGAACTAAGAATAAGAACTATTTACAAAATAACATTGACAGAATCCTGATTATATGCCACTCCATGGCCGTGTCCAGAAGGGGCAAACTGGGGCGTTAACAAATCGGGATCAAATAGGGAAGAAGAAGAAATTAGGGAAGAAAATCTACTTCTTCTTTCTGTGCCATATCAGGTCCCTTCGACGTTGGCGATCTCTCTGGCGAAAACCTCCCTGTCCTGTGCTACTCTGAACAGGTCATCTACTGTCCTCATTCCGGTCCAATCTCTAATGTTACGCAGCTAGGACATCTGCTTTCTGCCAACTCCCCGTCTATCCTCTATCTTGCCCTCTAATCTAGAATCTAATCTAAAATCCACTAGAAGTAAATAATTGTAATTCAAAAATGAGACGGGATGTTTTTTTTCAAATTTCTAAAAGATAACGGGAGCGATACAAGTTTGAATTTTTTTCCAATTTGTGTCCCACACAGAAAAAAATCTGGATACGCCCTTGTGTGACGATATTACTCTATATACAAGTTTGGAGGTACTTTATATAGTTTCTGGATCACGTCTCATCACAAGTTGTCTCGAAATCATTATTGTGAATCTGTAGTAAAGTTGAAAATGGAAACATAAAAAAATGAATATTCGATTCTTGTGTTATGTTTTAAACGGAACCATTTGTTTTTCTCGCTGTTGTGCACGCGGTAAAAATAGATATACATTTTTACAACACAATTTCATTACACAACATACCATGTATATATATACATATAATGAGTTACAATCCATTGGATTGGTCTGCAACGAGTTTGGACTTTCTTCTCCACTCCTCCCTATTCTCAGCCAGTCTCTTCAACTCCACGTATGAGCCACAGCTCATGTCCCTCTTCAGTTGGTCCATATAGGCGTCTCTCGGTCGGCCTCTGCCATTTGTGCCTTCGGTCCTACCCTCTGCGATTGCGATGAGCAGTCCTGGGTACCAGTCATGTTGTGGCCAATCCAGTTACCTCGTTGTTGGCAGATTCTTTTGAGGATATATCATATAGGTATATCATGTATATGTATAATATATGTATAATATTATAACATAGCATACGAAAGTTGATGTGAGTTCATATAACATAGCATACGAAACTTGATGTGAGATGAGAGTTCACCTGCATTATATACAAAAATATCAGTACTCAGTTTTCAGTATCAACAAACTCTACATGTGTAAAAAATGGGGTCCTTTATGGTATGAAAACAACAATAGTTCACTTCGTATTTCAAAATAATGAAGTTTGAAAATCAACAAATAAAACTTATATTTTCTGTATTATTTTCTTGGATACTTATAAATTTAAGGAATATTTCGTTTTCAAAATGTCATATATTTTGAAAAAAAAAAACAATGAATACATTTTGAACTTTCTATAAATTTTACAAAAGATACACATAGGTTCGGAATTCTTTGAAAGTCTACTAAATCTATAAAACTATAGAATTCAAGTGAATAAGGTTTTACAATATAAACAGTTCGTTTAAATTTTCAATTTCGTCTGGTATCCGAGACGTTGTGAGAAGGAGGTTGGTAAAAAGTCTTATTAACTTACAAAATGTGGAAGATAATAAATATATCTTATAGTTTCTTACTTACATAATTATAATGTATGGGTTATCGTGAACTACGACTATTCCACAATATTGTATACCAAATACATAAAATAAGCTATAGTTGAGAAGTATCTAGATGTCTGTAGATACTTATACAACGATATAAGTACAGTACATGCTACATCCTACTACCTGCCCCACGTAGTCATCACCGAACTAAGAAAAGTGAGCTTGGCGCCCTCACACGAATACGAATTGTCCATAAAATGTCGTATATGGGATAGCGTAAGCTGATCCTATGCAACGATAGATATGTACATACATACATATAATACAAAGCATAAAACTAGATACCTACTACATACATATTATTATTATCATTCTAGTTACATTAGGTAGGTTCATATATATTTTTCAAGAATGAACTACATAACTTACTACCATCGAACAGCTGATGTATAATTATGATACATATTATATAAATAGAAGAAGAAATTTTACCAGTATTTTTATTTAACGTACCTACGTAAGATTATACCCTCCTGATGAAATTTTTTACGATGCGAGTGTATAAAATGATATTCATATATGTATTTTTATTTTTTTCTTATTTTAGGCAAAGGTTTAATTAATTAAATATTAAATATCTTAAATTCATCGATGGCGTTTGCCATTAATTTTGAATGTATTATTTTTTTGTTGGCACAGAGAGGAAAGTATGCATGTTTATTACATGCAGCTGGTCTGCTGGCTACTCTACTGGTGAGATATTTTATAAAGTAGGCATTAAATTTAATCATTAAATTTATTTAATACAATAAATAACAGCTCATTGATATTGCATCGTATCAATGTCTTATTGAATTCGATGTTTGATAAAATTTATCTTCATGGCCATAAGGTTTTTATAATTACGAATTGGCATGCGATGTTTGTAGAAATTATCAAATCATTATGTTTTAGATTTTTGCTCGTCAAATTAGTGATGTTTTTTTATGATTCATATACAATAAAAAAAACAAGGACTGGGATGGCGTGAGGAGTCATGTTGGTCACGATTCTCAGAATTGAGGGATCGACGGAGATGATAGTGATGATACAATTTACTCCACAATCGATTTTAAAGCGTCAAAGTAAATTAATTATTATTTTTAATATATTTCTAGCTTAACAGCAACGTTTGTATTGTGGCCAGAAATGACGTCCTATTCTCTCTGTCTATCCCACTTGGGATGTGGCTTGAGAGTATAGTATAGTATGGTACGTTTGTATTGTATTATTGTTATATTTGTTTTTCATTCTCTACAAAACTTTATGGCATACCAAGTTGTAGTCGGCTTTATAAGTAGTGTGATAAACGAAATTAAGAAATATCTGACCAACAAGAAACACTTACCTACATCGCATGCCAGAGAAAGTTAGACGTGTCGAACAAAACTATTTCTTTCAACATAGCTGTATATTATTTTTATTATTATTCTCATACATCTACTTACTTACATTTAAACATACAGAACTCATATTTTGTTATAGATAATTTTCCTTCAGTTGCTTTCACTGAATAAATATTATTTCGATACAATCAGTTGAAAAAATCTACGGACAATGGAGTCCTAAAATATCCTGTAAAAGGCAGGTATTCCTAAAACATTCTATGCAATACATTTTCATCTTCCATTCAGCTATAAAGTATGCCATACGATTGCCCCGCTGTCCGCTGGCTACACCACTTAAGTAATATTCCGTGACGGTATACATAGATACCTACATAAAGAAGATCTTTAAGTAGATGAACCGTTTTACCATAATATTTTCTTTGCCCCAGACAAGGTTAATAATTTTGTAAGGTTTATTTTATTATCACCATAATATAAAGTGAGAGGTATAATGAACTACTAACGCATTGTAAAATAGTATTTAAACTATCTAGGTATTTACATGACAATGTTTGTATCAGGCAGGTATATAATTTAATAAAATAGTAGTGCTTTGGGAATAGTTTTATTTCTTACAAAGAAACTTCAAAGATATTAAAAATACAAAATATTTAACGCTTAGCACAATTTTCTGTTTTAAAATAGATATGTAAATTTTCGCTTCTACATAAAAATATTCCGATGACCCCAAAGAGCTTTTTTCACTGTAGGTACCTGCACCGTTTTAATAGTCTATCTATGTATTATAACATTATACATAAATGCAAGAGATTTTAGTTTTAACTGCATCAGTAAATTTCTTTCCAATAGTAGGTGTATTAATTTTAATTTGCATAATAAAACGTTGATTTTTATTGAAATCTAATTAAAAACAAAACGGTATAAAAGTGAGGGACAGCATAACAACGAAAACAAAAAGCTCGATAATAAAACATGTCTCTGCTGGTGTTAATACTATTAACCTCTGGAATAATGAAACATGGGTAGTAGATATATGAGTGTGGCTGTGAATACTGAAAATATATATCTATAGATGTACATAGGAACCTATGTATTTTAAACATGGATGAACAACCCGCGATACGCTGCTTTGAGACATTGTGAGACATATATAAACATGAAGTTTTGCAAAATAAACGTTGACTCAATAAATACATAAATATCTATTTTGAAATCGAGTAAAAAAAGTTATTTTCTATAATGATTTATCATTTCTATTGCCAATTTATAAATGATATGTATATTAGGTTTTACTAATATCTAATGGATGATACTTCTTTTAAAAACGAAGGAAAAAAATATCTTAATGCAAATAAATCTATTATTTATATAAACATACTTGAAGCTAACTGGATTGGCCACAACATCAGGCACCCAGGACTACTCATCGCCATCGCGGAGGGTAAGAACGAGGGGACAAATGGCAGAGGCCGACCAAGAGACGCGTATATGGACCAACTGAAGAGGGACATGAACTGTGGCTCATAAAATACTGGCTGAGAATAGAGACGAATGGAGAAGAAAAACCAAACTCGTTGCAGACCAATCCAATGGATTGTAACTCATTATATATACTTGAAGCAGTTTTTAACAAAATCAGTTTTTTTTAAATATTTTGTTTAAATAATAATACGTTAATTAAAAAAATAAAATGTAAAAGTGAAAATATGTTATATTTTAAATATTGATAAAAAACTATGTTATTAATGAAGAGAGACGGTTATTTGGTTTTTATGAATTGAGAATATTTCGATTAATAACACTGTAAAAGGTTTCTTATGCCTTTAATCCTGTATCGGTGTATAATAATGTATATTGAAGGGGTGTGAAGCAACGTAGCTAGGTGAGAATCAAAGCCAAATTAAATAGCTATGAATAGGGAAGCTACTGGGTACTATTATTGGCTTTACTGATGTTGGTCTGTTAGTGAAGATGTTCTATCCAATATTAGAGATTACATAGAGAACAGCAGATATTTAGAATATTTTCTCGATCAAATTATTTCAGCACTAGATTACGTACTGGTTTTGATAAAAATTTACCGAAATCAAATCGATAATTGGTATAGGTATATGTTTTTATACCAAAGAGCATAGATGTTTGTATAGAAAGATCAATTTTTAAAGAAACTGTTTCTAAATCATTTAATTTTTAACAATAATGATTTATCTTGGATGTATCTTGTTATGAATTAAATTTAATATATAAATACAGCTAATCTAGAAATGTATATAATTCACGTTGCTACGTATAACATATTCTTTGTAATCTCTGATAAATCAGTTCATCAAATTGTGAATAATTTATTAAGAATGTAAGAGATTAGGTTGAATAAGAAACTATGAAAAATGAAGATTTTCAGTTTAGTAAACGCATTTTGCATAATGTCGAATAAATATTAACTGGTTAAAATATTTGTAGAAATAAATGGTTTGAACTAAAATCGGTCTTCAGTAATGATACATGATAATATCTTCATACATTCAACGTCACACATGACTCTACATATTATCCATTCGTGGTTGTTCAAAATAATGTTCTACAGATGAGAAATATATTATAGAATACCCATACCATTCCAAAATAATAATATAGATCTATCTGCTGGAATTCAGAACGTAGTGTGGTACATCTATTGAGTATTGAAAACAATTGGGTGTTAATTAATATGAAGCCATACATAGCATGCACATATTATTAATACTATATATTATTATGGCACGTTCATTTGCTCTGTATGTATTTTGTATGTGGCGGTTCTCAATGTCAATAAGTGTACGTCTCTCTATGGTATATGTAGTTAGCACGGAAATACCTTTTTGGTTATGTAAGGTACCTTCACAAAATTACTACTACCTACTCTTAACTTTGTTGTGTGGGTGTTTGCAGAATGCCAATATTCTGGTGCTTTGGAATATACCTAATTCCAAGAAAATATTTCATATTAGAACATGATTCAGCTATATAATTACATATATCTCGATGCAAAATTATAATATATACTCATTTTGTTACATAAGGCCAATTACATTTCACAATTTTAGCATCGTTTGAAGTTGTACCAAATTTTGCGCAATAATTAATATTTCTTAAAAACCTATTTGTACATGTGCTTACCTTGATAAAAAAAAACTGTAATTGCGATAACTTAGGTGTTTGAAATGTCACGACAATGTCAAGGTTTTTCAGCTGAAAGAAAAAAATCACTGACAAGAATAGGTTTACATGTTTCATGAAAAAACGTTTTGATGCATTGAGAAAAAAATAGTTTCATAAAGAATCAACGATTGTCATTCTTCTTCTTATTTCTGTGCCATGTCAGGTCCCCCCGACGTTGGCGATCACTCCGGCGAAAACCTCCCTGTCCTGTGCTGCTCTGAACAGGTCATCCACTGTCCTCATTCCGGTCCATTCTCTAATATTGCGCAGCCAGGACATCTGCTTTCTGCCAACTCCCCGTCTTCCTTCTATCTTGTCAACGATTGTCATTGCAAAAAACATATTAAGGATGGATTGCTGTTATGTTTCTATAATCGGCCAAATTTTGTCTAGAATGTAATGAATATCTTTCTAAAATAATATTGCTAGCTCTCCTCTATACTTGAGAATATAGATCGGATCCTAATAAAGTATCAGTGAAGTTTTCATGTTGTACTTATTTCTCAAGTATTCGCCTCTTCGTCTTACACGTGATGAACCTTATTTCACATTAGGCATAATAATGTGAAATTGATATGTTAGATTAGAATATAATCATTGTCTATCAATAAGCAATATGTAATAGTGGAGTTAATTGATATGCATCTACATACGTTAGGTATACCAAATAATATCATAAAGGGGTTACAGTCTGTTCCAGGGGTACAGCCGTATGAATTACAAGGCGTCAACTGAGGATTATATTGTTCAATTTGCAAATGCTGCTTGTTAAGCTATTTTAAACCTTACGTTCTACGTCAATAGGTTTCGGTATTTAATATCAAGTTTAAGGATATTGTACTGTACATAGGATATAAGCTGTTATAGTCCAGTGATGAGACTGAAGCGGTACTATACTAGAACTGATATTAAATTGTGTGTATTGTATATAGAGACTGTATGTAACCAGAGTTATGTACTCCACCCAATGTGATGGGTATTATTGATTTGTTTGTAGTATTACACAATATTCACAGAGTTGTTACACAATGTGAATTGATTATGAACGACCGACGGATTCCAATCAGATGTTTTACATCGTCAAATTGAAATTTGTAATAAGTAATGTTTCATACGGAATGTTTACAGTACCTATGGTTATATTTACACTTGTATTACATTATACAAAACTTTTATGGGTGATAATATTTAAAAATAGATAATTTAATCTACATACTTGATAAAGCAGAATGGTGTTAAAATGTTTAGAGATATCTTCAACATATACAAGAAAACTCTTCGTTTTACAAATTTTGTGTTGAAAAAAGAGTTTATTGTTGTATCAGCGAAGAACGTTGTGAAAGATCAAAGAGGAATCCTTGCTTCGTATAAAGTAAAAAATGAAGTGATAGGTTTATACATGTCAATACCCTATTATTGGTGTGAGCTAAAATTACAATCTTATTTTGTGGTTTCATATTCTTCTTTTTACTATGTCATTTCAACCCCACCTTACTTATTCCCAACGTTGGATATAGTTTTGGTGAATAAACCCTTAAATTTATCCACTACTCAGACATCTGTCCAGTCTCGGATATGTCCGAGATGCAAAACCTAATGTATTTTTATTCTGGAAATATCTATTACCTACATAGTTCTTAATATTGATCAAAAGCAATACAATATTGTGATGTGTGATATTACAAACAAGGTTCAGTTTAAAACATAACTAAATTATACGGCTAGCTATAATAAGGATTGTTGTAGTAACAGCATCAATAGCACGAATAACACCGAATTCAATAAACAGTATTGATTCTACATACATGTAATAACATTTGTTGTTATTACTCTAAAGGCAGGACGAGTAGCTATGTAGGTTATTATATATTATGTTGTTTATACATAGATGTAGTGTGACTATGATGTATGTACGTGCTAGTTTTCCCGCTGCACTGTTGAACATTATAATTAGTTGGATCATTCGCTGCCTACATGCGTTTCCATCATGCCACTAGAGATAATAATAATATTATTATTATTATATATATTGTTCTCGTGCATTCACATATTATTAAATCCATGATTATAGTTTGTGTTAGCGATGGAATGGATTTGTTTCGATCGGATAACGGTGGTTAGTTTGAAGTCATATTGTCACAATATCTGTCTGCATTTACCATCACGAGCATCATCATCATATTGGCACATACATTCGTTTCGGGTGGATTGCCAGAAGAAAGGTTAGTTGGAAGAGATCGCGCCTCTGCGATAAACTCACCCTCTCTGTATGTTGATAATATCTTGTTTTAATACTTTTTTTCTTTAAAATTGTATGAGTTGTAATCAATTACAATTTTAGTTAATTAAGTAAAGAATTAATTAATAAATATTTTTTTAGTTATATCATTACGGCATCTTCCACAAGTAGGGCAACCAGTTATCTAACCACACGCAATAAACATGGGAGTTGTCCTCTCCATGCCCATAACAATTATTGTCATCATACCTTTAGTTTATACAGAGTTATCTTGTATGGAGTAATTTGAGATGTTTCCTGTTAGAAGCGAATGAAAGCATTCTTAACATACTGACAATGAGTTATACTGATATTTCATTATCAGCACACAATCAAAGAAACATTATGGTTTGTTTTATACTATCTCCTCTGCACATTTTTTTGCGTTAGTTTGATAAGTGTTTTGGAATAAAAAGAGTAACTGGTTTTCGGTCAAATATTGAGTAAACTATTTTTGGTGTTCGTTATCATCCGGATCTAAACATTGGTAAACCGAATATCTATTTCATCTTTATTTTTGCTGTAGCTACTATAAATTAATGTACGATCATCACTTGCAAATACAACGCCAGCGTTTGTATCGAATGATTTCCATAAAGTTTGCATCAAACGTTCGTATTAATAATTACCTACGAATGTAAAACTAACTTCTATAATAATATGTAATTCTTATGGCATGAAATTATAATAATAGGTATGTCCCGTTATATTTGATGTATGGACTGATTTTGTGAAATGTAAGTTGACAATTTTTTTAGTCAATTAATTAGAAATATTTATAAAATAACAAGGTCACGCAGATTTAGTACATATTTAATAAATTTTAACAATATTTATTTTGAGGAAATATAAGTAGTACCTATTTATTGTATTGTTGTATTTTTTCAGAATGTTAACTCATAGGTATAGCTCATTTTTACAGAAAGAAAAATATGTAAGAGATTTCTAGAGAAATTGATACGTCTTGTGAAAAATATCTGTATTTTTATCTGAATAACACAATTATCAGTTAATTGGAATAAATAATATGTCCGGCAAAAATAGGTTACATCACTAGTCTAAATAACAATTAATTTGTAATTCTACTCATATTTCAATGAGATGGTTGGTTGCCTGATGATAGAATCTTAGACTAAGAACGAGAGAGCGTAGGTTTGAATCATCTCGCTGCCAACCTATTTCACCATAACGACGTAAATACACATTGATTACTGTGAGGGTGTTAAAGTATTTTTGGGTTTGTTATTACTTAAAAATGTATTTTCATAACCACCATGAACACCTTGACCTCAATCCATAGTAGGTACATTTTAATTTAAGTTTTAGTATTCTTGAAATGTCCTCAAGCTAAGGAATCCGGACAGTGGATGACCTGTTCAGAGCAGCACAGGACAGGGAGGTTTTCGCCGGAGTGATCACCAACGTCGGGGGGACCTGACATGGCACAGGAAGAAGAACAAGATGAAAAATATAGGTATTGTTAAACATTTTGTTTAAATTAAAATTATTTAAAATGTATTTTCACAGTGTGAATACATGTGCAGGACATGTCGCTAGGTGTTCTGATTCTCGGTGGACGCTGAAGGTTTTAGAATAGCAGTCGAAAATGAGGAGAAGAAGTGTGGGGAGAGCACAGGCTATATAGTCAGACGATATAAGGCGAACGGTGGGAGTTGGTTGGATGCAGTGTGCTCAGGATAGAGACTTGTGGAAAATCAAGGGGGAGGCCTAAATCCAACAATGGATTCAAAACATCTGATGATGATGATGATGATGATGAACACAATAACCCTTAAACATTTTCCAAATAATTGCTGTTCAATAAGTTCAATAAGTTGTGTTTTAACAAATAATGACAATTGCAATCATTTATGTATTTGTATTTGTCAATAAAATAAATAAAAAAATAAAATTGCAAGGAAAGAATTCATTACCAAAAACTTGCAAGCAAATCTTGATACATCGAGAAATAGTAAAGTGATTCCAACGATATCATAGTATTATTATTAGATACATACTCGTACGATATATTTTCTTAGTAAATAAACTGCTTCTCTCAAAGTAAAAGTATCTATCTATATATCTAAATTGATTACTTTAGTCTGATGTAATTTCCCGAATTATCCGTTGCACATCACCGGATGTACGAATATAGAGAATATAAAGATAGAGTACATAGATAGATGGATAGTAGAGAAATAGAGTTGGCTAATGTTTGCGGTTTGGTATTCGGAAATAGTGGTTTAGTGATCGCAATGGACATCCGTGAAACTAAGGCTTATACGAAAATTACCTCAGGCTAAAGATGAACTATTACATACGTCCATAATAGGTATGCCTGTGTATCTATGTACTTCCTATAGACATACAAATATAGTTACTTGCTTTCATGCAGCTATGAACTAAAACATTGTGCAAATAATAGACAGTAGTACCTACCTAGTAGATATTCAATAGACGTTGTATAAATATGGATATTAGAATACTAGATATCATTTGAGGCCATTTTTGGACTATTATTATTATTATCTTTGCATATTTGTTATTATTTACTCTCTTCCAGAATTCCCTATAAATTTGTCGTTCTTGTGAAAGTAAAAAGATTTTAACAAAAAAATTCACTCTTTGCAAATTTTCACTATAATAAGGTATATATGTTTATAATTTATGTCAAATTAGTACACAAGTTACCTCATTTGTAAGAAAAATTAAATAGTAAATAAAAAAAAATCTTGAAAACATGCTCATTATGTTGGATAAGGATTCACAGAAATAATAGTTATTGTGAATTCTGTTTACGAATTCACAACGGTATTCAAAAAACTTCACAGACTCACTAGGCATTTATTATAAAAAAAAATATATTTAGGTTTGTATTTATTCATAATGTTAAAATAAGTGATATGCCAGTTACAAATGGCGTCACTCAAAATTTTTCAATGTGCAAAATAGTTTCACATTGATCTACATGTCGTCAAATAAATACCGTAAAATGCATTTTAATATTTGCCTTATTTTGCAAATTATTTCGATATAAATTATTATGAAGGCTGAGTTCAGTTATATACATATATAGGTATATAGAGTCACGATAAATTAGAAATATGAAAAGGCAACGCAGTATCTACTTACAAACATTGACAAAAAAACAAAAATCAAATCCTATTAGTCTGTCCCACTCGCACCATCCAACTGCAGCTGGGCGTGGAATGAGACAACATCTCAATGTTGATACTTACATAAATATTACATTACTATGTATTATATGTAATAAAGTATCGTAGTGAGGTGCAAATAAAATCTTTGTAAAATTTGAAAATCGACGCCACTATATTAAAAAGTTTTGATATGTATAAGAAGGAACCTAAAATAAAAATTATCTATAGAATATACTGTTCGTATAGGTACTGATAAAATATTATTTAGATATAATTATATCAGTATATGGGCCGGTAAGTTTGACATCTACGAAAGAGCTTTTGAGGTTGCCGAGCCTTATGGAATCGCTTTTGCCGAGAAAATATAACACGAGCTTCGAGAGCAACTTTAAGAGCGCACTAATCACTAACGCAGACTGTACAATGACCTGCCCGTGAGGACAATTTTGATTTGAATTTGCAGATAAAATGAAGTCTAAGATTTTTGAAATATCCGGGTGTGAAAAAGGTCTCTCTTCAATAATCACTTACGCATATAACATTGAAAAAAAAACTGTTAAAAAACAGCATTAAAGCAAAACCATCTTTATCGTCAATTGCGCATTTTGTTAAAAATTCAATGCAAATTGTATATTTGTTCTCTATGAGTTTTATTCATTTTACTGACATTTATTTGTTCGGAGGCGCTATTTAGACCCATTTTTTTTTTGTATACAAACAAAAATATTCCGCGAAAAAGTGGTTTTTCAAAAAAATTTCTACCCAAAGTACATACCAACCACAGATAACAGATACCAACTATTTGTTTGACGTTTATACTGTCATTAGACTTGTGTGACGTTTTGTTAGTAATTTCTAATTCGTGTTTTAACTTTATTTTGTTTATATTAATGGATATTTTTATTGCATTTAATTTTCTCATAAATATTTTCTACAAATTGAGTGTTTTTAAGTCGTTTATGGGTTAAATTTCTGGATTATAAAATGAATTATATCAACATGGGCGGCAAAAAGAAAACCTGACAAAAGCCGGAAAGAAGTGTTTTATGCCATAGATTAACCATAGAGTAGTGCTTTCACAGTTTTTGTTTCATTTAGGAAAAGGACAGAAATATAGAAATATATTTATTTACCTCGGGTTGTTTATGGTAAAAAAGAAAAAAAAAAAAATGGGTAGAAATAACCTCAGCCTTATTTGTTTAATAATATTTGACAAAGTTTTATAATTAAGATGTGTTTAGCAGAGGTTTAGAAATGAGAGAAACCATGTGATTTATTCACTATTTGATTTTAAGCTTGTCCGATGTTTAGCCTTCACATATAACCAGCTATTACTCGATGTTTAGTACAAAGCAGCTTCTCTGTGTAGTTCTATAAACTTTGTATTAATTAACCCAGAGGTAAATGCAATATAAATACATTTTACGTAAACCAGACTCATAAATTATATATCTATGTACATACTACATACCTGCTATTGAGACTACTTCTCTTGTTTTAAATTATCTATTATTATACCTATTGCTAGAACCATGAAACCTTTGCAACTCAAAATATGTTTTTGTATCTTGTAGAACATATGTATTTTACCCACAATATAACAATAACGAATTTGTATACTTCTTGTAGGTATTCAGAATGGTAATTTGTGGGTATGGTTAACATAATGTACTAAAGAAAAGTCGAGCAGCCGGTGATTAAATGCATATAAGAAAACTCTATTCGTGTCAAAAGAAGGCATTCAAGATAGGTAGCATATCTCAGAAATTAAAAACGTTTATAACCTTTTACCCATGCGATATTTGAAGAAATAGTATGCCTATGATGATGCAATCCAAAAAGATAAGAAAAGTGTCTAACATAATTATGTGCTCAACAGCTTGATGAAGAGAGGCCAGAGGTCCTGGATGCAATAATGAACAGGAATCTTTGAAGGAAATATCTACATAGGTGCTATGGGGCTGCTACTCATTTATGACAACCAAAGAAGATGTTTTTATGAATGTTTACACACATATTATAACACATCAAATAACAACTTACAAAAAAGAGTAACAGATGTATTCTATTCTGGGTGTTTTACAAGTAAATAAAAATAATACATAGGTACAAGTACATACATCAATTCAAAAATAAAAAATCTCTAGTTGCATAGTATGGAGGAAAGTTAAAAGAGTGAAAAACAGGTAAGTTGATTGGTGGCAAAGTGGTTTACACTTTTATATTGCTAGGTGGTCATCAAAAGTGAAAAATAATACAACAAAATGTTCAAAAAGTTGGAAAAAAAATTAAAAATAAAACAAAACTGCTAGAAAAGTAAAGTCATAATATAATATTGGACGCTATCTGCGTTGTTTGGTTGTTTTTTGTTTTGCTTTATCACGTTTTTGCGGTAATGAAGTATTTGGAAGTTCCACTCTCTCATACTATCACACATACAAGCCGGGGATGGAAATACTAATTTAAGCTAATAAATATTTGAACCCCTTTGTATATTTGTTTATATATGTCATAAATGGACACCGTAATTGGACAATACAGAGGTTATTTAACTATTATACTCGATCAAGATCTCATTCACTGAGAAGGCTTTAGGATTAAAACATTTTAAATATCGTATGTATTGACGAATCGCACCTTGATTTATATGGACCATGAATTAATTATATTGTTCGGCATGTTTTATCAAAAATCGTCATTTTTATTTCAATGTGTTGAATATATATCAAAGTAGGGGTTTAACACTATGCTATTTTCTTGATTCACATGTCGTTGTTTAGATAGTAGAATTCCATAAAGAAATTAAAAAAGAAATGTTTTCTTCTACTACTATATGATTTGTTGACATTTGACAATATCCTATCAAGACTTAAGGCATTTTTCTTGCCAATAAATCATTAAGTAGAAGAAAACATTTGTTGTTTTTTTAAATTCATCATTTTCTTGTGTACCTATCCAAAATTCGTATTTGAATAAAAACAGCAGGTACAATTGTTTTCGGTAAAAACTACACTACTATGCAAAAATAAATATATATTATTTTACAAGATTATCATACATATATATCAAATAATACGAGTATATGCATCATGGTGTAACCAGGTTATGAAAAAAAATCTCCCCCCTTTTTCTAAGTTCTTGTTTTATGTGTTCTTCAGATAATAATTTGTCAATTTGATGATTATTTCCGGAGCGAAGCCGAGTAAATCTATTCTAGTGGTAATAATAATAACACATTGTTCCCCTCGCCTCCCAATTTCTCGTTTTCGGCGTGACATGAAATGCATTCCGCTCTGTCATAGAGCGGAGTTTATTATCAGACTTTGAGGTTTCAGGAATGTGCGGTTAGATGTCGCCCACCACCCTTACCTACTGCTACTACTACTACTATATACATACAATATTATAATGACACTACCAGTAGTACCTACTTTTTGCCCTATTATGTATACATGTAATATTTTGTTATTGTACACCTACGCACTCGTATTATTTTCATCCAAATACAGTATATAATACAATTATTATAATCATACAAGTATTTTTAATAGAATGTAGGTAATCATCGAAATAAAATTATAATAGATATCTACAAATAAAGTTTACCTTACTTTTAAGTAACTTTTGGAGGTACCTACCTATATTCGAATATTTTTTATACGTTTGAAACATTGGATTTTTACAATATTTTTGAAATTCGTCACATCTTTAAATAAATATTTTGGTCTGACTAGTCAAGATTAGTATAGATAAATTCTATATATGTAGGCATGTAAAAAATAATTAGAACTTCCTTTCTCTTGTTTTCAAATGCACATAAGTATCTAAGAAATATTTTTTATAGGTGGATACATGGATTTTTTTTCTAAAAACAACATCATACAACGACGGACAACTCATAAATAAGTGAACAAAGCATTATATTCTTTTACTACCTAAAATTACTTTTGATAACAACTCAACCAGTAGATTCGAAACGTCAAGACATAGGAGGGAGACCAACGAGACGCGGTCCACCCGGAAGAATATCTAAAAATGAAGACCGCGAATGCCTTCAACAACAACAACTTACAACTTTGATAAACTGAAAACTCTCTCCATCCAATCAGAGTCCAACAAGAAAATATTGTGATTACATGTTACTTCCTTATTTTAATTCAACGGTCGTGAATATTATAATATTCTCCCAATATGTAGGAACACACTTTTTTTATTTATTATTATTATAATGTATTTCAATATAATAGGTGTATCATTATATATAAAAAAACAAACATTCCTATGGATGTACATTTTACACACTTAGTAAGGTAAAATTTTATACTTAAGTTCATTGTCGATATAATTATGTGTTTTAACACGGTGACTGATTTGTTTTTGGTGTAGGGAAATAAGTGTGATTAAAGTTACCAAGTTGATACCGAAGTGGTTTTATGGAAGTAGTAGTTAGTACATGGTAGTATTTATTTGAGTTCAATGAAGCGACAAGCAAATTTTAGTGGTTGGAATGAATAATTATATACCTATTATGGTTGAAATAATATATCATTTTTTTGTGTACATAGAAAAACATTTAGAAGGTCTTTCATTATTTATGAACAAAACTAAATTGAGTTTTTAGGGATAAGGAAAGCATTTGATTTCCCAGAATAAGGAAATGACTAAACTGTTAAGAACAAGAGACATAAAACACGTCTTAAATTTTAGTCAAATATGGGGTCTATTGAAGGCAATGAGAGTTTAATTGTGTATTTAGGAGTATAAGCTTAGGACAATGTTTTATGTTATCGTGCTATTAGAGATTCGATTAAGAACTTGCTAGACGGATTTAATAATGATGATGATTTAATTATGATCCGGTAATTAAATTAAAATTCAGTCCATATACTATGATGTTGTTCTCGAAAATCTTATTTTTATTGTATACGTAGATCTAAAGAATTTTTTTTTCAGAAAGAAATCGAATTATATATCCTCCAAAATAGCTTTTTTCAGGTAGGCGTTGATTACTGATAAACATATAATAAAATGATAAAGTTTTTTGATACCCAATGAATAACGGGCTAGTTTAACAGGTGAATCGGGGAATAGGAAAAAATCAATTGAATTAAATAACGTGTTTTTTAACCGATGAAGAGAGACATCATAAAAATCATCGGTACCTACACAACCAAATAAATAATTTTATTGTATATAAATACGTTTTATTGTACCCGGTTAATCGAGAAGCATAAAAATCTCAGTAGGTATGTACACCTTTTGAATGACGAATTATACCGGTGAATCGGATGTTGGGCCGATGATTAAATAGAAGTGAATACCCTGGTATCCGAAATAACAATAATACTAATAATAATGGCAAAGTATCATCGGTATGTGACACTGCAATATAGTTATTATTTACCAAATTATTATACGTATATTGGTTTGTCCTGATCTGTCTGCCACCAATGCTACAGTATAGGGAGTGATGAATGCAGACCGCATCCAGTATTCAACTTTGATATCAAATATTCCGTCTGTGTCATAATTGGATTTATTACAAATATTTGCGTGAAGGATACGAGTTTTGCATAATATTTCTACATTATATTTTGTCTCCCTACTACCTTTACATTTTCAGAATACTGTGGAAAGAACTGCAATACCGACCACTAAATATTGATATAAAAAATACATTTAAATAAAATTCATACAATATAACGAAAAGAGTAACATTTGAATAGAAAACGAATCAAGAATACAAAAAACATATTTTGAAAATAGTATATTGTGCAAATTATAAGTAAGATTCAGTATTATGAAATACCAAAAGAAAAACATAACTGAGGAAGTCAATGGACGTGTGCCACAGAAATACTCGTAAAGTATAAATGACGTACCTTTCTAACATTTTTCGACATATTTTTTTATTAACATGGTTTTGTTCAAATCTATGTCCAACATTGTAAGTATTCAAAATTGTTCTAAAAAGGGGGCCAAAAACTATAATTATACAGTCTAGTTGGATACCATAATATTTAAACTAAGGTATAAAGGAATGATTTTTTACCCAAATACTCTGCTTATACAAACACTTTTATTCTATTACGGCATATAATAATAATATGATAATTTATATAAAGGTATATTCAAGAGCACTTTACAACATCTAGGATCAACATCCACATCCATTTTTTAAATTACATAGTATCAAAAATAATTGTCGCCAGAAATGATAATAGTATAACCAAATTGACAGTAATAAAAATTTACATGTAATAAACATGCAGATTATCCTCTCCGTGTAATAAAACATTCAGGATGGGTGCCGGGCCTCATCGCTTCACCAAATATTCTGAACATTTTGTTATTTGACAATTCAGTTTGACAAAATAATCTGAAAATGTTTCATTCAATATTAGGTATATTCAGTTTGATAAAGTATCCACCACAGAATAAAACAAGTCTACACCGTGGTTGACGTATCGTCGCACTCCCTAAATTCATGATTAATGGATTTTAAATTATCACTTCAGTTTAATATTAAATATTGCTTTTGAATATTACTATGGGTTGATGTACCTACATACATACAAACCTACTGTCATTGTTGGTTTTTGTCTATATCGGAAGACAATGAAAATAATAACATTATTATTCCTTTTACAGTCAAACTTCTTTATAAAAAAATTGAGAAGACCGTCATTTTTTGATTAAACAAGTGTAGCAAAGTTAATTAAATACGGTTGTTAGTTTTTTACACCACAAGAGTATATGTGTGAGAAAATACCTAAGGTATATTTTTGACCGAGTTTAGAATATTTTCCTGACAGTTTTTATATTGGTTCGGTTCTTCTTCTTTTCTTCTTCATTATTTCGTAAAACACAACATTGTTTACTACTACTACGATACCATCACGGCACATCCCACAGGTGGTGTAGCCAGCAGACCAGCTGCATATAATAAACATGCAAACTGTCTTCCCCGTGCCAACATAAATATAGACATTTTTTAATGATACAAATTAATTTAGCGTAATAATTATAACATGTAACAGTGTTGTTGAATTTTGAAATGAATTTTGTACAACAAAGAATACACAAAAAATTCGTTGTTTCGTTACCTACATAAAAATACAGAAGGTTGCAAGTCATATTATTTTACTTAAAAGATCCTTGTTTAGTACCATGAACAGTATTGAGAAAAATATTAACTTTTAAACTAACTTAAAATGCTCTCATTCTTCTTTCTTTGAATAAAAAAAATAATAAATGGCAAGACATTGGAATTGGAGTGAGTCATGCAGATCATTCCGTGTTGATGAAAAAATAAGGTATTCATGATGGGTGGCAAGCCTCGTCATTTCATTAATCAGCCTTAATTTTAGATCAAACGTATAATATTTCACATACAAGTAGGTAGTAACTTTCTACTGCATTCGTGAACATTGGATTTTTTTTATTTTTTTTTAAAGATATATCTGGGTTGGCTTGGCTACAGGATTGGCTTGAATAAAAATAATTTCTGGCATTAAACATTAACTCTTGCAGATATCTCATTGTATCTTATGTGGTGTATACATTTGGCGAATATCGCCAGGGCACCAAAATGTCGTCAGTCATTTGAACCGTGTAAACAAAATGACAGCTAGTCTGAAACGAAAAAAACTATTAAAAACAATATCGTCTCGAGTTGACCACCTTCCAACGTTTTCGGCCGATTGAACGATTTGCGCATGCGCAGATGCACGTCCGCCATTTTGAAAACAACGTCAAAATCAAATCGCATCTGACAGATCGTATCTACATATATCGGCGGATTGTGTGAACAGCAGGGTTACTCTTGACAAAACTAAACACGATCTTAATCTAGTCTTGATCTTGATCATACGACGCACGAAGGGACTATGGTCAAAAACACCGCGCTACCGCTAACGCGCGATCGGTTTGGGTGTATTTTTGACCAATAGTCACTTCGTGCGTCGTATGATCAAGATCAAGACTAGATTAAGATCGTGTTTAGTTTTGTCAAGAGTAGCCCTGCAGGTGTGACGATCAATGGGCGTCCGGCGAATTATGTTTTTTATGCAAACGAAATTCGCCTGGCGATATTCGCCAAATCTGAACACCCTATTATATCCGTTTTAATAAGATCCGATTGTAATGATACAATATCGTCAGAAGGATATTTCATAAAATGATAATAAAATTATTTTTATTATTAATGATTATATTACAATATCAACAATGTTGTAAAAGTTTCATAATTATTTTGAGATATTTAAATTGTGTAAAATAATAATAATAATAATAATCAGCAAAAGGGATCTTTATGACTTAATTTACAAGATGATGATATCGCAGTTTACAATCTCTTGAAAATAAGAGTACCTACATTAGAAAGAAATGATAAAATGGAGTGAAATTCTTTTGAATCCCGTGGATTCTCTGGAAGAGAACTAAAAATTTTCTATTAAAAACAATATCCATTTATTAATGTCATTACAGTAATTTTTTTAGGATCTAATTTCTTTAAAAGCTTAAGAGCATACTGTAAAACTTGGATATGTATAAATTTCACTCGTTAGATACTAATTAATATTATAACTTTTCTATTTTTGAAGAGGTAACACTATGAAAGCTCATTTTTAAAATTTAGGTAATAAAAATAAAAATATAACACTGTATAACTTTCACTATTTAATATTTTGCTTAAAAGCTTTTCGGACATACGTCCATCTTCAGTAATAAATAAGATATTTATAGAGTTATAAGATATTTATTACTGAAGAGTTATAAGATATTTATTACTGAAGATGGACGTATGTCCGAAAAGCTTTTAAGCAAAATATTAAATAGTGAAAGTTATACAGTGTTATATTTTTATTTTTATTACCTAAATTTTAATTAATATTATGTTTAATGCAGCGGCGAGGTTAACCGCTGTACTGAATATTTAGTATATTTTATACATACGGACAGTCCACTGCATGCATGGCTTTTGGAGAAAACCATTGTGGTACACACATAAAATAGGATTCCTTGGACTCCTGAAATATCCCAGAAATAAAGTTATTTCAACTCATTATCTACTTTTTGTACACACACCGAACATAAACCTATATTGTTACACCGAATAAAAAAAATATATCCAATAAATAATGTATATAAGAATAAAGATGTTTGGTCTTTGGTTTTCTCTGCCTGCCTCTCATGGGATGTAGTAGGTACAATGGAGGGTAGCGATAGATAATTTTCCTGCTTGCTCTAAATTTCGTTACACATTGTTGTTGGTAGTTTTTTTGTTGTTTTTGTTTTGGATTTTCCACTAGATACCTTGCTAAGTACGAATGTTGACTAAAACTACCATCGACTTTTTTAAACTTGTTATGAACTACGTGTCTGCAAAGGGCGGGACAAATTTATTTTTACCCTTTACAGGACGTACTTATAGTATATCGCATACTAAAACTTCATCGCCTGAACAAAAAAGTATTTTTCATAAAATACGTGACGTTCTACATACATTGATCATTCATGGGTATATTTTGTAATTTAACATTGTATTCATAATTAGATGTAGTTAGGTATGTGAACATTTTTGCAAGCTTAACTAACCTCAAGCTAAGATAATCTATGTTTTGTATTTAGTCAAAACTAAGGGTGTATGGGTTGTGACGTTGTGAGTTAGCACAGTGAGTTGTTACGGAGAATTTGTTAGGTATGGCAGTTGAATTACTTCAATTTCAAATGTTATTTAAATAATAACAAACAATTTCTTCACGTGGAAACTAAAATAAAATATATCTCTAACGCATCACGTTATGGCAGCTAGTAGACTCGCTGTATGTAATGCACATACAGTTTTTACATTCAATGCCATGAGGACTTAGGTATGGTCGGTTCCAATAATAAATAATATATTTAAAACAATACATTATAATTGATAGGAATGGTAAGATAGATTAAGACATTCAAGATAAGACTACAATAGCACACTCAAAAACGTGCAGAAAAAACGGGAGATTTTTTCTTTCCCGGGAACTTAAATGAAATAATAATGACAAATATAACGTTCACAGACAGAATGTTGCAATAAAAAATAAAACCATTTAAATACAATAGTGTAATAATTATTTCTTTGTGAAAAGTGATTATACAAATAATTCTTGATTGTTTTTGCAGTTAAATCTCTCATTCAGTACATTCTACATCTACATACTCTCTGTCCGAAATAATCGTGTTGGTTTCGGCGAAAACGATTTTGACATATAATTAATTTTAAATACTTGCTACTTGCTTAATTGTTCATTTATTTCTTAATACTATCACGGTATTTCTCACAAGTAGGGCAGTCAGCGGATCGATTGCTTGTTAAGAAATTTAAAGTTGTCATAGCTATTATAATATACTATCGAAACATATGAAATGTACGATGTCCTCAACGGCACAGCATCATGACTGTCTTTCAACAATATGGTGAAGAAAAAGGGGCATCCAAGCCGCATAATTTTATTTTATACACAATTGAAAAATATCGTTATACAAAATGGATTTGGTTTGTTTTTTTTATTCTCAAACAGTGGGTTCCATAAAAAAGCATGTGTCGGATTAAATTATCGCGGAAAAACTTAACTATAGTAACTAATAGAACATTGACATCTCTCATTACCTATATTTAGTTGAAATTTCTTATCTATATTTTTTATGATTATAATGAAATCTTTGTGATATTTTTGATTATTTCAAGTATGAATTTAATTTACACATTTAATTTTGGTTAGACGCAAACGGAATAAATTGCTTATTAAATATGTTTGGCGGAATTCGAGTTCGTTTTCGGTAAAAAAAAAATTAGTCAGACACTTTTATATGTATACATAAACCTATAGATTTAACACAGGTAGAAGTGGATATTGTTGCGAGAGGTTTACCACCTCGTTTCATTTAAAATGAAATGTCCTAACGGGGTAAAGTGTTGGGCCGTGAATTGGTTTAAATTATACCCAAGAGACAACAATGGGAGGCCTTAATGAATTTTTAATCCAATTATGTGAGACGCTGTCAAGCGAAAAATTCGTGGGAATGCGAAAGCTACTACTAAACTCATCCCCTTTGCAACAGGGCAACGCTTTACTCAAAACAACTTTGAAATCAGGTGATGAAAATGTGTGAAAGTACTGATCTTGATTGTGAATCACATGCACCATACCTGCGGTTCAAAAGCCGATTAGTATTTCCTTTGAGCTTGTATTTATTTATTTATTTATTAACACAGTTAAAATCATTCAAGATGAGTGGCATACCGCATTAGAGCATTGTTTGCATTAAGTGCCTTATACGAGATGTTTTACGAATACCTTCCCTTTACAGGACACTCAAAAACTTACAAGAATGAGTGGAAGACCAGAAGACTTTGTCGGAAACTCCGAGGGATAATACCTACAATTTTTCAAAAAAGAAAATTCATTTCATTCAACCATCTCGTAGGTTAGTAGTAAGAAAAATATACATATTTAAATAAAATGTTCAATTTCTTTTCTGATTTTACATTTTCTACACGTTATCTGAAACAAAGTAAAATTGCCAATAATTTTCATACATTTTTACACCGATGTTTTTAAAGAATTTATGCTGGTTGTTAGGTTCAAAGTTAGAATTTTGTATACAAAGAAAGTCAGCACTTACATAGTTTGCTTGCCACGTGTAACAAAGAAGTTATAAAAGTACCCATAGTAATAATAACTTTCTGTTCTATTCTTCAAATGAAGCACTTTTCTTGAATTTAATATTGAGTTAATTACGCGAAATATAAAAATGTTCTCTACTTCAGGATGAAATTAAAGTATCACTATTTGCAAAAAATTACGAGAAAATTAATGCGATAATTTTGCTTTTATGTGGATAAGTAAATTATTAAAATATAACATTACTTTGCATGCAACAAGTGAAAAATAATCATTATATCAATATACTAGAGATTATCCTAGAACACCTAGGTCTACCTAGTTGAACAATCCTATTTTTACTTTAATTTATTGATTGTATTTTTATTGTGTTAAATAAATAAAAAAAAAATTATATTCTTAAACATTTTTCCATTATATCAGTGTCCTTCTAAAAAGCAACTAACACTCATGTGAGAAAATATGACTCCCACACTTTTAATTTATACATACATACAAACATACATCTTCTTCCCCTTGTCCTAGTTGGGTCGGGGGCCCATTGCGCCTAGGTACTTCTTCCAGAGATCCCTGTCCACTGCTGCTTCCAGGACCTCTGGCCACTCCAAACCAAACCTTTCAACACACAAGTTTGACACCTGCCCTTGCCAGCTTCTTCTAGGACGGCCTACCGGTCTATTTAATTTATAGTTTTGTTATTTTTTGAGGTATCATAGATGACGCATACCTACAAACTTTACCTACTAAGTACTTCTTACTTTTTATTGAAAATATATTTAAAAAAATATGTGGATCTTATTTAAGAAAGTTTACAATATTTAAGTGTCTTCAATTGTTAATATTTATGTTTTATATAATTTTATCGATATTCTTTCAGATACATAAAAATAATAAAAATATTTATGAAACCAAAAAAATCTCTAACAAATGGAAAACGAGAATTTTTAATCACCCAATTATATGTTTGGTCATGAAACTGGAAGCAATATAGCCGTTTGTTTAAACTTTCTGAAAACAATAAATAATATTGGGAAAGTGTATGATGGGGGTGAGACATAATGGTAAAGGGGTGAGGAGAGTGGGAAATGAATGAAAAAAATAAACCTTGGAAGAAGAAAGAAGAAATAGAATAAATTTCACATACAAAACAGTTCGAAGAATTAAGATAAAAAAGTATGTTTACAGTAGATTTCAAGAATTTTTCTTTATTGTGATGTTGATTCTTTGTTACTCTTATTATTATTTATGCAAATTAAAGAGGTAATAAAGGAAGTAATAATAATTGTACATATTTTATTTATTCAACTAAATTTATTATTTATTAGTGATTCGTTTCATTTGTTTAATGAATACTTTATTTATTTGTCCATGTACGATATTTTCCCAGGGAAGTTAGTACTGAATATCTTGCATGCAAAAATGTTAAATTCATCAAAATGCTACCAGGCATTATTCTCATGTTGCCAAAATTATTTATAAAACATTGAAAAGCACAGAAAATGAGTATTTATCTTCATTTCATCAATCTCACTACGCATTTCTTATTCTTATTTTATAAACAATAATTCATTATCTAAATTAAAATGAACTTTCATAGTGTTTCCTCTTCGAAAATCGAAAAGTTATAAATTTATTTAGTTTATTTAATAATCTTCAAGTTTATTTAATAATCTTCAAGCATTCCACCCAATATTGAGTGATTTTGCCGTATCAATAAACCAAAATGATCATCAAAGTATAATATTGAAAAGTATGAATACATAATACAGCAACTCTACATAGAAACAAAAAACTAACTGAATATGCCTATGCAACAAATAATTATTAAGAATTTAAAAAAGTACATATTTCGTTTTAAATTTATTATATCATACATAGGTATAATTTATACCCTAGAATTATTGATAATTATTTTTCAGTATCCTGGAGGTGCTTTGACATGTAAGCGACACTTTATAATGTTATCCAGAATCAAAATACATATAATATGTCGCCACTCGATATTTGATTAGCTAGTTAACTAAACGGCTATTGAAGAGATACCCACCTCACACCCAGAAATCTCAGGAGTCGTAGACCCCAATTTATCCGCAAATTTAAACCAAATTGTCCTCACGGACGTCCCACTGAACAGGTCTGAAGAGCTGGCTGGCCAAAGCCTCCGTGTTGGGAATCATTTATAGTAACTACTTCTCTTGTCCCAGTAAAATGCCGGCATTTAGTTGTATGGCTAGCCGTTAAATCACAATGTAGTGACAAACGTTCAACATTCTGTCAAAGCTAGCCCGATTGTTAAAATTAAGTTTTTTTGGTTGAACCTGTGGCGTTAGAATTAATAAACGTTGCGTTAAACAATCATTTGACTAATCGCCTAGCCATACAGTCAACTGGATAACTATCATGAAAAACGCTTAGTTTTTTTTATTTGCATACTTCTTAGGAATAAAAACAAGACACTTCCACTGAATATTTATTTAGGTTTATAATTAGGCATTATTCATGTTTCCACTGCTAGAAATAAAAACGAGATAGAAAAAAAGTTCTGCATCATTTAAACATTGTGGTTGTGAAAATTGAGAAGTGTAGAAAAACTCCTATGTGATTACGAATACATATTATTATGAATAAATTATTGATAAAAATATTTCCGTTAAACTTCGCAAACACTTTTAATATAATCGTTTCAAAATTTCTACTAGGCAACATAATATATCTATGCACAACTATTAGATTCGTTCAAATTAAAACATTTTAGTGCATACTGTATTTGTATGACTCGTCGATTCAAAGTGTACTCGTATACCTATTATTTGTATATAATAGTTATATCGTTGTACAATTGTATGTCTAGATACATATATTATATATATGTCGGTCGTGAATTGAGTGGGTGGGTATTGAACATCAGAACACGGCTCCTCTAAATATTGCAAAATCCTGAAAACGCATGCAAAGGCACGTTCCCGTTTATAGAAAACGCTTGTTATACTCATATTTATACAGCTGCAAGTGTCGAATAAAAGTAGATCGCCTTTCCCAAAACGTTTACGAGCCGGTCATGCCTACCTATCTATATGATTTTACATATTGTAAGCTTTATTATCTATCTCTTGTAAAGTGAAACACTATAATTTTAAAAGATAATATTTAAATCAAATCAAACACTGTTTAACTATAATTTTTTACTATAATTTTTTTATAAAATATATCATCGTAGCATATTCAAAAAGGGGTATGTGAATTTATAAATGTTTTGACATTTCTGGAATAATCTGCTTAAAATGATATGATAACCATTTTTTAAGTGATTCTTAGAATATTAATATTCAATACTTACAGAATAATATCCACATTAAAATCTTTCATTAAAATGTCCACACATATACCTCTTTTTGAATATGTATGCAACAACGGTATAAAAATAGTAGTATTTGATTATGTGTCTTATCTGTGTATGAACATGTTACAACAAATGTTTAAAATAATTATGTACTATTTTTTTATTAATTTACCGAATTTGGTCACAACGTGCTGATGACAAAATCAATCAGACATTTCGATTAGAGAACCATGTTTACACAATGTAACCTTATGCAATATCTTATTATGGTTGCCAACATATTGCGCAAAGATGCAAGAATGTTTTATTTCGGTGTCTATCATACATATTATGAGAAAGACTATGAACCTGGTTGTATCATGTATTGATTAAACAGAAGTGATCAAAACTATCTTAATCCATCCACAAGATACCTAATGGCCATATTTTTTCATCATTTATGTTTAGAATATTTACTAATTTTTTTATTGTTTAACCGGATTTGGGTGCAGATGACAAAACCAATCAGAAACTTCGATTGGAGAACCATGTATACACAACGCAACATTGTGTAGAATCTGATCGGAAGAAGTGAGAAAGGTGTTCCAACGCTTACGAATCGGCTCAAGGCTGGCTTAAGTGATCACTTTCGGTGTCCATGGACAACGTTCATTCTAAACATTTTTTGCTGACTGGTCGAACTAGCAGCCGATAAAGTATTGAACTTAATTGTTCCGGCGCCATTTAGACGGGAGATCGCGATCCATTTGAGATCTGAAAAATGAGATCCCAAAATGAATGTTGCTTCTAAGGTTTGCATAAAGCGTCTCTCGATTGGTTGCATAAAGCGTCTCTCGATTGATTACATCGTGACAGTGAGAATGGTGGAATTGGTGAACGTTGTCCATGGACACCGAAAGTGATCACTTAAGCCAGCCTTGAGCCGATTCGTAAGCGTTGGGACACCTTTCTCACTTCTTCCGATTAGATTCTACACAATGTTGCGTTGTGTAGACATGGTTCTCCAATCGAGGTTTCTGATTGGTTTTTTATCATATTTTTTTCTTATAACAACGATATGTTAACATTTTAAAGGATGTTTATATTCATTTATTAAAAAAATATATCAATTGATTAATTTATACCATCACGGCATTTACCATAAGTAGGGTAGCCGGCGAATCAACTGCATATTGTAAACGTGCAAGTAGTTATCTCTGTTCCAATAAAAATAAAAACATGCAAGATAGGTTGTACCTTTACCTAATCGCTGACTAACCTTACCTAAGAAATTCATTGTTTTTAACTGGATGTTTTACGAATACTTTCCTCAAACAGAATACTCAAAACTTGTTGAAAAGAGTGAAAGATCAGTTTTTTAACGGGAACTCCACGAACTTAAAAAAAAACAAATATTAATTATGAATAATTATATAATCTTAAATATTGGATTATCAAACTAGATGGTCCTGTCCTACAGATGTTGTAATTGCAGTTTTTACCGAAAATGAGTTAATATACGCATGCGAATCTATATCATCTGAAGTATGTTCCGTAGGAATATTATTGCGAAACTCCAATTTATTGTGAGTTGAGTGTTGCCAATATGGGAGTTGAGGGGTAAAAATGAAATAAGTTCATATATTTAATTAATAATCAACATTTACGTAAAGAATCTTTCATAACACCAACAATAATTTTCTTCACACATTATATTGTAAATACGATGTATTACACACGAGTATTCTTATACCATAGTTATGTTTGTGTGTATTAATTTAAGAGCAGACATAAGCAGCAGCGAACACTTGTAACAGTTGATTATCTAAGTTTCCAAACATAATATTGAGTGTACTGTGTAAGTTTATTATGTTTCTCAACAAGAAAAAACTTTTTCAATATCTATCTAAACCATATTTACATACTTGTTACGGCAATGTAAAGGATCTTACCAAATCTCTCGTGCATGGCATTAACAGTATAAGTCAAAAAAAATCGATTTTTACTTTTTGATGGAACCTTGTAGTATATCTCAAACTACACATGTGTAATCGATAACAAAAGTCAAATTGTAATTATAAGACCTTAAAAACAATATTTGTATTTGATAGTATATCTTATTTATTTTCAAACTCGTATAGCATTAAAAGTATATGTCGACCTATACTCTTAGTGACCAATCATAATGGTTAGTTTTCAACATTGTGAGTGGCATCAACAGTATAAGTCAACATGTACCTACTATGAGCCGCGTGAATGTTTTTTTTCTTACTAATTCACTTATACTGTTGGTATCACGTGCTGTCTCTCTTATTCTTTTGTTGGCTTTCTTCCTAGCCAGAAACTACCAAGAAAAATTATTAGTTCAGAACAAAAAACACAACATTCAAAGCTTTATCAAATGGGGCTTAAGGAATAGGACAAGGAGTTTGAAAATACTTTTGTTTCTTGAACCCAGGAGCAAGGAAGTATTTGTAGGTAACGGAACCCTATAATGTACCAGGTTGTTAATCAAAGTTGGGTAGAAGTTATTGATCGGGCATTCGAAAAAAAATGATCAAGGTCCTCCTCCTTCAGGCGGTCGCATAGAGGAGAACCAATAACGTGGATTCGGTAGAGATGCATCTGGGAAGCAATGAGCTAACTTCATTATACAGATCGTGGAGGTGTCAGCCTTACTCATTGAAATTTCCGAAAAATAAAAGTTTCGTGGACACATTGGGTTGGATTGAGGTATACTTTCTTCCTTTGAGTTGGCTGGTCTCTGTCCACTCTGCCTGCCAGCACTGGATGAGATTTCGGCCGAATATTAAAGTGTAATCGGAGGCTGAGACAGTTTCCGATGGGTTAGGGAGGTTCGTTCCCAATTTGGCCAATAGATATACCGCCTCATTGCCCGGGATCCCAGAGTTCACACGGGATCCAACCCAGTACCACCTCTCCACCCAAAATCTGAAGTTTATATAGGAGGTATCTAATATCTAAAGATAAAAGATCATCTGGTCGGGATAATGCTGGAGAGAGAACGGCCTGGAGGGAGAACGGACTGGAGGAAGAACGGACTGGAGAGCGTTTTGAGAGTCGCTGAGGAGAGTTTTAACCCTGTAATGGCGTATGGTCAGAGCCCTTATAGCCTCTCTAATAACAAGACATTCCGCTGAGAAGACTGACGACTCGTCTCTGAGCCTGAACATTTTATTAGTGTTATATTAAAAAAAAGAAGCCAGCCCCTGTACGCTCTTTGTCACTTTTCGAACTGTCTGTATAGATAGGTGCCAGTAGTGCCAATCGGAATTAAAAATCGATTTGAAAATATGAGGTGCGAATATGCCATTACTGACACCCAGGTTGAGAGCAACTTTCGGTTTAAAACTTAGTGTGGGAAATGACAAAGAGTATACAGTAAGAACTGTGTAGCTCTCCAACAAGGGAGTTTTAATTTTTCTATAGCTGGTAACAAGAGGTGGTGGATCTTTACCCCTCCATACCGGTAAATGAGTTACCAAGTATGACAGGAGATGAAGTTTGAGAGACAGAGGGTAATCAATAAAACGCAGGATTTTGACTAAAAACCTGTTACACATAAGATGTCTGCACAGTCCAAGTGGGGGATCTGCAGCCTCCACCTGTAATGCGTTGATAGGGGAGGATTACCCGTAATTAACGGAAGAGACTGAGACCGGATCCGGTCTCAACAAGTTTTCTTGGAGGTTGGGGTTATTAAAAAGGATCCAAAGTCCAAATGGCTGCAGATAAATGCTGTATAAAAGATTTTCTGAGTCGCGGGGTGGCAACTCTCTCATGATTTTGAGGCCGGTCTGACATTTGTGGTGTATGAGTTCAATGAATGAGGTCCATCAAAGACCAGTGACCAATGTGACCTCTAGGAATCTTATTTCGTTAAAAGAATTAATCAACCGTTGGTCAAATCAAAATTTCAGGTAGACTAGACGGAGTTTTCTGGAGAATACTATGATTTTGCACTTCTGGAAGGAAGCATTAAGGCCATATTCCGACAACAACTCTGATTGCAAGGAAACCTGGAAGTTGTCAATGGATTTATCGGAGCAATATACGAACAAATCATCCGCAGATTTCAAAATTTGGACATCCGTAGATACTGACTGATAGACATCATGCGTGTAGGTACAAGTTGAATAGAATGGGTGAGAACACTGAGCCTTGCGGCAATCACCTGTGAATGGTCTTTCTAATAGGAGGGTTATTGCGGGTTCGGTTCACGTCCGGATAGGGTAGAAGGAATGTCCAATTGATCAAGCTTTGCACATAGTATAAAAATAATAACATTATCGAAAGCACTATTGATGTCCAAGCATACACCTCCCAAGAGCTTTCTCCTCGATAACGATACGTGAACATCTGTGACCAAAATAGCTACGCTGTCCAGGACTTCCATTCTCTTCCTGAAATTGGATAACCAAGATGGCTGCTTCCTGTTACCTTCTATGAATCAATCTAGTCGATTTTTCACCATGTGTTCTGTATTTTTGGCTATTGCTGAGGAGAGTGCAATTGGTCGATATGATTGGCCCTGGTTTGGGTCAGTCTCTGCTTTCAAGGTTGGAATAATGATCTGAGTTTTCCTCGAGCAAGGTATATTGCCTATGATGAAAATATTTTTAATAATGTTAAGTAAATATTCTAGAGAAACTCTTTGTAATCTTTGTATAAGGCTATACGTTATTCCATCGATTCCTGGGGATGTATCTGTAACGCAGTTCAGGATCAGCTTTAGTTCCTTGTCATTAAACTTTTTGTCAATTTCTCCAAGAGCAAAGTGGGAATAGGATTGAGATATTTTATTATGTTTTGGCACTGAAGGGGGGCAAGTATGTCTGCGAATTTAAGGATCCATTTGTCTGAGGATGGATGAAGTTTAGGAGAGCTGCAACCCTCGAAGATGGTACCATCAGTTGGGAGACAAAATATGAAAATAGTTTCCTAAACAGTCACAGTGGATAATGAGAAACCACCATGGAAACTTGCAATCTATACCATTACAAAGCGAAGTACTACTACTACTACTATACCATCATGGCATATCCCACAAGTGGGGTAGCCAGCAGACCAGCTGCATATAAAACATGCAAGCTGTCCTCTCCGTGCCAATATAAAAACAAGAAATTCAGGATGGGTGGCAAACCTCATCGCTGAATTTAAGATGTAAAATGTCTTAATTTTTTCACAAAGCGAAGTACCTTTGTTTTTTAGTCTTCCAAAGAAGTGTCTGTTTTATGAAATTGGATGATTTTTAATATTATTTTTAGAGCTAGCTTATGAAAAAGTTGCATTTAGTAGTATACGTCACAAACAAAATACCAACACAACTGACATCAACAGTATATGTAAGAATCTAACAGTATATGTCACTGAAACCAGATACCAACACAACTGACATCAACAGTATATGTAAGAATCTAATAGTATATGTCATTTTTATATCAGAATCTATGAGTACAAGTCAATTTAATCTTTTATTTAAGTTATTTTTAAACTTTTGTATACACAGTAACAAAATAATACACATTTTACATTGAAATTGTAAATTTCACGTCTATATATCAATATTTGACTTCAGAAGCTTATTTTAAAAACTTTAAAATGCTCTCCTGTAAAATGTTGAAATTTGACTTATACTGTTAATGCCATGCACGAGAGAAATAATACTTCCCGAAAAAATCAGAGCCAGAGTGTTACATAGTACAAATTTGTATGCAAAATATACGTACTAACATACGTAGGGAAATTATTTAGAGATATATATATTGGAACTGCGTCTTCAAAAATATTTGGAAAGAGTGAGTGTGTGAGAGAGACAGATTCACATTTTTCATTCCAAGCTGAATTCTCTAGACCAGTACCAGGAGGACAGATACGTATTCAATAATGAAGAATTTATCTTCTTTTCAAGAGTTAAATATTTGAGTCACGATTTTGAATTCTTTATTTCTTGCTGTTAAAAAACACGAGTGCAGGTAACCTGCTAAAACTACTATCTTTATATCAGTGTAGTAGATAGTAGGTTTAGGACCTCATTTGTAGGACTTTTCATTAAATAAATAATATTCAAATACACTATGAAACACTTTCACAATAAACAATATTCTTGTGTCGTAAAGTTATGTCGATGGCAGGATGAATTTGATTCATTGTCTCGTAATTTAAATTTCAAGACTTTGTCACTAGGCATCGGTTACCTTTTTTCCAAATGAGTATTACCATAAAATTGAATTTTTAAATATGTGCACTATCTTTCTCTATTTGCTTTTGGTTAAAATATCTTTCTAGAGATATTCGTTTCTAATATTTCCAATTCCATCACTGTAGAATCGAACCCTTTTCCTCGGACGCTTGTAAGATTTGAACAAACACGAGGAGGACAAGGAATCTCATCCTCTTGTAGAATAATGTACATACCGTATGTTGACACATAGCTATTCGGAAACTCCAAGTATAAGTTGTTAGTAGAAGAAGTACTCGTACCTACTACCAACCGAGTATCTACCAGATACTAACACACAAACCATAGATAGATAGATAGTTACAATATTGAGAAGTAGAACCTATGTCGTAGAAAAGTACCCGTTACCCAGTATCCATAGTAGTATCATCTCATATAGTATACTGTAGTAGATATTCAATGTGGACTCAGCAGTAGATACTTTATTATATATAAGAGAATAAATACTCTTCGTATTTTGAGAGCATCGGAAGAGGAATTTTTGGTAGGTAGTAAATATGTACATTACTGAAATGTTTAACAGTGATTATTGAATCAATGCATTCAAGCTGGCTACTCTTTATTAAGTTTCTAAATAAATTAAATACTTACAAAAAAAAAAAACAATCAAATAAGGGTTATACAAGACATCGTCGCTTTATTTGGTAGTATCACATTATTCGCGGGGTGTGTTTTGTCCAATTGAGCTGCCTGGCAACATATCGAAGGTTTCAACATTCACTTTTGTAGACCCAAATTAAAGCCTTTTGTGTAGAAATTTTTATTGAACCATTTGATTTTGACCAATACGATTCCATAAGTACGAAAGAATGGTTATAAATTACACCTGCATATACATGAATATGTAATTGAAATGAAACTTATGAAATTGATGCTTATTTCTCTGAATGAAGAGTGGAAGAAAGAATAAGATCTTTATATTTTGACAGACATTACATTTTTATTTTTGTGTTTATCAACCCTAGAGTTACAAGGCACTACAAAGACTTCTGTGTGTTTCTAAATCTCAGTATTTCTTTATTGTCTTTTCACCTTTCTCATTTTACACAAGAATACTCAAAGCAAAACAAATTACTCAATGTTTAAGTGTCTCTGTCAAATATTAACAGCAAACATCCAACAAAATAATATGTAAAAGCATCTATGTTGAACTACGTATACAATATAACATAATATAATATGATGTGTTATCGTGATAGGAGGATTGTTTGTCAAAGAAAGTCTCTTTCAAGGAGCTCACCAAATAATAAAAATATGGAGTCAAATAATAATAATATGAAAATGATAAGATGAAGAAGAGGCAGACATAAAATATGATAGAAAAGAGCAAGTACAAACATGGAGATTGAATATTATAAAAGTTTGTATTGAATATGAGAGAGACGAGCTCGACTCGGTTCCATCTACTATATTCACTTTCTTGTGCTTCTTCTATGTTCACCCAAATATTGAATATTATGAGAAAGTCGATTTAGAACTATAAATATTGATACGCTTTTGACTTTGTATACATTACAGTTTTGAAATCGTGATTTTTGTACGTTTACAAATCGTATGTATGTAAGTACGAGTATATATGTGCGTAAGATTTTCAGCCAGTATGATGTGTAATACAATTTTCGTGAGAATTAGCACTAAACTTTCAATTGAAAATTTAAACTTTGACGACTTAATAACATACTAATTTCATACATGTTCAATGATATCTAGCCTTTAATAAGGTTAATGATAGGAATAAAAAATTTAAATCTACATTTATGTATGAAGGCTTCTATGGTATTTCATAAGTTGAATAAAAATCAAAATTACATTATACTATCCAGAAGTTAATATATCGTAATTATTAGTGTTTCGTAAAGATGGAACAATTTATCTCAGATTAATCTCATACTTCAATAGTGGAGGTCATGTAAGAACAAAGAATGATAAAATTGCATTAAAAAGATGGGCTGATAGCATAATTCAAGTTATACCTCAAAAGTTCGTCGGTAGTCTCGAGGTAGAGTTTCGGGCTCGTACACAATATGAGGTCCGTGGTTTAATCCCAGATGCCGGCAAACTCCCTTTTCGCGACAAAAGCTTTAAGCTTACTGTGAAAGGTGTATAAGGTTGCAAGTATTTGGATTTATAAAAAAAATCTAGATATATCTTTTTTTAAAAAAAAAAAACTGGTTTATGTGTTATTCCCACGTACAGCACGTGATATCTGGTGAGCGCTGCTCAATAAAAAATGTCCAGCTACGGAGGGATGAGCACTAACTACATCCTTAAGTTAACTAACATTTGTTTTAACACATACTTACTCCTTCCTGTGAAAAGCTAATATGTAAGAAATAAACTTTTACAAATTATAACTTACCATGAAAAATGTAAGTACTTCGGGCAAAGCTATGAATAACAGTGTCATAATAATAATAATAACAACGTAAAATGATTTCATCACGTATTCTTCAGGAACGTGATGGTAGGACTCTGTTTCGGTATTAGGGTCATTATAATAATAAAAAGAACCTACCTACCTTCCAATGCTCACATACTTTTTATAAATAATATTATTTGTTTTAATATGGACAATAATTAAACTTCTTTACGTGCTAAGCGTGCCCTTAAAATATTGGCTAAGTATAGTACGATTATTTTACTAATGCCTTATGATAATAAAGTAAAGTAAAAATAATCTTCCAATAAATCTTAAGAATTACTGAACAGACACCTCATCTGCATAACTAATAAACTGTTTAATCTCTCTTGAGCAGGAAACATGAAAAGTATCCCGATGCTTACGATTCAACTAAGGCTGGTTTAAGTGCACTTTACTCATGACATGTTCACCAATTCACTAAGAGGGGTTGCAGACTTTTAAATAATATTACAACTATCAAATGTGTGGATCTGTATTTGGTCTCAGTGATATTTTTTTTTTTTTTTTTAAAAAAGATATATCTGGGTTTTGTTATAAACCCAAATACAACCTTATACACCTTTCACAGTAAGCTAAAAGCTTGTGTCGTCAAAGGGGAGTTTGCCGGCACCTGGGATCGAACCCCGAACCTCATGTTCATTAGGCCGAGACTCTACCTCCAGGCTACCGACGAACTCTCCTCCTAAAATATCTCCTCATATTTGTTAAAGAATTTTAGTTTTAAACACTTCAAATTAAGTCTTATTTCTAGGGGGGAGAGGGACTTTTCCACTTTTAATACTGATTTTGTCTACTTTCAAGCTAATTTATTGAAGTACCAATTTTTATCAAAGAAATAACATTCATAGATAGATACTGCAAATTATAATTCTACAAAAAAGTAAAAAAAGACGTCATAAATGACTTGTTTTTCAAAGTATGAGATACTTATATTTTTCGAAAACAGTAAAATAAATTTAGGTAAAATATTCGAAAATTCTCCGCAATTTGGGCAACGATAAAAATAATAAAATAATGTATGTAGATACTGAAATTAAATTCACGACACCATTACGTACAACTATTCTATGGAGATAATATCGCGACATCACGATACCTATTGTACGCAGAAAGAAGTTGCATGCATTTTATGTGTAGTGTAGAATAGAGTTAACATTTTTGTATCAAATGTAGATATCTCATACAAGGTTGTATAACTGTTTGTATGCAAAATGTAAGCGTCTTTTGTACCTAGTACAATATATTATTATGTACTGTTTGGAGTACCTAACGAATATTTGTTTTTAATATTATTTGTTCCCGTACTTTATGGAGCGTGCGTTCGAATCGTTTAGAAGTTTTAGAATACATCTTATGTTATGTTAATAACATATTATTCTTATATTATTATTTAAATGCGTCTCCACTTTTATGGTAGAGAAATATATACAAAATCTGAGAACGATTCAAATAAGAGAAATATATTTTTATTAAATATTAAAAGAGTTTTAATCGAACCATTCTGTGAAGTTCCCGGCAAAGTAGAAGTTCCTTACTATTTTCTGTAAGTTTCGAGTGTCTTATTAAAGGCAGGCAGGTGTTAGTTAAATATTTCATAAAGTTGTTTAATATATTTAATTAAAGCGACGAGGTATGCCACTTATCATGAATATCTAGCGCAAAGAGGACAACTTACATATACAGTTACTCCACTGATTGTTACACTTGTGAGAGTCAACTGACTTCAAGAAAAATATTTGATTTATTTACTGTTTTTACTCAAGGAAGGTGTTTATAAATTATGAAAAGAATAAACTCAATAATAGTAGGTATAAAAATATACAAATAAATTTTTTAACATGGATAAAATGATATAAGTGTTTTAATACGATAGTATAATATAGAATGAAATGTATTTATGAAATGTAGGTACCAAGAATACATTTTGTTTTGAGCCAACATATACCAATCAATCATTCGTCACACACTAGTTGTGATCGACCTATCCACTCAACCACGAAATTCTTCAATCTGCCCTGGCTGAACGCTGAGCAAAATTTGTCAATGTAGGTAAAATATTGTTGGTCTCTATAAGGTGGATATGTTTAATTAATATGATTAAATATCCTGTATATATGTATTTTTGTGTCTGTATTAATTGTTATGTTGTTCAATAAAATATTATAATTATAGATCAAGTGGTAATGGACTTGTCATATGGTTAAGTAAAGAACCGAGAAAAGGACACTCAGGATCCTTAAATGGAGGCCTGGGGATGAAAAAAGACAAATTGGTCGGCTAATATAATTCCTTTTACCGCAAAATTTAAAGAGAATCATGAAAAAATATGGATGAGGCCTACAGGCATTGAAGAGAAAGTTTTTGATTAAAAAGAAGAGATTATCTAAATGTTTCTGTAGCGAAAGTTATATAATATGTGTGTATATTGTAAAACATTACTATGGTATGGAGGTATCTACATTGCTACGAAATCAAACAACGTATTTGATCCTAGCTTAATTACTGACCGTATTAAAATGTCCTGTGGGACGAATGGACGAGGTAATGGATATCAATACAGGGAATAGGTAATATAATTATGTAGTAGATAGGAAATCTGTTGTACGTATATGTTAACCTAGGACTAATAATATGTCTCTAATCATTATGCTCAATATCATAAACTCCTTCTTGTTTTCACGCAAATAGTAAAATATTTCAGAAGACTGAAAACAAAGAAATGTATCAAATTACCTACTGAATATGGGTGTTTTGTACCTGATTTCTGATATAAGGAACACAAATGATTACTTGCTTACAAAGAGTTCTATGTAATTAATGGTATTATAATTTTATCTCAAGTTGTGTAATGTAGATACTTATTCGGTTTTTCGAGTCGTTCAATCCGAAACCCATATTAAATTTATTATTTTGTTCTATTCACGTAGCTGGCATTGATAGTTTTTGTAAATAAATTTAAATATCAGAAAATAGTTGGGTATAGAAATTTATTTTCCATTAGGTAATGAGAAAAGAAATAAGTCTGAGCCGTGTCCTTCATGGAACTTAATGCATAAATGTTTATATTTTTGTATGAGAAAGGAGTATTATTTAAAGGAATCTGCAATCAAATCACGTGCAAAACGTCACCACTAAGCTATTGTTTTTGTAAACTTTATAGGTATATTAATATATACATAGTTTATACATATATACAAAAGTGTAACGAATATAACGACCAACAAGACTGTCTACAGCACGTCTATGTATTAAGAAAAATGTTTCATTATCACCAAACATAAAATCTTCAACCATTTTTCATTCATCTCCCTAGTACCCCCTAATAAAAACTGTATTCTGCCACACCACCCTATGAGATTGCTACTACTACTACTACTGATTGATGGACACAAATTGGAAATGGGCCGCAGCGAAATGAAGAAGGGACCTCCAGCCGGGTTGGTCAAGTCCTGCGAGGGAAGGGGGTTTGTGAGAGACATGACATGAGTAACTTATTATCTGATACTTTGGAAGGTGAACTTTTCGAATAAACTCGAATATTTTTATGACTCGTTTTTACGATGTTAAATTTTTCTGTTGTGTTACAAAAGCTAGTGTAATAATACCTGTGTGAAAATGAATATTTCTCTCTCATCCAAAATATATTCTCATAAAAACTACACGACATGATTTCTATTGAGCCGTGAGAATGTTAGTGTAGGAATACATTGATATGAATGTATGAGGGGACATTAAAGTACTTACTTACATAATAATATGAGATCTAGAAAAAGACAACGGTAAAATATTATGTACCGCATAGAATATATCGAAGTGGTATTTTTGAGAGTGGAATAACTTCCTCAAAATATCCTAAAAAATACTGCAATAAAATATCCATTGTACGTCGAATGCTTTGAAACTTTATAATATACGAGCATTAAAATGACTTTATTTGCTTATTGCTAGGAAGTTTGCAAAACAAGGTAGCGATTATATGAGATGTAAAGATTTTTTATCACTTAGTATTTTTCAGCAGCCTGAAAAGCGATCTCCCTCTCCTTTCTCATTGTTGCGAATGTATAAGAAGACAGGGACACATTTATATTTACTCGTTTCTTTTTTTTAGGACTGTGGAAATGTCACCAGTTGCGGAACTAAACAACTTTTTTTACGATTATGTCCATGATGGGTTAACTGAACTGATTCCAGTCTTCCTGTTTCACCCCTTATCATTTCAAATGTCGTTTAGATGTCGTTTCAAATCTCTCAGAGTATTTAAAATATTCGCACAGGGGTCGTTAAGAGCTTTGATATATTTATTTGAATCTTTCTCACTCATTTTACAAAGGGTAGTGTTTATCGCGCGAATAAATTCGACATTAAGTATTTTTGGCTTTAAATTGGATGCTTTTATCGCTCGAGCGTAATTTTAGTGTCTTGAGAGTGTCACTTTTCGACATAATAAGATGATTCAAATATTTTAAAATGAGAATAAAATAATTTAAACCTAAGTCTCACATAGCTTGTAAACGGTTATATTATTATTTTGTCTGCAGAAAGGTGTAATAACAACTCTACTGCTAGAGATAGGGAAAACATTCCCTTTGTGAGAGAACAAATTATTATCATTATAACAATATACAGATGACATTACACAAACAATAAAGAAAATTCATTTCGAAATTAATTTAAAATATTATCAAAAAACCTTCTTTAAAAACGTTTCATAGTAGTTACTATTTTAAAATTAAAAATTTAGTCATTGAGGTAAAACTTTGGAAAATTCAAAGTTTAAAAAAAAACACATTTTGAGTTAAATTCATTTTAGTTTTTGATTCGCGTCTTACCCATCTTTACAAATGCAGTTAATTGAAAAAATCGACACAAGTTCGTCGGTAGCCTGGAGGTAGAGTCTCGGCCTTCAGAACAAGGGGTCCGTGGTTAGATCCCATGTGCCGGCAAACTCCCCTTTCACGGCACAAGCTTTTAGCTTAGTGTGAAAGGTGTATAAGGTTGTATTTGGGTTAGTAACAAACCCAGATATATCTTTTTTTTAAAAAAAAAATGTTGCTGACGTTTTTGTACATACCTGAAACAAAAAGAAAACACACAACATTAGTCAAATACGTATTGATCATCGACATTATATGTATAAATAGTAGGTATATCATGTTGTTTTTTTAAACAAGGTATTGATTAAACCTTTCTCATAAAAGTTTTCAAAGTCACAACTTCATATCAAACTACAGAGTAGTAATCGTATCAATGCTAATTATTTTTATGGACCATTGCTTCGGCAACTATTAAGTATCTACATACGTATATATCTATCTATCGTTCAGCTACCCATAATATACTTCGTTAACCGATGAAAATTCTATACATAAAACACATAATATAACTTGATGACTTTTCAACGAATTCAACTGTATATATAGAGTCGTTGTTATAGTAGAAGTATTGTAAAATTTATCCATTAGAATTCTATCACGAAATTCGGTTCGTGTTATTACACTACTTTGTCCCGTCTACCGTTTACTAGAAGTTAGTAGAAGCACAGTAGTTGAAGAGGTACCTACCCAGTATAGTAATAAAGGATTATATCGGGATCGTTCTTTTTTTTCATTATTATTTTCTTTTCTTTAACAACAAACTGCAAACGAAATAATCACCACGGGAACGACAATACAACCAGAGATGTAATAGTTATAGTAGTTCAAGTAGGTACTTATAAAAATATCGGTTCAAAAGGAAAATTCATCCCAAACCTATTCCGTTTTACTTTCCCATTGTCTCCCTAGTAGAACGTAAATGTTAACAGCGTCCTCACTTCAAGTACCAGGAAAAATCCTTACTAACTTAAGACTTCTTTATTTCCCTTTTATTATTGTTATTATTATAGTTTTTTTTGTGTCTTTTGTAAGTAATAGAAAATCTTTAAGATTTCAAGACGACTTTTGTGTTACAATGTGCATGCTGTTTCAGGTATGCATACATAAAGAATTGTTTGTAAATAAAATAAGACAGTTTAAAAATATCTATTTATATTATTTAGCCATTATTTATTTATTTTTATTTATTTATTTTATTCTTCTTGCATATCATCATTCATTATAAAAACAAATAGGAATGGACAATTCATACAGATCAAGTTATTTCTGAACTAAGATACGCATCTTGTGTTATGGGTAATAATGCGACGATACACAAATACAATGTAACAAACACATTCATATTAAGTCAGTCTGCTAGGTGTCATTCTAAGTATAATTCATACTTATAAAATATCTAAAAAAAATTAAAGCAGTTTAGAGTTCTCTGTTAAAGGAAGTTTAATTTACAGTTTAATAACAATTTACTCAAATTTAGCAAAAAGTTTTGACACTGAATTTTTCGTATTGTGACACAAAGACGATGCTTTATTTGAACGGTCTATACTTATCGATTTGTGGGATATAAAAATAAATTATGTATAATATTGTGTGCGATTCCATATGTATGAATATTTTTAGTGCTATAACTAAAGTAAACTTTTCCCCTCATTTATCTCACTATCCTTCCGATTCTACCTGGAACGAATAAGGGAACAAAGCATTTCAAAAATTTCCAGGTCCTTTGGCGCCAGAGGAAAATCGATAGAAGACATTTAAAGCGTAAAAGTTATATCATTATTTGCTAGGTGGATAGACATCTATAGCTGTAACTGTCTATACATACAATTTGATAATAATATAATATATAACTATTGATATCAATAAAGACGTACAAATAATCATACAGTTCATTTAATTCAGGTAGGTTATCATAGTTGAATAAAAATATTAAAATAGATTAGTTTTTCTTCAATAAGTTAGATATTTATGTATGTTATTATCAAGTCAGTTGAAAAAATTATAAATTATATTCGTTTAGTACATTACGTACATGAACGAACCAATTTTATATTAAAATTTTCTCTAATATTACTATCATGCGCATTTTATTTATACGATTATGGCATTTTACATAAGTAAATAGAAAATGGACGAAAGAAACATAGTATTCAATGAATCACACGTTATGTATTGAAAATGTAGAATGTCGTATTCGTGATATTTTGCGAATATCTTGAAGAAACTAGTAACTATATAGACTATATAAAGTAGTTTTATATCCATCTGTCTATGGCGGTTCATGACATATTTTGGATGATGAGGACACGAGCTGCGACTGCGGGGAGGTGCAGAATGATTCTCACTTATTTCAATGCCCGCTGATGCGGAATGCACGTGGTTAGAATGACGTCATTATGGCAAATGACAAAACAATATACGTCGCTGCATAATGGAGTGACAAGGTCTTAAGTCCGGACCCGAAAATTAAAGTAGGTATCTATTCCTCAAGTGGGGTAGCGAGAGGCATAATTATCAAGTGGGGTAGCGAGAGGCATAATTCCTCAAGTGGGGTAGCGAGAGGCATAATTATCAAGTGGGGTAGCGAGAGGCATAATTCCTCAAGTGGGGTAGCGAGAGGCATAATTATCAAGTGGGGTAGCGAGAGGCATAATTCCTCAAGTGGGGTAGCAAGAGGCATAACTGCAGCATGTAACGAACATACAGATTGCAGTATGTGTATGATAAAATAAAACACAATTCAGGATGAATTAATTGCTTACTTCAATGCAGATATGAAGTTTTTTCACATCATCTAAATCATTTAGATATTTTCATACTACGTACTTACTTCTAAGGTATTGAGAAAATATGCCTATTATAAACAAATATAATATTATTATACAAATGGTAGGAACATCGGGAGGAATATTAGTACTAATACGTAATAATATTAAGACGCATAGCTATAATAAACAATACCATTATCATGTTTACTTTAGCATCATAATTCAAATGTTAATGTGTGTAGTACGGAGAAAATTGGATACGTATCCTAGTAGGCATACATACATTATATTCTACCTTATATCAACAAACTTATATTGTTACTGTAGGTATAATCTTATGTAGGTATATTTCACACCAGCCTCTTCTGACAAATATTCTTTAGTTCAAAATTGATATGCACGATATTGCTAAAGAAATAATTGAATAAACAAAAACACTAATTTGAAGAAGAAGAAGAAGAACACTGGGTTAGTTGGAAGATATTGCGCTTCAGCGATAAACTCGCCCATTGCACAAAATTATGTATTCAGTTGTAATGTTGTCATGTTTTTGTATTCTTTGTATACTGATTTTGTGCAATAAAGATTATTATTATTATTTTTATTATTTACTTCAAAATAAAAATTCGGACATACATAATGATGTCCATCGCCAGTTAAAATAATCAGTTAAAGCCAAAAGATTAACAGGTAAACAATGATAATGATTAAGGTGGAGTAGTGTTTAAAAACTTTTTTCACTCCACTATATCAAACTCGAAAAAAATTCCCTTTATTCTAAGCATTACTACATTATTAACAACACTGTCAAAATGAATTTTTACTGTTACCTATACAATAGGATACATTTCAGTTTCTTTGTTTCATTCAGGCGAAATTTTTAATTTAAAATGAATTACATAGAACCTTATTGTTAAATTCAACATGTTAATTATTTTCTTTGAAGTGATGTAGAGTACATTCTAAATAATTAATTTGATTTAATTTTCTTTGAATTCAGTATATTGTCATTATCGCGTGTTACGATTGGCGGTTTTAATTCATTGTAGTGAATAGAAATTGTAATTATTTTACGTTCTATTTATTTATTCATAGTATATTGTAAAGTACAGAACTTACTTTTTGTAAATACGTACCTATTTTTACATACATATCTAGAATACTATTTTTTCTATTTCTTTGACATTGTTATTACAATTTAATTTTTGAGTTTGTACCTTTGTGTTAGTTGGATAAAATCACGTCTTTGTGAATCACTCAAAGAACATACTCGACACTCTGTTTATATTTACTGCATGTAATTTGAATGTATTTCTATTTAAAATTGTTAAATTGTGGATGAAAATAACCTAAAGGTTATTAAATTGTGGATGAAAATAACCTATGACATGTAAGAATGGTATGTTAAGTGTGTGCGGATATTTTTTTTTTATATTTATTGATTACATCTCAATTTTTTTTACTGAAATAAGGTATGTAAAAATATGCAGATACTTGAAAACCGTTACATGCCTTGATCACGTGTGTCAAATTTCAAATAATCCAGTGAATAAAGAAGAAGCAAATGAATTGTAGTAAGAGGTGTACGAAGTGAAAATAAAGAATTATAAAAATGAGTCACGTTTGCTTCCGTTTTCTCTGCCTAAATTACAGGGAATGCTACGTTTAGGGGTAGACGTATAATGCATCTCAAAATAATAACTTGCCCTTTGAATAAAGTACATTAATTCAATATCGAAACCATTCATACTTTTTGCATTTCACCATTTTGCAATAATTATCGAAGACACCCTTGATAAACGAATTCCTTGCCCTATGTATTTTCACGTTTAAGTTTAAACCAATACTATACACAACTTTGTATTGAAATTACAAGGTGCAACTATGAAAGTGACTCTCTAGATGAAAAGTTGAAATAAATCACATTTATATATAATATGTATGTACATTATATTATGTAGTACAAAAGCTTTGAACTTGCATAGTAAAAGCACAAGTTTAAGTTTCAATTCACCTTCATCTTGCTGACTATTATTATATTTATGCAGTTGAAACGTTTATGTAGCATGTACGGAGGAAAGTTACTACATATCAACAGTGGTTAGTGAAATAAATGTTGTCACATAAAGGAGTACCTATCTACAATATAAAACTGAAAAGTGTATGAAAGTGTTTTTCAAAATTATTGTTTTGTTGTAATTTTTTCGAATTGACTTTGTCTTAGCGTTCTCAATAATATTGATACGAATTAATAATACCTATTGGTGTAAGAAATGACTTTCAAATAAGTTAAGAGTAAACCTAAAAATTAGATAAAGATAGCCATAAAAAAATATCACATTATCAAATTCTAATAAACAATTCTAATAAACAAAAAAAGTAATAAACAATTCTACGTAGAGGTAGAATAACTGAAAAAAGTGACTATTTACCAACCTTTTCATAACTATACGAAGGTAATGATTGTATTAACGTTCACCAATGTATTCTACAAGAAAATAGAAAGCAGAAAATTGCTAAAATATAATCAATTATGAGGTACCTATAATATTTGTAAATTTAGTCTGTAAGTTGCTAGATATTTTATTATAAATAATGTAGGTGTATGGTATCGCCACATTCACAGGGAGAACAAAGTTAAAGTTCACGTTGAAACTTACTACTCTTCGAGTGCAACCAGTAGACAAAAACACTTTACTTAAGAAACTAACAAGTAGTACGAGTGGTAAATACTTACCTACCTACCTTAGTAGTTTCTACTTAAATTTATACTGAAACACACTGCTTAGTAAATAGATGATATTATAAGTAACACTTATAATAATGGAGTGAAAAGCTAATGAGCTGTAAATACACCCTACACCGTGTTTTGCAAAAACATACATTAAAACTATACAGAATCTTTGCTTGTGTGAAACGTTGACATTAGCACAAACCATGCATCTGAATCAAAGTTCAAATGAATTGGTTAAATGATTATATTACATTAGTGAAAATCAGCTAACAATACCTATATCCTTTTAATCATATACCTACACGTACGATAACTTACTGTAAAGGCATAATTATTGTATCACTCTGGAAATCAGTGGGGTGTAAAATTTGTTTCATATCTTTCTTTTTTTGGCAATGTGAATTCGTGTATTGGGTGCAAACTTCTATCTGTTTTCAAGCACAATATTGTAATGTTTTAAACATTTTTCAATTTTAGTCGTTAATGTGTAGGTATTAGAATCGGATTATAACTAATTTCAGGTAATTCAGGTGCCTATAATTAAAAAAGAAAGCTTTAATACAACAAGTTGTTAGCTTTAATAAACAAATGTGCTTTAGAAAAGAATAGTGTATTTAGTTCCTATTCATTCATGTAAAGATTATACTTATTAAAACACACAAGTATACAAAATAACTTTGTTTTACCGAGACATTATGTTTTTATGCAGACACACATTTAATAAAATTTATGAAGCGATCAGTTAATATGTATGGCCTTAAAAATGCCTAAAGAGAAAACAAAATACATGCCCATAAATGGACCCCGATACCCAGCAAGTTAAGTCTACTAATTAGTCTTTATAAAACACTCATTCAACCTGTCCAGAATGTTGAACAGTAAGTAGAGTTGATATACTCATAAATGCTCTAGAGACGTTTGAAAAAAGGTTCTGTGTAAAATTTATGGTTCCATTTGCAATTGCAGAGAATGACGTATCAGGTATAACCAGGAGTTGCGCAATCCATATGGAGACCCTTTGATAACACACATAATTTTAATCTGGAGACTTGCATAGAGAAGATTTCCACTTTTTTCTGTTTTTGTGTGTTTTGTTATATGCCCTGTCCACTATGGGACTTGCGGTGGGGAGAAGATTTGTTAAGCGTAGAATTTCGAATAAATTGAAGTCCTCAAACTTCTGCTTTATCCAGGCGGTTGGTAGGTTTGCTTTAATGTCTTGTAAAAGGCAAACCTCTTCAATTCGGTGACGAGGCATGTCTCCCACTGCGAATGCCTTAGTTTTTAACATAACTGAGAGACAACTTGCATCTCATATTTATAACATTTTCATTGTTTTCCGACTAGCTAATTTGGAGATGCCGTAAGGGCATAGATAAAAACATACAATACCTACACCGTAATATTGTGTTTAACTTTTATATTAGGTAAGTATAGGTATATATCCTCTGTCATTTAACGGTAACGGTATTAACATTGTGTAGGTATCTATACAATTTTCAGAATCGGATGATACGGCAGTATTAATGTACAAAGTTGATACTACGATTGGCTTCGTTTTATTAACTTTTAAACAACTTTTGCTAAAGCAAACGTTTGCTAGAAATTTTATACCCCGTTTTGATAGTTTCTCTACTTGTAATAATAATGGTATAAAGGTAGGTCCTGCCTATCAGTGGTGCAACCAAATATTTTTATTTATTTATTTATTTATTTATTCTTTTTGCACATCATCATTACATAACAGTGTTAACAAAATAATATAAAATTTTAGAAACTAGGACGATGTGCAGTGGCGAGATTATCACTATAAAGTGATTTCTTCCATCTAACCACGACACATTGACATGAAACTAGTAAAAACAAATTTACTTACAAAAAAACATACAAAATATCAAAACACAACAAAAGAAAAACAAAAACAAAATTTAAAATAATATATTTGTGACACACACCCAGCATGTGGTAGGGATTATGGATCAGAGGAGGGGGAGGGGGCTAGGGAACGGATACTGAGTTAGAAGATAGCATTTTTTCCTTAACATAAGATTTAAAGACATTGAACGATTGTGAAACTCTATGCGAAGAAGGAAGATTATTCCAACAACGAGCACCATAAACTGAGAATGATTTCGAGAAATAATTGGTACTGTGTGTAGGAATTGCCAGAAGACGCTCGTTATTGGATCGCAATGGTAGGCCATGGCTCGCTAAATACTCGAAATTTTCTTTTAAATAATAGGGAGAAGACGTGGAATAGAGTATTTTGTAAACAAGTGATAGAATATGAAGTTCACGTCTTTGATGCACAGTTAGCCACTTAAGATTGACTCGATACTGGGAGATATGATCAGACCTCTTGAGATTGAAAATAAATCGGATACCATAATTCTGAAGTCTCTCAAGTTTATTTGACAGGTCTTGGTTGATATCGAGATACACTGCATTAGCATAATCTATGAGAGGCAGCAGCAGAGATTGAACAAGTAAGGTTTTGATTTTAGTTGGAAGGAACATTTGATATCTTTTAAGAGAATGCAGTGAATAGAAAAATTTTCGTCGGATTGTATTCATATGCTGCTGCCAGGTTAGTTTTTGGTCCATAATCACACCAAGGTTCTTCACTGTTGCTGAATAAGGGATTATATCTGAGTTCATTGTTGTATTGGGCACGGTCATGGATTTGAGTTTTGAAATGTGATAATGACTGCCGAGGAAAATTGATTGAGATTTTGTAGGATTTATGATAAGTCCATGATTCGTTGCCCAAACTGAAATTTTTTGCAGACATTCGGATATATTTTCAACAGCGGCAGAAGTATTTTCTATATTAAAATGAGTGTAAATCTGAAGGTCATCTGCATATAAGTGATAATGACAAGTGTTAATAAAGCGTGACACAGGGCTTATAAAAATTGAGAAGAGGAGAGGAGAAAGTATTCCGCCCTGAGGTACACCTGATCTGAGTTCCGCCCATTCAGAGACAGCGCCACCAGGCAGTCGAACACACTGGAAACGTCCCTTTAGATAGGATTCAAACCAAAGGGAGCATGAGTGTGAAATATTAAGGCTTTCCAGTGTCGCAATCAACAAGTCAAAGTCCACAGTATTAAATGCTGTGCTAAAATCAAGTAACGTCAGTAACGTCAACTGCCGATTGTCCATTGCAAGTCTGATATCGTCTGAAATTTTAATTAGAGCAGTTGTGGTGCTATGACCCTCACGAAAACCTGACTGGAAGTTATTATGGAGATTATTTTGGGAAATAAAAATATTTAGCTGATTATAGGCAAGTCTTTCTATGACCTTGGAAAAAAAGGGGAGGATCGAGATTGGACGAAAATCGGCTGGACATGATGATGCTGCCTTCTTTGGAAGTGGTACAACGTATGCCTTCTTCCATTCTCTCGGAAAAACATTGTGTGAGAATGAAAAATTTATAATATGTGTTATATGAGGTAAGATTAAATGAAAAAAAGGCAAAATGAAGGAAAAACAAACATCATCACATCCAGTGGCCTTGGACTTTATGGACTTTACAGACTGTTGGACATCAGCATCCGTAACTTCAGTGAAATTAAACATATCACAGGGGGGTTTGGGCTGAGCATGTATTGAGACTAGTGATCTAGACTTAGCGGCGCTATCCAGAACAAGCGGGGGAGTGGCAAATTGAGAGTTTAACAAATTGGGATCTAGATCTATGGCATCGTGCATCTTACTATTTTGAGGTAGTCCAAGCGAGCCAAGACGCTTCCATGCTTGAGATTGTGTACAGTTATTAAATAGATCGTGAGTGTATGCAATTTTGGCATTTCTACATTTTTTTGTACATAAGTTACGAAGAGTCTTGTATGCAAACCAGTTTTTGTCACAGGGGGAAATTTTATGTTTGACACGAGCCCTGTCTCGGCGAGCCATGAGTTTTTTAATCTCTTCAGTGATCCACTGAACTGGCAAATTTTTTATTCTAACTTTTCTTAGTGGTGCATGCTTATTATATAGTTGTTCTATATTTCTATTGAGAGTTTCAACTTTTTCATCAATTGAATTTGCCAGTGTGATGTCATCCCACTTTAGAGATTCCGCTTCAATGAGCAGAGCATCGTTGTCAACATGACGAAGAGAGCGCGCATATACAACCTTGGGTTTGGGTTTGGGGACCTTTATAGAGTATTGTAGAAATAGAAGATCATGGTGTGAGAAACCTCCAGCTGTAAGTTGACCATGAGCCTTTACCATGTTAAGTTGGGAAACAATTATAAAATCAATTAGAGATTGAGAATTCTGAAGTATGTGTGTAGGCTGAAGTGGGAGAATATTCAAACTAGTAGAAAACATTAGCTGCTGGAGTCTCGCTGATCGGAAGTCATGCTTCAAAAGACAAGTGTTTAGGTCACCCATAACGACAATATTGTGAAATTTGGAAGAAATATCTTCAAGAACAGGCTCCACTTTTCCAAAGTAATCTGATACGGGTGGACAGTAAATGACGCCGAAGACAACAGTAGAATGTAAAATATTTACCTTGATGAAGAGAAACTCCGGATCCGCAATGCCATGAGTAGTGGATTGTGATATGATTTCATATTGTAAATCTTCTCGAAGATAAATGCAAACCCCACCACCACGTCGTTCAACTCGATCGTTTCGAATAAGTGAAAATCCTGGAATATCAAAAAGTGAAGAAGGTAAAGATGGTTTCAGCCATGATTCAGAAATCAATATAGCATGAATGTTAGCACCATGAAAAGTTGCCAACAATTCCGTGTGATGACTTGCTACACTTTGGGCATTAATGTGACAAACCCGCAAGTGTTTGGAATTGTATGAAAAAGAGTTTTTGAGAGTAGTATGAAGATCAGCAATCCCGTTACTAGAAGAGTTGAGAGAATCTGCAGCATCCGAAGAGGAAGGTGAAAATGGAAAGGAATTTGGTGATATAGAAGAATTTAAAGGTGAGGTGGAAGTATAGGAAGGATTTAGTTGTGTGTGTGTGTACATATAAATAACAATATATTTTCAAGTTTAGATAGAAAAAAAAACAAAACAATACAAAACAAATGTAATAGATATAGTACAACCACCCCAGCACATTCCACGCAAAAGGAATAGCGAACATTGTAAATAACCGAAGAGGTATCTATTATTTTACAATAATAATATATATGGTTTATGTGCATATTATGCACATAAACCATAGTAAGCATCAATAACATCAGCAACAAGTTTGATATGAAAACAACAGTATAATAACAATAATGATTGATTAATAAACTATATTCAGATGAACAAAATTTTAAAACACTATATAATAACTTATATGTATATACAGAAGCATCGCATTAAAACATTGTTATAAAAATAAAAAAAAGATACTCAACACTAACCTGTGCAATGCAACACAACGCAACATAACATTGAGTAATAAAATATAAAATTCCAATAAATATACATAACAGAACTGCAATATTATATAAAATTCTAATGAACATTTTCGTAATCAGAAAAAAGTAAACATCGAATCTAAGCTTTGACAGAAGTTTCACATTCTAATCAAATAAACTCATAGATAACATCAACCTGCAAATAAAGAAAGGATAAATATTTAAATAAAAGGTATATACACATGGTCACACCCGCCATCAAATACATTGGATGTCAAACCTGGGCGCGCGTCACCCAATAGATTGATATAGCCATGGACAATGAATATCGATATTAAGAAAGTTCGTGAATATAATCTATGGTATTATCACGTTGGTAAGCCTGTGAAATAAAAAAAATATTTACAAAAAATCAGATCAGTCAGATGGAGCGGCCATCTTTGTTGCAAACTTCATAGTTATTTACTCTAACATGGGGCTCTGACAGTAAAAAAGTTTAAGTTCAAGTGTCAGAATGTGAATGTGAATCTAAATAGTGTATCTAAGCTATGATAGTGAATTTAACATAAAAATATCACCAAAATCACTCAATGCAGGTGCAATGTAGTCCAATAGTTCTGTGGTATTACATATAACTAAAATCACTTGTTAGTGCGGAGCCTCAGCTGTCTTCGATCGGACTCCACGCCATCCAAATCAGAGAGCCTACAAATCTTCTTAATGGAGTTATCAGGTAATTTAGCAATAATACTTCCATTGGCGGTCCAGCTATTACCTATTCCTAGTTTCTTCCTAGCCGCAGTTAACAAATCTAGTGCTCTCCGAGTGAGTGACTCGGTGAGCAGCCATTTTGATTTTTTCAATTTACTTTTTCTTTTCCATACATCGGCCTTGTGTTCATATGAATTGAATTTTATTAATATAGGTCTTGGCTTATCTGACTTTTTTCCTATTCTGTGCATGTCTCCAATACAACCTGGGTCTATTGCGAGGGGTGTCTCTTGTAGTGCAGCTTCCACAGTTAGGTCTTCTGGGGCGCCGTGCAGTAAGAGAAATTTTCTGCGTCGATATCTATCCATTTCCTCCAGCCGAGAGTCCACGTCATCTACCCTTTGCTCGAGAGCCTCAACCTTCTTCGTTAACGTATCTCGGAAGGCCCGGAACTCAGCCAAAAGATCAACGGGCTGTTGTTGAACGACTAACTTCTCCTGCAGATCCTTCATTTGCTGCCTCTGCTTCACAAGTTTCTCCTCGAGATCCCTCATCTGTCGTGTAAAAAACGCCTTTATTGATTTGATGTCGTTAGATTCCATTTCTTCCTAATTGCGCGAAAAATACCGGGATAATTTTATATAAATTATAATTTCATACGAGCGACGAAAAAAGTTGTAGTATTCGCGCCAAAAAAATTTTTATAACTCAGGTTTTTGAAAAAAATTGCATACTGTATTTTACGAATTCGTTTTAACATATCCTAGATTCATGTCTCAATACCTACTTAATTAATTGCACCTAATCACATGTATGAATTGCTAACCTGTTGCATAAGTTTTATTATTTTTCTTCATACCTATATTAAAGTTTATTTTCTCTGGGCATGCATCGCATGTATTCCTTCTTATAATGAATACGTAATGTTAAATAAAAAAGAGAAATAAATTTAAACATTTACTGATAAATACTTTTTTTAAGTACCTATATATTATTTTTATTTTATAATAATATAAACATACTTAATAGGAACAAACAATGCTCGTAGTATTGATTCAACTGTTAAAATGTCAGCTATATCAGCGATTTTCACATTCTCTCTCAAAATGTATGAAATTTGCTTTACCAAGCAAATTATATTATATGTAGGTACGTACATTACAATAGAGACGTTGTAATAATTTGATGAGACATGATCACCCTCAAGGAAAATGTATGCACAAGGTGAAACTTTCAAACGAAACTTTGTTAGAAGCTAGGAAATATTCTGCGTTAGATAGTATTTTTGTGTATTTGCAAGTATTTATGTATATGTATACGTACGTATATTTTGTTTAAAAACTTGTAAATAAATAAACTAATTCAGATTTCAGTAGTGATATTTATTTCCAAATTTTCATATATATCCATAAAAATAACGAGTAATCTTAAGATTTAATTTATGAAAAAAAATTCGATGTAAATATCATTACTCAATAATCAAAAATGTAATATCATTTGTAAATCAGTTACGTGGTTGTATATGATAGAATAATATATGTAGATATTGATGAAATGAAGGTTCTTACGCTATGTTGTAGGCGGATTTACGAAACCTTCTATGTGTTATTTTTTAGTTTTTTGTGTTTTAGAAAGATATACATGGGTTTTTGTTATTAACCTGAATACAACCTTATACACCTTTCACAGTAAGCTACTAAAAGCTTGTGCCGTGAAAGGGGAGTTTGCCGATACCTGGGATAGAACCGCGAAACTCGTGTTCATGAGGCCGAGACTCTACCTCCAGGCTACCGATGAACTAACATAAAACTATAATGTGAAATATATCGAATTACGTCTATAAATTCATAAAACTATAGAATTTCTTAGACACTTTCCACGTTACGAATCAGACACATGGATAATATCATCCGGGAAAACAGTTTTTTTTTATCTCCAATAAAATTTTAATAAATGCATATAGGAGATTTTATGAATCCAACGACGGTTTAGAGTTACATTCGTCCCGAATACTTATACGTATTTCGTAACACAATATTTCGTTATGTGTACCTACCGCATCATATGTACAGTTGCTTTGTAAAAATGGAAGGTACGTACAAATCTAATAATAAATATTTTCAGTAACAAAAATCACAATCTGCTACTACAAAATCACATATCTGCAGACCTAGAATGAGTAAAATACTTGTATAAATTAAGTGAAATGACAAAATAGAAAGAATCCTGACGAAAGCATTTGAAGCGACAATGTGATGTCATTTTAAATTTCTTTTGATAATTAATAAAGCAAGGCGATTTAGTCTCAAGATAAGCTCAATCTTACAACGTTTCTGCAGTATTCTAATTTATAAAAAAAACCGCTTGTCTAATCCTCTCCATCGTATCCTTAAAAATAATCACATATTAATAAAATGAATTATACTAATTAAAAATTTTAGTGCCCACCTTTTCAAATAAGTAATTAAAAAAAATGTATGTAAAACTGAAATGTGATGATCGTTCTGGGAAAAATAATTTTGAAAAAAACGTTTTTTTTTTTAGTCTACACGTAAAATTTGTTATTGTTCTTTTGGTATATGATGTTATTCACTCACCACAGAACTTCAGCTACATGCAGCGACGAACAAATTATTATTACATATTGTCAAGCGTAATAGTACCAGAGGGGAAATTTTATTATGAATTTTGTGTGTCGCAAAAATGTACGTAATATTATGGTGGTGAGAGAGGAGACACAAATTTATGAGTATCTGAAATGTTATATAATTTTGTAGCAGATAATTTTTGTACGAAATATGAACGGATTATTTATTACATGCATAGGTGGGTACTCTGGATGAATCATAAAGTGAAAAAGTGTTACTTTGCAATTTTGAAGGTTCTAGGCTAATGTGAGCAATTCAAGACTGTTCATGAATAGATACGTAATTTTTTAAACTTTTATTTATTTGTTCATATCTAACTGTACACAGATAAATTCCATTAAAAGGAATATCATAAAAAAAGTATTGGTATACTTATTGAATACCAAAAAGCAAATTTCACATTTTTTAAATGCAATCAATGTACACATGGTAAGTATATGGCAAAGGCACGATGTCTTCCACTACTGACCATTTCGGCAAATCACATATGTAAGTGTTTTGTTGATTGCAAATAATAAAAATGGAGAAAAATTCCTCACGGTCCCAATAAAATATATATTTTTGGAGGTATTTATTTTATCCCATTCTATATCCATGTAAAGCAAACAAAAATATGATTATAAGTTTTACTACTTACCTGCTTTGTTATGATGACCAAGGTTTCGACATGCGATGTCGTTTTCAAACTAAACCATTTGCATATGGATAAGAGGTTTAATTTGAAATTGACATAGTATGTGAAAACCTAGGTCTCTATAATAAAGTAACTAGTAAAATTTTGAATCATATTTTGTTTGGTTATCTACTATTAAAATATATCTATATCTTTATAATATTATTGATCTCTTCCAACTAATTCCAGTGTTCATTTTCTTTTGATATTACTTAATTTATTATTATATCAATGCGGATACAAACCCAATGTGGCGGTATAAGTTGACACTACTATTGTAATTAATTAACTTTGTCATCATTTAATGAATATACATGAAAAAATATAAAACTTTATTTATTTCTTATTTGAGTATACCTTCCAGTTTTTTTTTTGCAAAATAATAAAATTAATCAAAAGTATTTTAGCAAAAAAAATTGAAAAATAAACACATTTCCCAGTAATGGTTTGTTTCCTTCAATATTGAAATTTAATATTTCAAAATATTTTGTTAAATTGCCTTTTTTACATTTTTTTAGTAGGTATGTTATGTGGTAGGTAGATACAATATTGTAGAAAATTAGAATCATTAAAATTACGTAGGTATAATTAACAAAGGAAATATTAATAATGTGGCAAAAATTTTACGTATGAAAAAACATATAATATATATTTTTATCAATGGTATTAATCATAAAATTCCTGGGATTTTGTTCTCGTCTCATCGTTTGATATTATGGAAAAAACATATTTTATTATTTTCATGGAGATACACGAGTAATATAGTCGGTAGTTGTACGCTGAGATTATTAAGCGATGTATGGAAAAAATGCAATAATTAAATTTGCTGATCAAAATTGGAAATATATTTCATGCGATATTTACATCTCGCTGTTCATCCAATACGTTCGATACAATTATTATACAAATATTTACATGTGTAGGCACTATCACAATATGTAAAATAATTCGGAGATGGTTTAAGTTATATGCAAATAAATCTACAGTATATTCACCACCCTGTAATTTGCTAAATTGCCTATATGTAATAAGCCATTTATAAATTCATTTCTCTTACATTTTTCAATACAAAAAACATATATATTTCTACTAATACTAATATACCTATTATCAAATCTAATCTCTCTAAAACAGGTAGACATCGGACTACCTACATGTAATTAACATGCAGATTGTCCTCTCCGTGCTAATAAGAAAACAATACATTCAGAATGGGTTACATGCCTCATCGCTGATTTGTTGCTGTTGATTTTTCTAAATGTGTTGTTTATGAAAATATGTTTTTCACAGCACACTCGAAAACTTATAAAAAAGAGGGTGACCGGGTGGTTCCGTTCTATCTGCCTGCCCTACCTGGGTGACGAAGTAAGGGTAAAGTAAAGTAGGTATAATATAGTATATGAAATTGAGGGGTGCCAAACCAAAACGTTTCAAGTGCCAGAAAGTGCATTTTTCAGGAGAGACTTAAAACTGTTTAAATAAATAAATAACGCATATTTACATTTTTGCAACCTTTATTCATAAATTATTATTCTTTATTGAGGTATTATAAACATTCAATAAGCAATAAAAAAATCTTAGGTACCTACATGGAAATGGAATTTGAAAAAAAAATAAATGAACAAAACGTTTTAAGTGCCAACATTTGTGCAAGTCATAACGTTGTATGTGCCACTTTACTTGCACAACAGTTAGGTGAGTGGGGCGATTTTTAACCTGCAGGATTGCAATACTTGATGAGGTTTTCATAAAATAAAGTCTGTTCAAGAAATTTATGAGTGATTTCTGAAAAATATCCTTTGGCAACCAGAGTTAGGAGCATTGCTAATACAGCCTGGTTTTTATTTTGACTGGCTGTTCCTTTTCAATTTTCTGATTCTGATTTTTTAGAATTCTGCGTTGACGCACCTGCTTCATCAGCCATTTTTGCAATACTGATAGTGCAAGTGCAATTAACAAGGCACTTGCAACGTTATGACTTGCTAATGCAAGTTTCTACCACTAGGAGGCGAGATTTTTAACATTGTTTTAAATTAACAAGTAAAGGTCATTACATACACCCCAATTCACTAATAAAACACATTTGAGCCCATATGGCACTTACAACGTTTTGGTTTGGCACCCCTCAATTATACAGAAGTAAATATTCAAATATGTAAGCAATAAATTATCCAATTAAATTATCTATTAAAAAGTTTAACTAATCCTCTTAACCATAAACAGACCGCTGTCATAGCTTGTCAGACAAAATATAATTAGAATTATGTCGAATGTAGGTTGGTACCTACCTACATTCCTATTACCCACCCACTACTGTATATGTACCTTCTCCCAATTACCGCAACCAACTTTGTCTTAATCAAAACCGCAAATATTTACGAAATTTCAAATTCACATCCGATGCCCCTGTAGAGCATATACCGACTAAATGCCCCTGTACTATGTAACTAACTAAATTATCACCATTGTTGGAGATATATTAGTGGTTGAATATCGAAATTGAACAAATCTAAAAATTACATTTTTGAACTTAATTTACCTACCTAGGTATAGTCAAATTCTTTATCTTATAAAACGTGTGTGTGAAATATTAGAGAAAATGAATAAAAATTGGAATTTCTTAATTTTATTTCCATCAATATTCCATCAAATGGATTTGTTCACTTTTGATATTTTGTCACTCATATACATAAATAGAATTCTCTATATTCATTAGAGTTGTTATTCAAAAGGAAATATATTTAATTCTACTTTTACAGTTATTTATTCGTTAACGAACGAGCATTGTTTCAAACAGTTGAAATGTTATGGCGAGTTTAAAATATAATTGTTTCTGTATAAAATATATTTGATTGCAATATATTTTTCCTAATATTTCTACGTATTATAAAGAAAATTATCCGAATGAGTAATCGATTCAAAATAAACAGGCATCATAGTATTCGTAATCAAAAACTTAAATAATTGAGTGGTTAGAGATTCTAAAAACAGCGATGGTCAGAAAATCTCTGAACGAAATGTTTGGCATAATGAGCCCTTTAGTAAATATGAAGCATGAAGGAAATAATTTGTAAGTTTGCATGTATACCAAATATTCCAAATGAATGAAAAAAGATAAAAAAAAATACAAATTTAATGTAGGTACCTATGTACAAGGGACAGATGTTGAAAGATACCGAGTAAAGATTTTTTCACTATATTGTGTTATACTGAACGCAAAAGAGAAACGAGAGACTTTGTAAAAACACTCATTTCAATGGCCCTCGTTAAGCAGTTTAATGAGTAAATGAGCTTTTATATTAAGAGATGTACATTTTTTTCTACTTTGCACCATCTCCCGTCGCACGCTTTGAGCAATTATCATGTCGAGATAAAAATGTTCAGAAAGTTTTAAAACATATTAATAAAATCTTTACAATTTTTATTTCTCTTTGATGCATTCGGAAAAATTAACATTACGAACTTGTACATGATAATTTAAGTTTATTTTTATATTATAGAAATGGAAAGTAGTAACTTAACGTAGGTACCAAACTTTTATTATTATGTATTGACAGCTGCTAACCACTGTCAAAAGACGAAAAGCAGCATACTTTGGTCACATATTCCGTGGAGGAAAATATGCCCTTCTATAGCTTATAGTTAAGGGAAAGATACAGGGCAGATAGGGTTTGAGGCGTGAAAGAGCATCATGGCTCAAGAAGTTGCGGCAGTGGTTTGGAATACCAGATGCAGCAACCCTCATCAGACTGGCCAAGGATCGTGAGCAGTTTCAAGAGATAGTCACCAACCTCCGTTAAGAGCGGCATGAGAAGAAGAAAAAATACAGAAAAGGGAACTACGAGTATATATTTGGCATTTCATTATTACGAAGGAAGGTTTTGGTTAATTTGGAATAGCTCTAAGACATATCCAAAAAGGAAGATCTAAGTATGTCGTGTATACGAGTGTTAATGTTGCAATTGGTTATAATGAAAGTTTCTCGAAAAGAGAAGCTTTTTTGTACCCAGGACGAGATAAGATATAAATCGATAATTTGATAATTTTATTGAACGTTATAAACAATACAGATATAAAAATACATAGACCATTTTATAAAAACTTAAATCTAAACATCCTCCTTATAGAGACTTGTGTAAAGAGGGTATGTAGGTATAAGATCAAGTGCCTAATTCGGATTTCACAGTGTATTTTTCCCAAAATACAAGTAGACGTATAACAATATTTTGGTATTACGTGTTCTGAGTGTTTTTATGAACAAGATAGTTCCTTTCTTTTCCCCACCCGTATTGCTCGATTAGGCAAATACGTGCAGGTATCGGATGAAAGTTTTATGTGTGAAAAGAAAATGTTCCAAGTTTGAAGTTTTCTACAGAGTACGTAAATAAATTTCGTTATGCCGAAAAATTTTACGGTTGCGTCGTTACTAAAACGTAGTTTCATAAATTTAAACAGATATTGTTCGTCTTGAAAAATACTATCAAAGTTTAAAGAAACTCGCATGCAAAGTAAAAGTGGTACTAAATAGAAAGAAAAATATAATTTTATGTAGGTAGATATATCACATTTCAAATAACGTATGAAGATACATATTACTTTAGATTCACTTCAGAACCGTGACTAAATAATACAATCATGTATAAAATGTAGGATAAGATAATAAATGTTCATCAAAGCCTTACTTATATTCAAAGTGTTATAGATATCCTTGCATTATTTCAGAAGTCTCGTATACGTTGAAATACATAGTATTTTAAGAGAAAAGGTATTTCAAAACATTAGCGTCTACTGTCAACTGTATTAAAGCATACTACAAAATAGGTGTACCTACGTAGAAATAACGATATTTTGTATGGGAGAAAGTGAGAAGTACATAATATGTTTGTTAGTACGTTGGGATTTTAGAAAACAAAATCCAATTATTTAACAATAAAACTGTGTCCGTCGAATGAGTAGTTTCTGTACACAAACCTGAAATTCAATGCAGACAGTTAAATTGTACATGTGTCAGAAATACTATATACAGTTTAGACAATAGTACGTACAGACAACATGAATATTTACTAGGAGTAAATTTGATGCGATATTTATTTTCTTATTTGAAATGATTATTATTTGATTATTCAAGGGTTTCTGCGTTTATATCGTAAAAAAATATATTTAAACATTTTAAAGAATGTGTAAAACAACAACACATTTTATTTTTCACACTGATACTTATTAAAAATTGAGCGTTTTCGTCAAAATTGCTTGACGTTTTCAAGAGAACAAGATAGCCTGACGAGTTCTCGGGAAAATGTCAAACTATATTGACGAAAGCGCTTGAATTATATATTTATTTAAATTAAATTAAAAATTAACGGTGTTGTTGCTTTAATATATATTTTATATATTAATATATATTTTTATTGTAGATTATTTAAGTTAAAATACAGGTAAAAAACGACTGTATTTCCATAAATGGTGATTGAACGACGTAAAATTCTTAAATCATATTCGGGTTTTTAATGTTTGTAAACATATATTATTATTTTTCATTTTTTTTTATTTTGGCTATCCACCCGTTATCGAGTGACTTGAGCCCTTTGGGAAAACATATATTATATTTGTTTTTATTGTGTAACTATTCACTGTTTTTTTTTTTCCTTTTTTTTGTAAGGCAAAGCACCCGACATCGAGTGAATTATGACTAATCACTCTTATACTCAGTTTATTTTTTAATATTTATAAAACAACAAAAACAACCCAGTCATATTTTCTCACAAAAAAATAAGTGAAAAAAGACCTAAGAAAGTATATATGATTAAGGTTTAACTCTTAAATTTTTTACATTCATTTTGAGATATGAGTTTCATAATGGAAAATTAAAAGCAAATGCATAAGGGCGCACATCGTACATGACTTCGTTCTCATAAAGTTTTCAATATGTGTGTAAAGAATGGCGATCATATTTTCATTTCTACTCAGGTAGACCCTTCTTCAGAATACGTACGTACTTAAGAACTCTCAAAAGCTTCTAAAATATGAGGGTTATGTTAAAAAAGAGGCTCATATTGTATTTTACTTTTAGCCAAAACTTTTATCAAACAATAATAGGAAGATTGGTGTATGTATACGTAGTTCATTTATAATGCCGGTGCTTACGACAAAATCCATTTATTTAGAAAACTTTTCGAAAATAGTTGGAAAGGATTGTTCCTATGAATATATTATTTGATTTGGAAAAGGTGAGGATCCTCCATTCACAATTCACCTTTTACAAAAAAAGTTCGCGAATATAATACGCTGGGGACTTTTAAAATATACTTTGACACTAAGGATTGGGTTTGAGTTTTCTTTATTTTTTTTTCCTTCACTTTCTTTCGCTGAGTAAGACCTTGTGGGGTTGGAAAAATGCGGGAATCAACGAAAGCAAATTGAAAGGTTTGGAAAAGAAATCTTTGTTTCTCAAGTGTAAGTTATAAAAGTTTATATATTATACCTACCTCCTTTTCAAATGTAATCGTGCTGAACAAATACCTTATGTACGTTGTATTAGTGACCCCATTATTTACTTGGATAGACAGTATCTATACGAACGGTTCACTCTCAAATATCTTTTTGAAAAAGAGATGTTTCAATAAAGGTTCTATTAGGCATATTATTTACTTTTTCAGTAGGCATATATCTAGGTTTTGACAGTTACATAGTCTAATTGTAATTAAAAAGTCTTCCAAATGTTGGCTAGTACAGTCTCTAACTCACCAACCCACTTTTACCTGAAAGCTGAAAAAAAACTGGTCGGTATTTATAAAACATCACATAAGGTCATTCTGAATGTCGTTAATTAATATGACACAAAGTAAACAATCAGCTGTGTGTTGATCAACTTGAACGAATGAATTAAAATATGTAATGTCCTATTTATCGCGTTGTACTTACTGTCTCAAAAAACTGTAGGTATCCAAAATATCTATATTGCTAAGTTGTACAAAAACAAGATGTTCAGGAAGGGAGACAAACCTCATCGGTGAACTTAAGATGTATTTATTTTATATATTCGAACACCTCCCTTTTACAGACCACTTGAAAACTTACGGGAATAAGTGGGAGAACAATTCCTTGCCGGGTGCTTTATGAAACTTTTTATCTTTCTAAAATACTATGTGTGTGTGTGTGTGTATGTATATAAATAACAGTGTTTATAATAAACTTTATAGAGGCCAATAAGTAATATAACATTTAACATTATGAAACATTGTTAGTAGTAATGAAATGTCAAAATTCAAGAGAATTTCACATTATGCAGAAAAAAAACCAATAAAATTTCTCATAATTTTCTCTTTATCCAATTCATCAGCTCCTCCCTTTACTGTACGTAGCTTGTACGTAAGTAACGTGTTATAATCTATTTTCTGAATGTTGAAGAAGTGTATTATAGAATGTTATATATTATAGTATAATAATATAATACCGACATTTCCCACACCATTTCGGCGGTGTTAGGTGAGTGTAAAGGCGGCTAGAAATAAATTAAATCTTTAATTATATCCTTTGTGAGTGTTACACAACCCCTATTACGCTTACATACAAATATTAATGGCTTTACTGTTTAACTGTTAAATAATTCTGTTCAGTGTTTGTCAAATTTGCATTGTGTTATTATTGTTTACTTAGTAATAATAGCTCTGTAGTCCTGATGATGCTACAAGTAAGTAAATAATTATTATTATTACATGTTGAAAATTATTTTCTTGTTTGATTTGTTTTTCATTAAATTTTTGTGTGTTCAAATAATATGCTTCATAATAAAATATGTAAGCTGTTTAGTGAAATTTCTCATATTTGTTTTTAAAATTATTTATTTATTAATTCTGCACATCATTACTTTATTACAAATTCAATAGGATAATACAAAATATTTAATTAGATCTTAAGCATTCAGAGACCCCGGAACAAGTTTGTACCTACGAAATATTGAAATAATAAATAGTTGTGAAATTGGAAATAATAACAACATTTTATAGTTTAAATAAATTTGTACAAAAGGCGTAGGACTACGCCGTTTCTACGAACATATTGGCCTTGAGGCAATGTCTTTCTGTAAACCAAGTTTGAAAAACATGTTTGATAGCGTAAAGTGATTTTAGATGAAGTAGAATGCGTAGAAGAGGATGAGTAGTAAAAAGTACAAACACATCATACGCTTAGTTAATTATTTTAAAGTGATTTCCTCCTAATCACGACACATTACAAGTATTAGGTATACCTTATTAAAATACATTTCGTAAAATATACGTAAGAATCCTACATTATAGAATTTAATATTAAAAAAAATATTTAAAATATTTATAGGAATTTTTCTGTGTATGATATAAAAAAGTATATTAATATAATTATTCTGAAAATTTACTATATGCCTTAAAAGCTTATATTGTAAGGATAAGAAACGGATATAAATATTTTATATAATATTTATGATTTAATATATTTGTGAATCATTTAATTAATATTACTTCCTTGTACTTGACTACATATTATTAGATAAGAACATTTGTACGCATTTTCACAAATATTCATACAAAATTGGGTAATTAATAATACCTAATATGATATTCTTGAATTTTTAATAATAGGTGTGTAGAATTATTTACAAAATTTAATAAATGTATTGCTTTATGTGGAATAAAGTATAAAATAGAAAATTTAATAACTTTGTCATTCTACGAATTGAATAACATAACAAAACCATAATGAACAACTTAATATCGTAATTATTAACACGACTTAGAATCGCGGCAGATTGGAAATACTCGTACTTAGGTACTACATTATAATGTAACGAACAATATTATTATTACTACATGTTTTTACCCGGATTCTCTCAGGAAACTATTACAAAAGAGACAAATTGACAATATTACCGATAACTTTAGTACTTCCATGAAATATACCAAAATTGTTTTATAAACCAGGACGAAAATATTTTTGATAGTTCTGTCTTTATTTGATGTAAAATATTGGTGGATTTATTCTTTCATCATAGTCAAGTTTTAGTCAAATGTAAATTTTAGGCATTTTACATCGAGTTAGTCGGTACCCTGGAGGCAGAGTCTCGGCCTCATATGCACAAGAGGTGCGCGGTTCGATACCAGGTGCTGGCAAAACTCTCCTTTCACGGCACAAGCTTTAGGCTTACTGTAAAAGAAAGGTTAATCAGGCTGTATTTGGGTTTATAACAAAAACCCAGATTCATATTTTTTAAAAAAAAATGGTGAATACGTTTTTTCTCAAACTTTGATATATGTTTTAAGAAACATTAAAATATTATTTTTGTCAAAACATGCTGACTAATGACGAATTGGTGTAGTAAAAACTTTAATATCTGTCAATACAAAAGATACCTATATTTTAATATTTTTTGCCATAATCCTGCCTAAAGGATGAGAGCTCACATAGAGTGTATTATTTATCTTCTGTCTTGTCTGGTTAATAACATGTTCATATAGTTAATACATACGACTAAGACGAATAGACTTAAATATTTATGAAGTTATAACGGAATGAATAATAATAATATGAATAGGGAGTTTGATGCCTGTGTTGTACTACTTCTAACTTCATTATTCTTGCGGTATCTTTCAATGACATTTTAGAAAATAATAATACTATATCTCTGTACCTTTACATATTTTAATTATTATAAATAATTTATATGTGTATTCATGTTATAAAAATTTGATATTTTTGCTTTAAAAAACCATATGCATCCAACAACATTTTAATTAAATATTGTTTGTAGTTTTTTATACTGATAACAAGTAATTTCATTTATCACATTGAAAATATAATGTTTTGGGTGATTCTTCTTTATATGCTGTTTAAAAAAAATATGATTCCTTAATAAATTTATGTTATACCATTTTTTTTCGAAAGTATTAGGTAATTTTAATTTTAAAGTTTAGGGGCCAATTGAATCCTGGGTAAGGGTTTTTTTTATTATTTTTTTTTATAAATTTAGTTTAAATATACTTGCTTTGTAAGACATAAATGTTTATCAATTATTACAGTTAGTCCACTGGCTTCCCCACTAGTAGATGATGTTAAAAGGCAAATATAACAATTCAAATAACTGTTAACTAGTATCGCATTTCGAATGATATTTAGTAGAATTTCGAAGTGACGTGTTTTCAAATTTACGTACTTATAAAAGTAACTAGTAGATGAAAATATAATTAGGTAGTTGTTGAACGTGGTTGGCGAAGGAAGGCAACTCTTTTAAAAGATTGGCCAATAATAAACAAATTGGATCGGTGACAACATCAGACACTCAGGTATGCTCATAAGCGCTGCAAAGAGCACGACCGAAGGCAGGAATTTAAGAGGCTGACTAAGAAACGCCTACATGGATCAGACCCCTAGACCAGTGATTGGCAAACTTATTCGCCAAAGAGCCAAATATGTAGGTACATTACACTGATCAAAAATAAAATTAAAAGCCAAATTAATTTTGTAAACCTTTTGTATTATAATTTTTGACCTTCGCTAAATCAGGGAAATAAGAAATTGTGTATGGTTATATTATTATTTTTTTTTTTTGTAACGAACTTTTTTGATTTATTTTCTAATTTCACGTTTTATAATTTTTCGTCCTCTATCGAATTTGACTCTAAACTAGACCTTCAAAGCCGCACTTACGGGACCAAAGAGCCGCATGCGGCTCTGAAGTCGCACTTTGTCGACCAATGCCCTAGACAAACCGGACTACAAACGAATTTTCGACTATAACCACATAACTACAATAATTTATGTAGTTAGATTGTCGAAAAGTTCGCCAGTAGTAGATCGCTAAGTACGGTTTGTCTACGGCCCCTGGACAATGGTGGTAGAGGAAATACGCTGTAGCACTTAAATGGAATTAAAAATACTGACAGAAGACATGGAAGAATGGAAAAAAGGGCTTTCCTAAACCAATCCAATGAACTTTAACTCATAAGAAGAAGGCAAACTTTTGTTCCGGAAATTAATTTTATAAAAATATGCCAACAAATCAAGAATCACAAAACAAACAAAATGACATATCTACGTTTTCATGAATTAAATTAAAATTAGCAAATAGACAAGCGTATGAACTATTCATTTATATAAGAAACATATTATTATTATGATCAGCTGTGATTCGATTTCAGATTTCTAATTACTTTTGTTTAATTATATGGCTTTATTAAGAAGCAATGAAATCACTTTCAAGTTGAAAATCACGTGCTACAATAGATGTGTAGGGTTTAATAATATTTGACAATTATCTCGTTTAGTCAATTTTCAGTTCCTTTGAGCTACGTATGATACTATGTATGTATATTAACAGTCGTATTCAATGTAAATGATGACTCAAACTGTGTTGTACCCGAAATACTAATATAAAATATATTATTGCTTCTGACGTGGATATTTGTTTGTGTCCAATATTCTCAATTTATATATTTTTTTTATTTACTTATATTTATTTTATGCTTTGGATTTGATGTACTAGAACAGTTCAGTGTCTTTTAGATATTTTGACACAAAAGTTGAATTATACAAGCTCTGAAGGTGGAAATAGGTCGTTTTGGTGTGAATTCCATGATCGACTCCATGTTGCACTCTCAGGACTAAGGTGGACTATGTATTTTATATAGATTGAAATTATTCAAAATATATTTTCACAGTGTGAACACAAATGCGGTTCAACTTATTTATTTGTTTATTTACTAATAGAGTATTCGGCTAATACAGATTATGAATACTGTAACTACCCTTTTAAAAAGACTTAGGCATTTCTTGATTTACATAAGTATTGAAGTTACCCTAGACGCTTTATAAATTTGTGACGGCAAGTAAAAAATACAAATTAACCCACACGTTCTGAATCTTCTACTTCTTTCTCAGTTTCATAGTTCTAAGGATTTAACCCATTTATTGATGTTTTTAACAAATTTTGTTTTGAATACGTCTGCATACTACTACAACGTTTAGGAGTAAGCTGAAAACACTGCTTTTCAAGAAAAGCCATGGCGCCCTTGGCGATGGTCAGGGATCATTAAACGGCGCCAAATATAATTTGTCTTTATTATTATTATTTTTATTATTATTACAATGAAGAAGTAAGCTTTAGTAGGGGCGTAGGAGTACCTTTAGCATGAAGAGCCCAATATATTATAATAATTGTTTTATTACTGAGTGAGAATCCGTTACAAATTAATTTAAACTGTAATCCATAAATCAATACTCAAACGGTAATATGTGTGCTAATCTTATATTATTCGATTTATGTATATCTAAATTAATATATTACTTATGATGTAGAAAGCATTATATTATCTCTGTGAATATAAATATTTTTTTCAGTTCACGACAAATGTTACACAGTTTAATATATAAATGCTCTCATTTGGGCCATAATGATGACGATGATGGATGACTTAATTTTAGCGTACATAGCTTCACAGTAGTTAGCCAATTTCGAGGGTGCCGGTAGTTTTCACTTTGCTTCCAAAGATCGGATGATTTTTCCCTTATTCATCTAGTAGGGGACTCCATATACAGATCTGGAAACACAAAAAGTCCTCTCAAATAAATTTGATTTACCGACCTTCCTGGGTTACTCTTGACACAGTATAAATAACTAATCTTGTTTTGATCTTAATCCAACGTCGAGCGAAGGGACTATAGTAAAAAAATACCGCCACCGTGAGATAAGTATGCACGTATTTTTGACTATAGCCACTTCACGCTTCGTTCTATCTTATCAAGATCAAGAGAATACTAAGATCGTATTTAGATTATGTCAAGAGCAGCCCAGCTGTTAGGTTCAGCATGTATACATATTTATTGCTAATGCTTAAAAACGAAATTCGGCGTAGATTTCAATATTGCCTCTACTTCTTCTTCTTCTTTATGTGCCCTGTCGGGTCCCCCTAACGTTGGCGATCACCTCTGCTAACTTGACCTTGTCCTGCGCCGCTCGGAACAGCTCCTCCACACTTCGGATGCCGGTCCACTCCCTTATGTTTCCCAGCCAGGACATCTGTCTATCCTACCGGGTCCTCGGCGTCCCTCAATTTTCCCCTTCAATATCAATTGGATAAGGTGGTATTTCTCCCCACGCAGCACATGACACAGATGTGAAACCTTCCGAACCTTGATAGTTGACAACAGCTCTCTGTCAGCTCTATCTCGCCTCAGGACTTCGGTATTGGTTACCATGTCTGTCCAGGGAATTCTGCAGGGCTACTCTTGACAAAACTAAACACGATCTTAATCTAGTCTTGATCTTGATCATACGACGCACGAAGTGACTATTGGCCAAAAATACACGCAAACCGATCTTGCGTTAGCGGTAGCGCGGTGTTTTTGACCATAGTCCCTTCATGCGTCGTATGATCAAGATCAAGACTAGATTACGATCGTGTTTAGTTTTGTCAAGAGTAACCCTGCTGAGCATTCTGCGATGGAGCCACATTTCAAATGCTTCCAGTCTGTTCATTGAGTTGACCTTTAAGGTCCATGTTTCACATCCATACAATATAACAGACCACACGTAGCATTTGATATTGCCTCTACACATGGCACGAAACTCGGCCCATCTAATTGGTATCATTTATGCTATGCATTAATTTTTCTTATTAAATCAATATAACAATATTCAATTATAGAAACATATTACATACATACCTACATACTGAGTGAAGATGGGTTTAAAAGTTTGTATACATCCAATATAATTCAAGAATCTACATTATTATAATATTATGTTTGGTTGGGTATCATTATTATTTGCTGAAAATTTGTAAGGCATATGTGAATGCAAGTAATTCGTATTTTATGCTTCGCTGAGCGTGGTATAATCATCCATTTATTCGTGTTGTTCAGGGGCTTTAAATACAACACTCCTACATACAGACATTCGGAAAGAATATAATACTGATATAAAAAATGTACTTATTCAATTTTTGATAAATAATTGTTGCAATAATGTATGTAAAAGGTATAATAATTTGTCGATGAGAGCAATATTTAATCTCGTTTAAGTGATTCTAGCTAAAATAATAACTTATAAAATAATTTCTTCGGGAATTCGTTGGTGGCCTGGAGGTAGAGTCTCGTCCTCATGCACAAGAGATGCGCGGTTCGATACCAGATTCTGGCAAACTCCCCATTCACAAGACAAGCTTTTAGCTTACTGTAAAAGGTTTAAAAAGTGATCTTGTCTTCGCCTTATATGGTTGTTTCTTGTATAAAATTTACATATGCGATTTCATACGATTGTTAATTATAAAAATAATATCGATTAATATCACTAACCTTTAGGTATGTAAATGTTACTTGTCGTAAAAAAAAATATGACCGACTTTAAATGCATTAGTTTATAACATTTGTTGTTAAGTTTTTTTTTTTATTAAATAAAATATAAAAATATATTATTGAGCACTGTTTAATCTCCACTTTGTTAGGTTAGATACCGAACGTTTTCGCCTATACTTGTAGGCATCTTCAGGGAAACTGAAATCTAAAAATTGTGAGCTCTGTTGTTCATGTGGTGAGAAGGGTGCAGGTAGTGGGAGGGGTAGTGGGAGTGTTTTTTGTTAAGCTTTAGATTAGATACTTTGGCAGGTATCTATCCAAAATATTAATAAATTTTATTGCACAATATAGAACACAGATCATTTCAGAATTGTGAGCCTTTTTTACCTGTTACAATATAAATAAAAACAAAACATAATTCTCATTCAAAACACAGTTGAAACAGAACAACAATTAGCAAAGAACAAAGTATAATTAAGTTAACGAAAATCCCAGATTGATATTGGGTACTTACTTATAAAAAAGGATATCAGATTTTAATAAAAAAATTCAATAAGAACTCGTATTATTCATATTGCATTAGGTAGGTACTATAATATTTTACGAGCATTATAAATGTATTCATGCACTGCGTATCGTGTACTTCACATATCATTATTTTCATCTTATTATTATATACGTACCAAATATCCCTTATGTAATATTACGTTGTATTATAAATTCAAAACCTGAAATATATTCTGAAAATATTATTACAGCATGTACACATAAATATGTGTTGTAAATGTTAATAATAATAATAATAATAAATTCAGAATATTTTATTATGCACATACATTATTTCATAAATAGTATATTAGAATAGTAACTTTTTAACCTGGCGATGCTCAGGTATATATTATCAGACATATGTTATATTCAATATAATGTGAATAAAATATAAGGCCACATACACAAATGTGACTGAATGACTGATTTCTAGTATTTTAGGATTTTTTGCTTTTATATTAATTTTATATTTTTGTTTTATTTTAAATAATGTATTTTTATTGTTTTAAAATTTACTTTGACTTTTTTAGAAAATTTTAACTTTTACTTTTTTTTCTCAAGACTAATGAGACTGAAAGAATGATTTCTAATGTTTTGGGATTTGTCACTTTTGTATTTTTGTATTATTTTTAAGTATTGTATTATCGTTGTTTTTTAATTTTCTTTGACTTTTTTAGAGAATTTTAACTTTTGCTTTTTTTCCTCAAGACTAAGACATTTCTGGTAAGAGTGGAATCTTCGCTGGTCCACATGTTAAATGTATTAATTGTCAACATATTGTGTAACGACTGTTTGATTCTAAATATTGTAAAAATAAAAATAAAATAAAATACATTTAATTTACATAATCTTGGTTTTTGCACAACATAGATAATTTGAAATCATTTTGTTATCTATATTGTACAAAAGTAATTAATATCGTTACATTTTTATTTCAGACAAGCACGATATTTTGACACAAAAATAATGTTTCTTTGCTACATTTTTAAATAGCAAATCAATGGAAACATTTTCATTGCAGCCGTATAATGAAATGAGATAAAAAACAATATTTGTCAACTCCACATCAAAATGTATAGACATACTGCATTCATATTTCATTTTGTATTTGAAAACGTTCCTTAAAAGTATATTTCACTAATTATTCCTGTATTTTATTTTAAAAAAATTGGTATATTCTACGTGGCGGTTTTAGCCAGCCAGTCGTTCTGGCTGCCTTTCTTGCTGCTTTTCTGGTGGCTGGTTCACTTGCGAAGACAGTTTTAGCTTGCGAGAGCGGATTAATAAGAGTTGGGAGAATCGGGGAGATTTCTGATATATTTTTATTCATTTTTATCATTCCTCAGCCATTGCTTTGGGTCTGAGTTTTAATCGTCAGGCAATAATTCCCAATTTTTCTCAAACAATAGGTACAATAACCAAATAAAGAAATTTCATTGTATCGAATATTTTTCAAGTGAAAAAAAGAGCCAAAATAATTTCACGTCAGTGTATGTACAAAATCTTTCTGGACCTGGGAGGAAGTCTTCAATGTAATGTTATTTTTATTTGAAAAATAGTGTTATAGAGGACACATAAAATCTAACATCTATACGAATGAGCTAAAATATTAAGACGAAGACTTTGAATGTGGAGGGTGAAAAATTATCATCATTCCCTATGTGACATATTAAGATTTGGCAATTGAAAAGAATGAAAAAATACGATCTCAGCATTACGTTGTCGTAATGTAATTTTCCCTCAATGTATGTTACAGCTACATACAACATGTCTGATGCGAATGGAGGGAAATCTTGAAGGAGATTATCTGTCTTGCGACACATACCGAACAAAATAAGAATAATTCAATGAAGTCATGGATTTTAACAATATGTTGTGGGTTTTATTAAGGCATTTGGAAACATCTATTGACTAGATATTGCTTTATATGAGATAAATGTATTATATATTACACCTAATATGTTACATTTATGGGTGAGGTAAATAATTTATTCATTTATGATCACACATTAAGTAGGTTCCTACATTATACCATACGACAAAAGTACTAGGTATTCAGAAATTATTTTGGAAGAGCAACACAGGTGTATGGCAGCTATGTCCCTGTGACAATGGTGGCGTTAGGAATGTCGTGGGAATAGGTGACTTGTTTAAGGTAAAAAGTGTAATAAATGAAATAGGTTGGTTTCTAAACCTTGCTCCTAGGAGGAGCGGTGAAGAATGATAGATGGATAGAGTTTCTAAAATGTGCATAATTCTACAATATTCAAGGAATGCCTGTACAACAAGTACCTACTAGATTTTATTAGTGAATGAATGATGAAGAGAGTGTATATAATATGTAAAAGAGGGGGTTTAATTTTCAAGGATGGTCGCGTGTTGAGTGATAGAAATCGACGTACAAGTATTAGAAATTGCATAAATGTGGAAGAAGCGAGAGAAAACGGATGTAAAAATAGTCTTATATGGCGTTCCATACTCTCTGTATATGTATGTATGGATGATTTATTCGGCGCTGTTTAATGGAGAACCCATCTCAAAAGCGCGGGAAACTAGCTGTTCGAAGAGCGATGTCTTCAACTTGCTCCTACTCTGCCTACCCCACATGGGATACGGCGTGAGGGTATAGATAGATTTTATGTACGTTGTACGTACCTATGTATGAACATCATAATGCTGTTCATACAAAATTGTGAAGTTTTTATAAAGGATTCATTAAATGATGGAAATAATTTAGGCTTTTTTGAAACATGTGGCTTATAATCAGCACAATAATATATAATACTATGATAATTATTTATACGGCAACCTGCAATACTAACTATATTTTTTATAATTCTAAATTATATCTACGCCTTATTTATCAATAAATTTTCAATCGTTATTTGATCGAAAAAACTGGGATTTAATACGTAGCAGGTATAAAATGAAATTTTCTTTCTTAAATTTACCTACGATAATAATAATATTGCGTTCGAATATTGTAGGGGATTAATTAAAACTTTTCAAACCGTACAATTTTCTTTGAAAAAGAACAGTCCGTGGTATACCTAACCCATGTAAAAGTATCAGTAGGCGCTACATACATATTTAATCAGAAGTACCTACCTGGTACAGGGTGCCCAGTGCACATGTTCACGGGTATTTCTTAATTCAACATATTAAATTACGTTCCGTGAAGTTCCCAATAAAGGATAGGGCTATAATTCTCCCTCTCTCTAAAGAAAATAGTTAGTTTTACTAAGACGATGAACATCTTCAATTCAACGATGATAACTGGTGTGCTTTCCATCTAAAATATTTCATTTTTTCTTTGGCACAGTGAAAACAAATTGTATGTTTATTAAATGCAGTTAGTTTTATAACTACTTCTCTTTTAATTGTGTCGGTGCACACGTAGTAGAATTCCATAATTATGTAACTGAAACAAGTGTTTCTTTCGACTATAGATTATTGATTCCAAGAGAGACGTCTTTCGACTTATAAGTTCATTATCAATCTGGGATAGTGACCTAATAAGTCGAAAGACGTCTCTCTCGGAATCAATAATCTATAGAAGATAGAAACACTTGTTTCAATTACATAACTACTTACATATCTTGTACAAGATAATAAAAAGTTGATGGCATCGATAGGAAAGAGATTTTCAGCTATTTTTTAAATATCGTCAACTTGGTGAAACTTTATGTAGAATGAATTAAATATATTTTTGAATAAACCTTATCAATTGTTTTAAATGAATGAATGAAGGAATCTTTCAAAAGTTGTTTTACTTTCTCAAGTAAATATGGCACAAAACAAAAATGAATGTCAAATCAAATTATTAAATGAGTAGGTATACTTTAGCATAAATCATTATGTGAAAAAATCAACCTTAAAAAATCGATCTATCTATCCATCCCTTAAGTCGCATCTCTTATGAGTCAAGCAAAGCGGACGGAAGACCACGGAAAGACTTGTTTTTATACGATACACTCACTACTCATTCATGCAGTTTTATAAAAAAAAATATGAAAGAAAATTTACTTTATTTTATTATTGGGTACTGTAGGAATAATCCGAATATACCTATAGTAGTTGCCTTATTTGGGCACCTTGTACTTGGAAGGAAAAGACTCGGAGAAAATTATTCAAAACGTGAAAAGACAATACATACTAATAATAATTTATAAGAGGGTGACCTGATTGAATATTTATGAGAGAAAATTTACAGCTGACATTGCCTACGATAGGTACTACTACTAGTACTACTTGTACTAATACTGATACGTCTTGTGGATACCAGCGTAACGTAGAAGAATAATAATTACATATATATATTATATGTTTTGTATAGATACCTACTTAATATCTATTATTATTAAGACACGTCGATTATGTTTCACGTGAAACGATATAAGGAGAAGTGAAATTGTGTTTTTGAGAGATATCATGGTATCTGAATATGAATTTTATTCCGTTTTCAGAATTCAATATTCCAATGAAATTTTCTCAACAGACACCGCTACAGTACAACCAGTGGACTGTGCTAACGCTTATTAGTAGACAACTTCATTCATTCACTTCAATAATCGCCCTCAACTCTCCTCTCGGGAGCACAGGGCAGAAACCAACCTCCTCCATTCAGAGCGTTTCTGCGCCAATTGCGTCACCTCTTTCCACGACATTCCCTGCGCTCTGATGTCGTTGTCATAGGAACGGTGTATTGTGAAAGAAGGACACCCGGGCCGACGGAATCCTTGCGGACGGAGGAACAGTGCTCTTTAGACAACAACAGTAGACAACTATTGTTGAGTAACATTTCTCAGATCTTTGCTTACGTAGGGGTGAAAATCTAGTTAAGTTCGAAAACTGCGTATGATTTTCAACATTGCTTTTGTAGATCAAGAGGAAAGTAGTGTAAATAAGCCGTCTTGATACGGAAATACTTGCATAAATAAAGATATCTCTTACAAGCTATTTTGAATAAAAATTACACGGTCTCTCCAAAATCTTAATGATCTTCAACACAGTATATATATTTGGCAACTTTTATTGAAAACTTCAAAGCATTTCTCTAACGCATACAAATATTTAAAAAAAAAACAAGGGTATCTCTCTATTTAGGTGCATAAATTATTGATTAATGATGTTAAATATTTCGAATATTATAAATCTACGGTATTGCTGGCTTCTTTTCGATATTTGTATATTTGGCATGAAATGAAGCCTGATTTTTTATTGGCACAGAGAAGATGACTGGTATGCTTATTACAGTAGGTCCGTTGATTGTCCCACTTTAAGGATGTTCCATGATGGTATACATTTATAGGAACATGAAATGTGATATTAAATAATATTATAAAATATAAATAAGCACATTGAGAATTTGTATCCATTCGTATGTGGGTAGAGTAAAATATTTTTATTATTCTTTTCAATCCGAATGTAGTCTTATTTTATATATAACATCTCTAGGTAGTTTTGTAACCAGATTATATTATGTTACCTTTACAAATAGAAAGCCGGACAGGTACAACAACTACAATGGACTCTAGCTAGACGGACAAATAATAGTAATATAAAATAATAATATAAGTATCTTATAATATGGAGTGCTCTACTTGTGGTTTATACCATTGGACTACAAGCGAGCTAACAATCTTATCGTACTTAGGTCTCAAAAACAAAATAAAAATTAAACATAGCAGCTTCATAAATTTAAGGTTTAAGTAGGTAAATTTTTGTAAATATTGTAGGTTCTGTCAAAGTTGTTAAAATTCCCGACGAGTAGCCAAGGTTTTACAAATATAAAATACCTAAATTTTGACAGAAGATTGAATTTTATAGCATTTGTTTTTTATTTGGAACAATTTTTCATAGTAAAATTAAACAGTATTTTATTTTTCGATCTTAAATTCATTTAGTTAGCATATTGTTGAACAGGATTTATTCGCATTCCCATGATGATATTTTGGGTATTTTTTTTTTAAAAGATATATCTGTGTTTTTGTTATAAACCCAAATACACCTTTCAAACTAAGCTTAAAGCTTGTGCCGTGAAAGGGGAGTTTGCCGGCACCTGAGATCGAACCACGGACCTCTTGTTCTGAAGGCCGAGACTCTACCTCCAGGCTACCGACGAACTCAATTTTTTTTTGTTTGTATATTTATAGAATTACGATGACGATATCAAAACCACAGCGATCGCAAAATAGTTGTTAAGTTCGTATTTACGGATCGATCATTGAAGGATCCACCGATTAGAATATGAAGAAAACTGAAGACTTCCATTTATCCGAATCTACTTTCTGTACTAGATTTCTGAAATATTTGTCTACAAGGGAGGTGCCACACTGTTGATATCCTGAAGGGTTAGCCGGCCAAAACAACCAAACCATTAAAACCTCAACATTATGTAATATTTAAACTACAGTCTAGCCGAGGAGGTATTAGAATAGTAGGTATTCGTGGACCACTTGTGCGACTTAACTGGGTAATAACGCAATAGGTATAATATGAAGTCTATATATACCGTTAGTTCGTCAGAGGACCATATTCACATATATATGTGCATCAGCCGAAGACAGATAGAAATAATATGATACATATGTCGTTGTAGACGAATATCACTTACAAAGACTGCTGGACATAGAATAATAAAAATACGAGGTAAAAAATAAAATATTTCATCGTATCCACAATTCAGGGGCATGATAGAATGCAACTACTTATTTACTCCACGTACTCGAACAAACAGTGTTGAGGATACTAAATAAGATAATATTTTGTGAAACGTTTGTCCCTACTGTGTGCTTCTAAGATTTTTCTAGGCGTGTTTCTGAATAGTTTTCTTTAAGTAATATGTAGGCATTGTACAGTTTTATTGTATGTACTCGAGAAACAATTACATTTTGCATATTAGTTAAAATAATTGCAAATTTCTTTTATACATTCCTATTGAATTCAGGCATATAATAAATTTTCAATTTCAAACTTTTTTTGCAGGCTCACTAAGAAAGGCAATATCCGTTTATATATATCATCGGTGGATACATAAAACCTCCCATATATATTTTTTCAAATGAGATATCAATAAAAAAATATTCATTTGGTCGATCCGCATTTACCTATGAAATGACCTAGGTACACGTTGAGATATTTACGAATAAAAATTATTTAGAGAAATTAATTAATTGGCAACAAAAGGCTTCGGTGCATCGGGTCAGAATAAAACATCTAAGGTGTCAATTGAGAGAGGAGCTCGACCAGGGTGTATATTGTCGCCTCTGCTATTTAATTTATATTCTGACAAAAATTTTAAACTGGCTCTGGCTGATACCGATACCGATGTAAATGGTGTCTGCATAAATAATACTAGACACGTAGGTGACACAGCGATATTGGCTGACAGCCTACAAGGACTTCAGGAGTTACTGAGTCGTATCAGTGCGGTGGGCGATGAGATAGGCCTTAACATATTATTACAACTAACAAAAACTCTAATATAAAAAAAAATGACAACTGGGTATTTTTCAAAATTTATAATTAAATTGTGTATTAAAAATGTTTGAAGGTTGTAAATTTTTAATAATAAATCATTGAATTTATGGCGCAATATTTAGTATTTGCTACCGTGTATAGTATCTTAGTCTCTTTGAACAGAATACAGTACACGGATGCATTCTTCATGTCCAAGAATCGTTAATAAATTCAACATTCCTTCTTTACTATTCATGACAAAGTAGTAGAGAATAATCAGTAGGTACATTTCCTATATTAACCAACAAATAACAAAGTGCATATTGCACAGTATCCGTAGAAAAATATGTATCCATACAAAATGAAGTTGGTATTTTGAAACATATCAACAGTAGATTTTCAACATCTAATTTTATATATAAATATTTAAAATAAGATATGTACTGGTTTATATTACCGGAAATACTTTTATTTTCCTATCATAGTAACAAACATATCTTTAGATTTATTATCTTAATCGAATTTAAGACACAATACTCTCGCAAAATCAATTTAACACATATAACGTGCATCTAGGATTTTCTTTTCACCATTTTATTAATCGTGTTTCCACGTAGCACCTCCGTTAAAAATATGTCTCTTACTTTTTTCTTCAAGTTTTTATCAATCCTGTAAAGGGTGGTTATTCATAAAACATTAAATTCTGTAATGAGGTGTCCCATATGTCTTATTTTATTGGCAAGAATATGACAACTTGTATACTTAAATGCTGTCAGTTTCTGATTGTGCTATTTGTGAGAGAAGCCATAATGTACTACTACTAAAATACCATCAATGCATATCCCACAAGCCAATAGTCCTCTCCGTGCCAATCAAAAAAATTTGCCCTTCAAAATGGGTGACTAACCTCATAGATGGATTTAAGATGTCAAGTTTTTTTTTTGTTTAACGAAATAAATTACCAAACGTGTTTTGCTTTGCTTGGTCTGTTATTTTGATACACGGGATTTTGATTTCGAATCCTTAAGACCCCTTTTCTCGTTTATTGCTTGGACTTAAAAGTATTTATATGAATTTAAACAAAATACATTTCTTACTTTGACAATCACAGAAATCTGCATGTATATTGCATACATAATATAGGAACTCAGTTTTAATAATATCAGTCTAAGCTTCGTAGGTTCATTTCAAAATGCTTTGCCGTCAAAGGTACGGTGAGAGAGTCTCTTTATATAACCTTTATAAAAAATATCATTTGATGGTCCATGGACTTTCATTTTAAAAATATATACTGAATAATTTGTAGATACATACTGAATTTTCATGTCCGTTAAATTTCACTGCATACTTATTTCGAAGTTTTCTAAGTAGATACAACATCATGTATTAAAGGAAATATAGATTCATCCTATCGAATAAATTGGGTTTTTTTTACAAAGGAGTACCTTCGACTAATATTGAAACTGAATGATTTTCCATACATTGTATGATTAGTTTCATAATATTATGGACATGAATTGGATTTTGTGATGGTATTGATAGACAATCTTTAAGATTTGATTTTGTGTCAAAAAGAATAAACATACATTAGAAGCTGAATATACACCTTTCTGCCTACAGCTTTGGATAATAGGCACACAGCATGGTACACTTGAGGTGTAAGACACATGTTAAGAATTAACGGCATTCTACCGATTAAGTGAAAGAAAGCATATACAATTTTTTGATTTTTAAATAGATAGAGGGAAGACGGGGAGTTGGCAGAAACCAGATGTCCTGGCTGCGCTACATTAGAGAGTGGACCGGAATCCGGACAGTGGATGACCTGTTCAGAGCAGCACAGGACAGGGAGGTTTTCGCCGGAGTGATCGCCAACGTCGGAGGGACCTGACATGCCACAGAAAGAAGAAGAAGAAGCAGAAATGTTCTTCATATCAATATCCATTAAAGTCTATTTTCAAAAATACCTAGTCCTGTGAAATTTTTGTGAAAAATAGTTGAAAAAATCAGTATGAAAATCATTCAAGATTTAATTAATTTTTGGGCTCTACTGAATTTACTAAGTAAGAATACTGTTCAACGTTATATTCGCTTTCATAATTACACTCATTTTATATGTTTCATTTAAAAAAAGGCTAATTATAACGATATGTATGTATGTTGACACTTTATTATCATACTCGTATTGTACATTTTATAGGTAAACCTCGTAGTAAGTATGTAGGTAGGTGTGCAATAGGGCGACGTTCTCGGTCTGTTTCACTCAGTCGCCCTGTAAACAGTCGCCGGCCGTGAGGCAGAGGTGTGATCGAAATGTGTTTGACCAGTTATGCAAACGAACTGTGACAGCTTTTTGGATACCACCCACTTCGGCTACAATGACTATATTACAGTTGGCGATTCTCACCTAGTAAATTTATATACATTAAATAGATATTATTTTTCTCGCTATAAAGTCTGGCAGAATGTGTAATTATTTTTTGTTTTCAATAAAAGTAAATATATGTGAGATGAACAGCACAGCATAGAATGGGCAGCAATCCTCTAAAAACATGGGTTTCAGTCACAACCTCACGTGTGCTGTGCCATTAAACATCTGCAAGAATCGATTATAAAGAAATAATTAATATCTCAGAGTGACAATGTACCTATTTTTAATAATTTGCAGGATTTTCTCTTCTAATGAAGTCATAGATAGACATTGAAATTAAAATTCTAGAAATATCATCTTTATTCCTGTATACGAACGAGTAGGTACATTTCAATATTGTAAAGACGAGTTAAGATTGTGAGATAGATAATTATGATTAGGAAAACATGTGTTAACGTTAAATTTTAAAAACTATCTGCCAATGGTATGTTGATAAGACTATTCTTGTGGAAGTGAAATGCTTAAAAATACAGATTGAAGATAATTTCTTGATATACTGAGGTTAAAGAGAAACCAGCAAGTCGTGGACTTCTATTTATTCGTACAATCAAACCAAAATTGTCCTTCCGAACGGGTCGTTTGGAACGCCTAAAAGACCGGCGGTACAAACTGACGTCGTTGGCATCTTACATACTAGGTACTACTTCCACTTGTCCCTTTTGGATCTACATAAATTTACACTGAGATATTAAATCGAATTGTTCTAGTGTGATAATATCCCTCACTCGTTTGGTTGCGAGCCTCTATTAGAAAATCGAGCATTATGTCAATACGCCGAAATGGCTGGGCCGCGCCTGATAGCAAACGGTAGTAGAGGGCTTGGGTATGGGATAAATTACCCAAAATCTATTATTTTCATACGAGGAATTCATTAATCATTACACGTGTGGCCTTTTCCTTATATATAAAATATATTTCCTATATATATATGTACAGTTACACTACAATATAATACTCACGTTCTTTATGAGATTTGACATTATCTTTTATTATATTAGGTATATATGAGACACTTATCAAATATTTGTAATGTAATGTGACCAGAGATACTTTGTGATGCAATGTAAAAAGGCTTAAACACTGTTTAATGTGTAAAATAAATATATAAAAAATATATCAACCCTAAGTTGTTAGATAATAACAATTATGAAAGTTGTATTTGTTAATTAAACGAAGCAGTAAATTTATCTATCTATCTTTACTATCATGCTTCTATCTTCTGCAAATGGGGTGACCAGCAGACTAACTTCATGCAATGAACATGCAAGTTTGGCTCTATGCGTCGTATAATATAGCACATTCAGAATGGGTGGCACACCTTTTCGCTGAATTAAAGGTAGGTAGATGTCTGTAGTATATCAAAGACATATTATAAGACGTAAGCCAGACAATCTGGAAAAATATTTTGTCTGGTGAAGTCGAAGGAAGAAGAAGCAGGGGCCGAATACCAACAAAATGGTCAGATTATGTAAGAGATGCCGCAGGGGGTACAATGTGTGAGGCGTTTAGGCAGGCGGAGGACGGAGCACGGTGGAGGAGCTTGTCACTTGGTTGGTGGTCACTATCCTCAGCATTGAGGGACCGACTTGGAAGAAGAAGAAAAATAAGGTACTTACTTTTTTAAAAGTGTTGTATTATGAATATTTTCCTTCGTTTCCTTCGACACTTAATCGGAAACACATAATTTGTTTTTAGAATACCTACCTATAAAGTTTTTAAAATAAAATAATAAAAATTCTCGTGATGTATAAGTATGCAGAAGAAAATATTCATCGTCAGTTTATTCCCAATTGTTTTACATGGCTAATAATATACATCCTCTGGGATGTCCCAATCCCCTAAATGCAGTGCTTGATATGGAAACAGAATAATAAGTTTCCACAGCGTCCCAGTAACATGTGAATTGGATGTTTTAGTTCGGAACGGAATAGTCAAGAATGAAAAAAGTTAAAAGATTACTTTTTCTTAAAGCTTTGACATGTTGTATTTGTATTAAATTATATATTTCTTTAACCATAGATCACATTCATAAATGCTTCGCATTTTCCTATGATTTGTAAGTATTAGTGGACGCTTTGGCCGTATGTTATTGTAGAAAATAGTGTTAAATTTTACTATGGATTTACTGGTCTTCGGCAGTGTTTATTTTTCTTTTTAATAAGACAAAGACAATATCCAAAATCAATAAGAGTGGTATTTATGAAAAATGGTGCACTTTTTGACAAACCATATTTTAACTTCTAAAATTTAGAAAAAACATAGTACTTGGATAATGATCGCTAAATTGAATACCCAATGTAAAAAATTCAGTACCGCCGTTGGAAGAGTGGCATATTCTAAATATTTGATTTTCTAAGTAAATAATTAGATTTCCATTTCAGCCTCCTGATAGATATATATGCAAACATATGAACAAAATCACAGTCATATCAATACTTTGTAGTTGGGTGTACATTATTAGAATTATATATCTACATAATATATATTTATTGTAGAGCGCATTTTCCGTACCCACTTTTCTGCACCAATAATCATTTATCGCCATTTGGGCTTGTGTGAGACGAAGCAGCAATAGCAAATTATTGGAAAAGCTACATACAATAAAACGGTTTGCCAAATAACATTCCCAATACTGCCATCTACATGCTATCATGATATTGGACTAATACTACACAGTACTGAATATCTACTACTCAGTCGCGTGCCTGCCATACATGCAAAAAAGCACAGCATGCCCATAGAATCTATGAAGAAAATATTGAAATCATCAAAAACTAGTTTGAATTTGCCGCCAAACATTTCGTTGCAAAGAGAACAATTCACAAAAATATACGCAGCAAATATACAATTTTTGTAAGTTTTAGAGTTTTTATCAAAAGCGCGTACTATTTGTATTGAAGTGCGTGTACAATCGATACGTTATTTTGACTTTTTTTAATAAAATCCAATAATTTACCGTGATAGCTATATTAATGGAATAGTAAGTTATTGCTTTATACGTTGCGTCTGGTCTCACTAACACACACTTAAATTTTAGTGTGAATACGTAGTAGGCAATGACGCGCCATATATGTGTATTATTGGGTATGTTTGGTTGTATGTGTGCAATCTTAAGGACAAAATAAGCAAGCATCTCAAAGAACGTTTGGGTGCATAATGTACCTATATGAGTATGTTTTTATTTGTATTGGTTGTGTGATGATTGTGTGAGTCGTGCGTAACGTACTAGGCAGTTAAAAATAATTTGAAGGTAGATACTATGGGCAACCGCTAATAGTTTTTAGACTTGAAACGTTCTTCATAAAGGATTGATTAATATTATGATGGATGCGCGAGACAAAATAAATTGTATAGTATCTACGACATTTAACTTTAAAGTTACTTCCATACTTAAAAATAGTATTTATTTGCATCGCAGACTTCTTGTATTTTATTTATTTATATTAAGGACCCATGAAGTCTTTGGCAAACAATAGATCTCCCACTAAAGTTTTTAAGTGTCTTTTAAGAGACGTCGCATATAAACCATTTAATATCTTAAATTCAGCAAAGGGGTATGTCAACCATTCTGGATATCTTATTTATTTAATTTTTTTTATTATAACGAATGTTAGACCAACATGAAAAGCCTAGTCCCGTCTCCGATATATATATTATATTATTCTCAAGGACGTCCACTCGTTTGCGAGTAAAATAGTATATTTGTACAAAGCATGCCCGATGTGAAAAGCCTAGTCCCGCCACTGCAGTACTACTACCATGTACTATGACCAAAACTACATCTCTTATGGATATTGTTGTGAATAACTTACCGAAATATATTGGACAAAAATACAAAAGTATACCCATGTTTTTTTCAGTTTTTCACTTTATTCATTAACCTTCTGCAGCTGACGTGCCTTAAATTTCACAAATTTACTGACGTGGTAGACTGTTGGACACCATTTCAACTTCATTTTTTTTTTGTCAAACTAGTGTTAAATACCTAATTAATTGGTATTGTCTAAAAAATATATTCATATATTATATTTCTATTCAGTTAAATGTAGAAAAGAACAACATTTTTCTATTAATAATAATAATAATAAATTTCTTTATTCAATCAATATCATACAAACGTTGAAACAATATATCACCAATTATCTTCAATTAAGTTGCAGCAGCCTCACTAGGTTGCCCTGTATCGAGGCGTGCTGCGTAAAAAATATATAAAAAAAAAAACATACATTCACCAAGGATTAATACATCTCACAAAAAAAATAAAATTGTATAAAAACAATCACATCAGCAAATTAATAAATCGATAACAAATGAATAAATGGATGAATGAATAAATGAATAAATGAATAAATGAATAAATGAATAAATGAATAAATGAATAAATGAATAAATGAATAAATGAATAAATGAATAAATGAATAAATGAATAAATGAATAAATGAATAAATGAATAAATGAATAAATGAATAAATGAATAAATGAATAAATGAATAAATGAATAAATGAATAAATGAATAAATGAATAAATGAATAAATGAATAAATGAATAAATGAATAAATGAATAAATGAATAAATGAATAAATGAATAAATGAATAAATGAATAAATGAATAAATGAATAAATGAATAAATGAATAAATGAATAAATGAATAAATTAATAACACCATTTATTGTTTTTGGTCAAAATCAGTTCGCAAAATCAACCAACTACTAAAAAAATATTTTCAAAAATAACATAACTAAAAAATAACAACAACTTGCATTTATTATTAAAATTTACAATTAAAGTAATCATAGATAAAAAATTGAGTAAAATCTTATGGTCAAATAAAAAAATACACAGCTTTAAGTTTTTACATTTTTTCTTGACATAGTTCACATTTTGGCTGTGAGCATGGCAGGCAAATCGGCTTGAAACAATCACAACATATGTATTTGGTTTGTCTTTTTATTTTTGTTGTGCAAATATTGCAAAGCTTTCGTGCACTTGTAGAAGTAGATTGTGATTTTGGAGGTGCAAGAGGCAGATTCTCGCCCATAACTCTGCTCACTGTTATTCGCAGTTCTCTTGGCAGTCTTTCATTATACGCTCGCGCCTTCATGTGATCTGATACTAAACTACGTGACATATTCAATAAAAAAGGTACTTCTTTTCATTTAACTGTCACTATTATCACACGATTGATATAAAACAATTTATAGAAGCAAGAATATATCAAGCATTTTTATCAATTTCATCCACAAAAACCGAAAGGATGAAGCTGACCAATACCCATTAAGTAGGCACTTATTACCATTGACAAATATTTTTTTGTAAATATTTTGATGTTGAATAAAGATTATTATTATATTATACGGAAGGGAGAAATAAAGGTGAAATACAGATCATCATCATCATCACATCATCTCTATAGGTATGCACTTGCAATTCAAACCCGGCCATCATCATGTACGCACCTATACACCGACGCATTATACCTACAACTATACATAACATACAAATAACATAATTTTACTATGAAATAACAACATCTAAAAACGGTCTTACTGACCTGTAGCCTGGGAGACACTATGGTTTTTTTTCAATTTTACTGACGTGGTAGATTCACAGACACATACCTTAACACTGACGTGGTAGACTAGTAGACACCTCCTTGCTGTATCACAGAACCTACACTCATCTCAACCGCTCATTGCTAACTGATCCCTCCACGTTGACGAAATATTAAGGTACTAAGCGTGCCGGGATCGTAACTATAAATATATACATGTTAAGGACAATTTTGTGATATTTGGTGTCTGGTAGACTACCACCTCAGCTGCAGAAGGTTAATAGAATTATCAATCTTCATCAGAGCATTGATTATATATATTGCAAACAGTTAAAGAAAAAAATATACATTTGAGATACCGAACCAATATGGAACAAAAAAGCTTAAGTCCGAGTTATGGCCAAAGAAGCTATATTACTCTCAGAGAATTGGCATCAAAATTTCTTGTATTAAGTATCAAGCGAAAACATGCTCTATATTTGTATGTAACATAAGCAAATTTTAATCACAAATTAGAATGTAAGTGAAACTGTTTAGTATTAAATTATAATATTTATTATGTTATATATAAGATAAAATGTAAAATAACCAGATATAAGATGTGTAACAAATGTGCCAGACAAAAACAATTATACCTTCTAGAATGTAAATTAGAATATAAGTAACAGAAATATAAGAAAAATCATTATGTATAAAATTGGAAATAATGCAACTCCCCTCGAAGCACGAGTCACACTCTTTTCGAGGTTGAAAAAAAATATTAATATTTAAGAAATTATTTGTATAAGTAATGTTAATTGTTTTTATTATATGTATAAATAATAATAAATAAATAAGTAAATAGATAAATAAAATTTTCATTAAATGCAAAAAGTGTTGTTTTCGGAAAATGTCTTAATATTAGGTAGAAGTAGGTAAGAAAATGAGTTCACAAATCACACCCCTGAAAAAAGTGATAAAGGACAACAGCGAAAACAATTTACGTATTAAGTGGAATAACATTTAATTCAGGCTAAATCCAATGGAGTAAACAAATAATATAGACCTTTCCAAATATTATTTTGTAATGAAATTGTTTCTGAAAATTTCATAGGAAATGAATGCAGTGTCGATAAATCAGTTCGTTATAACAACTACATCGGAAAAAAAGTTTGTTGTGAAGTGGACAAAAACTTATTTTATAAGCAAACAAACACTAAACAAACTTCATCCAAATCCCAGCGGGCGATTAACAAAACGACTCAACAACATTTTCCTGGCAGTTTAATGAAAGGTCTTGCTGTAGACTACTGCATGCGACACCATCAAAGTGTGTCCGGGGCCGTCTAATTGATTCTGGATAATTGAATTGAATCCCGGCGTTTACTAACTATGGGTGATTGTAATTAAATGATTTTCATCCTTTGTTTGGTGTGACCAGTCCTAGAGAGAGAAAGAGAGATAGGACAATTGCTACTACCAGAATAATGTGTACGGGCTGGCCGACCCTTTGCAGATAGTTTTGACTCCCTCTACTGTACCTTTAAGTGTACACCTAATATCTACCAAATAGCGATTATTATTCTGAAACTATTAGCGACTTCGGACTTAACCATATTAGGTATTCAAATTTTATAGGAGTACCATATTTCTGTATGACATGAAACACAGCAAACTTTACAGTCAAAATGAAATATTTTCAAGTCTGTGTTTTTTTAATACTAGTGTGTCTACTTGAACCAATCATAATCGAGTGGATGGTCTTGTAAGAAATTAATAATTTTATAGACGCCATTTCGAAACATCATTTTTGCAAAGTAAAGTTTTTTATCCGTTTATATGTATATTCAACTTTTACAATTAAGTGGCATTACAAATTGTGTGTGTCATCATGATAAGTTCAATTATTGTGATTTTTCTATTCTTTAAAATATGTAAATATTGATATATTTATTTTGTAAGTAGTTCACGATAAATTATAAAAATATATTGGTCAACTAATTTCGGTTTAGCTTAAATATATGAATATTATGTTGTAAAACCTCAATAAGGTTTTATTTACAAGCTGTGCCCATGAGGTTTATCACTTCCTTTCAGCACCATCTACCAACTCGTATTTTCTGAGGTTCTAAGTCCCAAGGGATCCGACCCCGGATTAGTTTGCCTAAGACGGGTCGATCACAGATGTATCTCTTTATACTTTGTTACTGTTTTTTCCCACATCGTATTTGAAGTGATAAAAATCCTACAATCATCGCATTCAGTCGTATAATATAACGTTGAATCAATTTAAACAAAGTGGGTTATAATTTTTACACAGTATGTTTAAAAAATATAAGCATCAAAATCGATTGTAAAATACGCATCATATATTATTTATAATTTTAATTACTTATAGGTATATTATGTCATTATGTCAAGGTGTCGGATGGCCAGTAGACTTGCAACAAGAAATATGCATGCAAGATATCCTTCTTGCACAAACAATATTATGTGCTTTTCATTGTTTTTATTTCGTATTAAAAAACAAGTGGTATTACAGGGATCAATTCGCCTACATTATAATCATTGAAAAACTCGGTTCAAAAAACATATTCAAACATTTTTTTTCATAACTATGAAAATAATATGTATTTAGTCGTTGAAGAGATTGAACTGAAAATAATATTTCAAACGAAGAGAGGTAGACTTTATAATAAGGTTTAAGTTTAATTTAGGATGTCTGAAGCCTTTCAATGTATTTCAGCCTTGAGTAAATGAATCAAGAGCTATGGCAATCTTCGTGAAAGCCTACTCCACTTGGTGGAAAAGGAAAACTTTTAATCCAATAATCAAAGAGTACATCTGGGCCTGAAATGCCCACTTGTAATGGTAAAAAGTCAGAGGGTAGAGCGATTATTTCCAAGCTTTTCGTATACCGCCAGTTCAGAAAATCTTTATTTATTCTTTCCATATTTTTTTTTATTCGCAAAGATGAAAGAATACTAATTAAAGTTTGTATATTTTAATTCTGACCTTGCGTAGAAAAGTTTTCGCAACTTTCCTTATTTGAGATAAGTATAATAAGATTGGCAAAAAATTATAAAACTTTATTTATTTTTCATGCGAGTTGAAGATATTTGAAAAGTTTGTTTGCGTGTATCCCTCGTTCAAGAGTGAATTTTAATATTTTATTCAAATCGTATACTGTTAAATAAATTTTATGTATACATAATTTTTAGGAAATTATTAATACCTACATACATATAACTCTACAAATATCATAATTTATTCAATGCGAGAATAAATACATCATGCGAGAATAAATATTTAAAACACAATGAAATCTAAAAAGTCTATTAAAGATGTTTTGAGTAACACAAAATAATTATACAAGTTTTTCGTCTGATTTTTTAATATAATAATACAATTATAGGCTTTTCGGAAATTCTTCTTTGAAAATTGAAATTTAAAATATTTACACATAAGTATTTTTAATACTTAGGGATATCTTCAAATTTGGATGACGTACGTATTTTCAATTTTTCTTCGTATACTAAATGATTCAAAATTTGTCAAAATATTTCTTTGTGATCTTGTCTACAGCATTCCGTCTACGAGATTATTTGATTACAAAGTTTTCAGCTGAAGATGGTGTTAGTATTATTATTACTATTACAACTTTTTCAGAGTTGCCTTTGATATGTCAAAGGCTCAAAATGCGGTTACTTTTATAATTCGACCGAAGAGACAACTGGAATATACAATAATAAGTTTTATATTACACCCTATTTCAAGATGATTTTCTTTAAGTAAAAATTAATAATGTATAGTGGAACCTCTCATAACGATTTTAATTCGTTCCAGACTCTTACTCGTTATGCGAAACACTCGTTATGCGAAACATTTTTTTCCATAGAAATCAATGTAAAATACGATAATGCGTTCCATGCCGAAAAAATAAGTATTCTTGGAGTACTCAATAATTTTTTTTATTAACGTTTATTCAAATAAAATTTATAAAAGAGTGTAACAACTTGTCATACAATTAGATTAGGAAGAAAAACGAAAGTACCTAAATAAAAATATGAATTCATGACAAATAATTAACCATTTTTAACTAGAAAACTAACTGTAAACTTAGCCGTTTCGTAGACATTATTGACACTCCCTTTGAAGCATCCATCTTCTTAATTTTATCTTTGTTCTTGAGAATAGTGCAGATCGTTGACGTTGACCGATAGTATGTGCGCGCTAGATATGCCACGCTCACACCTTGTTCTCGCTTTTCAATTATTTTACGTTTCATTTCAACAGTTATTTTTATTCTCTTCTGGCTGTCTTCTTGTGTTTTTTCTTCGGGAACATTTTGGAACGGATTATAATACTTTGCACATAAAAAAAAATACTAATAATATCAAAACCAAGGCGCTAACGGAGCGAGTGCTAAACAAAGACTAATGTATTGGCGCAGAAGTCCCGGCTCACAAAGTCACAAGTGAATGTCGTGAAAAAGGGACTTACCCTTTCTCTGTAACTCGTTAGGTATGCGAAACATCGCTCGTTATGGGAGCAGTTTTTTCACATTTTTTTTTGCTCGTTATGAGAGGTTTCACTGTATTTTAATACCGTCTTGTAAGAAATCTACATATAAATCAGATAGATGATAAGCCTATAATGGCAAGAGACAAAAGTGATTTGGAAGGTTTTTGGAAGTTAGGTGGCATGAGCATGTAACAAATAATACTGTTCGCCAGTGCATTAGCAAAGATTCTCAGTCTCTGTAATAGATTAGAGATGATGGTCTTGGTCATTGTCCACAATGATATTTGAAGGGGACGGACATCCTTCTTTCACAATACACTTCTTCTATGGCGACGACATTAGAACACTAGTGGGAAGAGGTTCATTAATTGTTGCAGAGACACTCTGATTAGAGAAGGCTACCTTCTGCCCTATGTGTTCCCGAGAGGAGCGTTTAAAGGCGTAATGGTGGCAATAACGACAAATATTAGAAATACCAATGCGAAATATTCCCCTTTTGATATAGTATTAGTTTTAGTTTTCACTTGCAAACTTTATGTAAATACGAATGTATGTAAACTGAATGCCCCGAATGTCCTTTATCAAGCAGCAATTTTTTTTAAATTAGAATTTAATATTGACAACACTATGTCGATTTTTTATAATAACCAGGTAAATCGTATTCAGACAATATTTTTACATTAAGTATCATTGTTCTTATATGGGCGTTTTGACAACACTATTCATATTTTTTACAAAGACTTTGTAGTGACAATTTTCCGTACCAATTCACTCATTGGTGCACGTAAATAAAGAAAATAATATTTATTTTACATTTTCACGTGGCACAAATGCCGGGTTCATTGCCTGCAGGTAATTTCAAACAACCAACCAGTGTCCACTTAGTGTCCTAAACTATAGTCAGTCACAATCTTAATACACCATGTCAACGTCATATTATGTAAGTTATATAGTTGAATAGAAATTATACTAAACACATGGATGGTGCCAAAAATTATTTTGTAATTATTGGATAGCGTATTGTTTTGGCATCAGGGATTGGAGGAATACATAACAATATAGCGGGAGATGGAGGCGAAAGTTGGAGGAGGCCAAGGCTCATAACGGGCTGTAGAGCAACTGATGATGATGATATTATTTATTATACATATTATATGCAGCATGAATAATTCAACTAGTTTATATTGGCAACAACTAAACATCAAGAAAACGGAATAGTAATGTTACAAAAATATATATCCATCTGGTGTTAAAAGAACATGATCTTCAAACCGTAGTATTTATATTATTCATAGACCAAAAGGTAAAATCCATTTCGCTCATTAGTAAGGTACCTACATATTATGTAGCATTAATGTTTCGCTCAATCTCAAATTAGGGTAGGGGAATCAGCGTGACATCATATTATCATTATATTCACTTGAATAGGTACATCATGATATTATATTACGTATATCTCCCTTATTTATTTCAGTATAATATATAGTAAGTTATTAAGGAGATGTTTAATGAGCTTAATATACTTTGCTAGTATCTAATCCTACATTGACAGACACATGACAAAAAGTGGCTTTTGATTACTACATAATTCAGTGTGCTCTACTGCTTTTTGTTGGAATTTATACCTACCCTATATGCCAAGATACATATGTTTGTATGTAATGTGACGTAATTACATAATATTCTAAATTATCTACATAGTATGTTATGAACTTGGAATAAAGAATTTCTAGCTTCAAATCCATTCAGGAATCAATCATTAGATTGACAAATGGTTACTGTGCATTATTATCAAACAAACACATCATAAGTAATTATGTGAATAGACAAAAATATTTTTTAAACTAAAACACTTGATTTTTTTTTTATTTGAAATGCCTACTTTACTTGTTTTATTTCAGTATTAACCATAAAATAAAATAAAATATTATGATTCATATGATTAATTATAAAAGATCTCTTTTATTTACATAGTGTATTTAAGACTTGGTTTGAAAAAAGTTTTGAAATGTCGTCAATAAATGAATATTAATTCTTAATTCACTGTGCCGATGTTGAGGCAATAGAATTTCATAGTGAAATAAATAAAACAAGTGTTTTATTCTACTATTGATTTGTTCGACGAGAGAGACGTCTTTTGTCTTATTAGGACATTGTCAGACATTGCCGATTGACAATGTCTTGAATAAAACACTTGTTTTATTTATTTAATTAATTATTAATACTGTAATTGCAATAGGAGATGAAAATTTGTATAGAGGTCACAATTATTATACTCATTTATGTATTTAAAATAATGAGCATGCTAAAAATTATTTTCCAGGATTACCGGTTTTGTATATAATACCTAATATAACACACACATGTTCTAAGTCAAATTACAAACACATTAGGTAATACGTCATGTATGTAAATATATAAGAGCAGTATGTATGTATGTACATAATGGGTTTATTTATCTAGGCTCTAGTCAACACACCAGCTTGTGAGTTAAACTGGATTGACTTAGCAAAGAACGTGGGAAGATTTTCCAATATAGAACATATTATTTGAGACAGATCTAAACATATAGACGAATATTCAGATACTTGCAGCTATAAAATTTGACTAAATTCCTCCTGCATTGAAATACATTGGACAACTCACGTGTTTATTTAACGCAATTAATACGCTGTTGACCTCTCTTGTGGGAAACACCGTGAATAAATTAATGATTTACAGAAAATGTTTCAATAGCTTTATGACTTCACAATATAAATTTATAACATCGCTTGATATTTACACGTAAAACTAAATGCTTAATCTTACTTAAACATTATTAAATCTATTTCATATTTTTGAGTAGTGACCGTATCCTATCAATGTTGGTCTTCTTGATGTTGTAAATATTAAAATGGGGATTTTTTATTCTGTAGGTATGTATGTACCACCCGGAATAATTCTGAAACCACTTGTATTCCGTTTCGGTTCCCTACATTGAGCAGACAATAAAAAATTGATTTCGAGATTCAAATGAAACATTTTTATGTTTGTTCAATAAATTCAAATATAATATAAATGCATACGCAAAGGTTTTGTTTTGATATTATTGGCTGGTAGAAAACAGCCTAAAAACCTATTACACGCGGTTGATTCACCGACTTCTGGGAGATCACATAATGATGTAGATAGGTGTAGAGGGTGATGTAATATGATAAAATATTAATTATACAATGCAATATATTTATTTATTTTACAAACGTATCTATCTACTACCTGAAAATATAAATTGTTTTTGTTGGACGCTTTCAAATTTGGTGACAAAACATGCATTATGGATTTAGCTGTTTTCATTAATTAAATAAAATTTCATATCCGTATTCAATACAAACAATCGCATAAAATTATAATTTTGATCCAATGCAAAATATTTTGATTCTTTTATTATGTTCTTTTTATAAATATAATAATTAATATTAAATAATATGTCAGTGTATTGTTGAATTTCGTTGATGAACCAAGCATTGTTAAAAAAGTAAACATATATTTATTTGTTTATTACATTTTTACAGGGATACAAACAGTCATATACCTGCAAGAAATACTAACAGAATTATATAAAGCCATAAGTGGACCAGTAAAATCCCCTATTATTACCAATATGTTATACAAATAATGAATGCAACAACAATGCCAGACATTTCTGTAAGTTTTCGAGCATAAGACACCTACAGTACTCTACAACCCAGCGATGAGGCACGCCTCCCATCTTGAATGTTTTTTTTTTTATTAAGACGGAGAGGACAATTTCTATGCTTGTAAAGTTAAGTTTATCCGCTGACATCCCCACTTTTAGTATTATATTTGTTGTGATGGAATAAAAGTATAATAAATTTTATAAAGTCTAATTGTCCCTTTGTATTATAAAACTAAATACAGTTGATTTCCTGAAACCGGTACAGATAAATATTTTACCAGGTTATCTCACTGTACACAATCAGTTATTAATAAATAATGTTTGTATGAATTTTCTACTAATTACCATTTAATGAAATTATCAATTGAAAACACTCTTTCATTTAAATATTATATTATTATTTATATTTGTGCGTATTTTCAACGCATTTTGAATACGCAGCACCTACTTGATTTTATTAATGTTTCGTTTATTTCGCGTTTAATATTTATGAGGTGTTAATACGTTTTGTAACTACATGTTCTGTAATATATGATTTTTTTTTATTTTCCTTGTAGTGTGCACTTGTGGAATGATACAAACTTTCGACCATCTGATAAACGAGTGTTTCACATACGCATTCCAGGGAGAACTTCAAAGCTTACACGCACTTAAAGAGGACGAGATTCGAGATCCAATGCCTGCAGAATTTGGAAGTCAAGTTGTGAGCGACCATAAAAATAATGAATGAAACTATAGATCTCCAAAAAACGAGTGAAATGGAAGAAACAAATACATATTTATTCCTGAAATACAGCTGATTGCAATATTGTGGATAAGATTCACAAAGAATTAATAAAAATATCTTTAATGTTTTGCGGTGCCTCAGGCGAATCAATTATTCTTATGTACAGGGCCCAGGACAAAGCAATATTTCGAGCCCTTTGACGTTGATATAAACAGACAAGTATGGGAAAGTACATTAGATTCGGATTTTTAAAAACGCAAGTAAAAAACAAGGTAGTATTGAGAGGAGTTATATTAAATTAAATTTTATCTCTTGAGTCTGTTTCCAGCTAGATAATTATATAAATATCAAATTCATCTCAGAGGGCCATGGACGCGGTTACTGCCATCCATCTGCCCTAAAGACCATATCTAAACAAACGCATCAAGTGCATAATTGTAAATGTGAATTTGAAAAATAATCTGGGTAGATAGAAGGGATTAATGGCGAAAAGATTAATCATTATATTTATGCTATTTACTTAAAATACTTAGTACCTATAGAACAAGTTAACTCAATGTGAGACTGTTTCGAAACAAATTTAATGCCTACATACATTCAAAGAACTTAGAAAGTAAATAATGATCGGTTTACGAATGAATCGCCTCAAATGTTCCTGAATAATCAGTAGAAAATGAATGTACAAAGGTAATATTAGTAGTAGTAGTACGACATATTGTATCGGAGGCAATAATACTTATTTTGTTACTGTAAAGCTAATATGTTTCAATGTGCCTTAATACCTGGAAACATATCGACGTAGGGACAAGTTCATTGCAGAGAAACCATAAATAAACGTTAGCTATAGGGGGTGACTACCTACGTATGTACCTACATACGAAATGCTATTACACTATACAACAATGTGAAGATCTACCCACTACTTTCCTACCCGCAAAACAAATACGGTTCATTTCAGCTTTACCTATCCTTTACAATTGACAAAGCATACACCTTGGCTTAGGACAATAAAATATCGACATACTACAACTACTTTCAATATTACTGTGTTCAATATTTACATAAATGCCAGTTTTATTTGTTTTTCAGGTTTATTTATATTTCAATTTATGGAATTTCACAGTACATAATAATATACCTATCGTGTTATACATATAGCAAGAGCTAGGTGTATTTTATCAAATCTCTAATAGGCATTGATCTGTGTAATATATTTATCTGTTAAATAAAACAGTCAAAACCTAAATTAACTTTGGATATTAAGCTCTTATTGATTTCAAAATATATTAGAAAGAGTATAATAAATGCACGTTGGGTAAATTCATTAACTTTAAAAGAAAATTTGGGAAAACATACTAAATACCTAATTAAATAATAAAATCGTAAATTAATTAAACAAAAACTAGATATTTAATATAATCGGAGAGTATTGTAATTTTTTATAAGATTAAATAGGTACAATGGATCTATGCAGAAGTCAAATTTTGCAGGTAAACAAAGTCTTCTATAAAGACTAAGTAAATAAGTAGGTACTTAGTTTTTTTTGTTTCTTTAATATGCTGAGAGCTAAAGTACGGTAAATTTTAGTACGCAATAAGAAAAGTATATTAACATTTCAAGATTTGATATTTATCTCGATATTACGAACCGTACATTCGCAGAAGAAAGATAATTTTGAACAGAAGGAAACATCTGAAAAGAATATAAAACCAAGCAAGGCAGGTGTGAACAGATTATTGTATCACAACCTCTGAAACGAGTCATCAAAACGATGGAATAAATAAAATGTCGTAAATCTATGTAAAGATGAAGAATAAAATAAAGTCGGATCTATATTACGTGATACGCATCTACATACATACTCTTCCTACACGTGGAAGTGGAGACATTATTTAAACATTATTGTCAGTTGTATACTTGTACCTATAACGTTGCAAGTACCAAGAGGTTTACTACTTTGATTATATGAACATCTGAAATTTGCACAGATTTATTAAATAAAACTGTTGATTAAATTTCCCTAGGAAACTCAAGGACTTATGAATGATTGTTTTACAAAAAAATCATTTTTGATTATTTATTGCATTTTGTTAATTGGATCCATTTTTATTTCAATATTATTTTAAAAAGGAAGTTAGTATGAAATTCTTATTTTAATTTAAATATTATGCTTCTAAAAAATAGTTACATAGAACTGATCATAATTTTGGTTATTTAATTCATCACTTTGTTCCACCTTACTATACAACCCCACCCCCTATATTTTTATTATATTTGTTTTCGTGCTTGCTTATTAGGTGAAGATAATCGCTCGTAAATGGTGGACGCTCCATCGAAACCGCGGTAGCGAAAAAGCTCACAAAATATTGTAATTAATACATACCTAGTAATCTAACATCATATCGATATATTTAATTAGTCCTGGTTTTTTGGGATGTTTCATCTTTGACACAAATTTTTAAAAGACAAAATCTAAAAATTGAAAGAAATGGAGTCCATTCACAATTATTGAATTCGAATCTCTTCTTACCTGCCATTTGAAAGTTCGAGGTTGTATCATAGCGGTAATTTCGAGTCTAGTCTTATAATAAAATATATCCTAAAAATGGATTATGCATTAAACATACCTTGTTTTTATGTATGCAAGAAATCAAACCGTTATAAGTTTTACTGTATTTATCAATAATAGTTATAGCAAACATAGTTCAAATAAATATATGGCGTGAGTAAATCATTAAACCAGATTATAGGGAGAATTTGTAGAGAAAAGAAGAAGTACTCTAATTACAAAGTCACTAGAGTTGTATTGCAATCGTAGGTACGCCACTTAAAGGTGGTAATAATAATACACGAAATAAACGGTAGGAAATAGAAAGTAATATTATACCCATTAAAGCTGTTTAACTTTTATTTCAAAATAATTTATCAAAGCCACTTGTAGGATTATCGTACAAAGGGTATATTTTTTTTCTTCCTCTTTACGTGTCTTGTCGGGTCCCCCCGATGTTCACAAACACCTGGGAGAAATATTTTCTGTCCTAGATAGCACGAAACAGCTCCTTCAGACCTCTCATACTGGTCCACTCCCAAATGTTCTAAAGCCAGGAAAGCTGCTTTCTTCCAACCCCTCCACGGTGCTCAATCTTACCTTTTATCACTAGTTTTAGGATGGCATATTTTTTCCTCTTATTATGTGACCAAAATATAAAGTTTTGCGGAGTTTGATTGTTGTGAACAATCCTCTATGAGCATTTCTTCGGTGGATCCACATTTCAAACGCCACCAAGCGGTTAATAGTATTAACCTTGAGAGTCCATGCTTCGACACCATAAAGTAGAACTTTACTTAATCATATTAACTCATTGCGTCAAAGGACTAACTGCTTTAAAAAATACAGATAATCCTCTCTATGCTAATAAAAGTTAACACATTTTTGATGTTTATTGTTTTGATGTTTTATGAACACTTGCCCTTTGGATGACGCTCGAATAGTGTTGACGACATACCTATTCCTTACCAGAGACTACCTAAACGTAGCGTAGTTGGCAAGTCTTTTTTTAAAATAAAACGAATAGGACTGATAATTTCAAGTGTCTCATTCTCTTCTACTTCATAACATTATTAGGTTCTACAACTACTACTCGTACATACTTAAAATGTCGTGGAAAAGGAGAGCAATTCTCCTTAGGTATTATTAGTAGGTAGATATTATGTACATCTGACTCGGGTTGAATTTCCGCAAGGGATCTAATTTTTATTACTTTGGCTCCAGTAGTAATATGAAGTTCATGTAATATCTATACCTAATATTATGTATAACTACAGTTATAGTAACTCTCTCTAGTTAAAGGTAAGTATGTACTCATACAGAAATGAAGGGTAATTGCTTTTATTTTCTCTGTACATCTTAAGTGTTTTGTGTATTTGTTTATCTCAGTAACCAGAAGTGGAGGTAATTTGATTTATATTGTTATAGTTTTGAGGTGGGTAATTACATAAATACTACATTTCTCTTACATTGTTAATGTTTAGGTACTCCAATATATATCTATGAATGGTTAAACAATGTGAAGTACCAGTGTATGATTTATTGTAGGAAGTGAATGAAGGAATAATTAACATTTTCACTAGTTTCCTTAAATGAGTTTTATAGAAAAAAAATAATAGCCACTTTATTCAGGTTATGAAATTAATCATCATCGGTATTTTTTTCAGGATAGGCTGAAAAAATCGAGCACAAGTTACTCTTAATTTTTCGTACACTTTTTAATTCCGTCACTGTCATGCAATTCCTCAGACATGTCCGAATATTCAATGTGCATCCTGGAGGATCTAGTTTATATGATTTTGCCATTTAATCCTCGAACGGTCACGTTTTTGATCACCAATCATCTCAGTCATGTATAATATTTTCTTTGTCATTCTGTCCTCATTCATTTTTTACGCGAGTCCAAACACCGTAGGTACTTTTATCACGTTCATTTTTGTTATGGCCCTAACATTCATTTCACAATATTCTAAAAGTGATCATACTATGAAATGAAATAAGTGAGATTACTACTCAGTTCAAATTCATGTTTGTCTGCAACAAATACCTTAATATTTTTTAATAAAATTTTTGGGGATATTTTAGGATGAAAGGGTATGAAAACTTGTTGATAATGTTACAACAATTATAAATTACTTTTCAAATTAAAATTTTACCTTAAATTTACCTTTCAAAGATAAAGGAGTAGGAAAAAGGGGAGATAAATAATGTGAAACTAGAAAGCGGACGACTTTCAAAAATTAATTTTAAGCTCATTTAGCAAAGGGATTCTCGTAAACCTAAAACATCTAACGTTTGATAACATGTATGCATAGGTGTTACTATTTATACATAGGTGCAGATTTTATATGGAAATTTTTGAACTTTTTAAGTATCATATTAAAATTTAAAAATGAATTACCTGCATTGTCTTAATTTATAATTTTATTATGAAACGGTTACACCTAAATTTTAATGTTTTTTGCACAGTTAAAATAATTCACTAGAAAATCCAAAATAGTTATTGATGCTTACCCCATTACATATTATGTATTATAATAATTTTATATTGATATGAATTATTTTAAAGATTTGTAAAAACATTTTGAATTTACATATATACTTACTTGCTTTTTTGCTTAATGATGTTATAAAAAGAATTTATGATAATTTCAAAACAAAAACCTGGGCCCAAGATAAAGGCTAGGTCAGGGGGAAAAAGAAAGAAAAAGATATTGATTATTGCATTAATATTATTATACATCATTCATTCATACCACCACGGCATTTCACAAAAGGAAAAAAAAACACGTAATAATAATGTGGTTTTCTCCTCCATGCAAATAAAGTTAAAACATTCAGGTTGGGAGGCAAACCTTATCGCTGAATTAAAGTTGTATAATATCTTAATAACTGATGTTTTACGAATGCCCACCTTTTCAAAAAACCTACCTACATAAGAAGAGTCGGAGGCCTATTCTTCGCCGTTGCCTCGACGGATAACATTATGTCAGTTTATTATATAAAGCAGCATACTACAGTACATACTACATACAGCAGTAATAAAAAAAACGTGCACTCTTTCCAAACCAACATTCAAGTTTTTAGCATGCGTTATAGTGTGAGATAATATATTATGTATCTATCTACATATATTGAGATACACCTTTTACTTATATGTCTTCCAAAATAGCACAATAATTTCATATAACACCTACCCATAAAGATGCCAAGTGTGTGAGCGGAGCCGTTGACAATGCGAAGAGTAATACATAAAATTCCTTGTCACATACCTTTCGCGTACTAATAATATCGTCACACGAAATCGATTAATTCAACATCCAGAAACCGTACCACGCAAACACAACCTTCAAATCCTATACAGTTTCTTATGACATAATATTCAGAATTCCAAATCAAGTTTTCCGTACTTTGAACAAATATCACAAAGTTTCTTACAATATGGCGGGAGGGGGCTTTGTGTAACGCCACCACTAGCTCCCTCTTTAGTTTCGTAGTCGCGAAGGTGTCACGTGTCTAGGTATATATAGGTATATTATGTATTGTAGTAACCGGTAATGAGTGCTCCCGAAGGATCAACTCCAATTTAACCAAGTTGGGTGATATAAGAACTATTATATTATTATTATTATTACTTGTACCTACCTAAATAACTTTACATTATTATTACTCAGGTGTAACTTGTTACAAATGTTTTATTCATTGTCCACTTGTTTCTTTTACTTACCAACTTTCGTTTTGCACTTGAAATGAGGGGAATTAAAATATTTTTTCACATTTAACGCGAATTAAAAATAAAATAAATTCCACTTTCACGACACGAGTGTATTGCCGAGTGTATTGTAAGGATTTATCGAGTCTATTTGAGTTCATTATAAACCTAAATTATCTTTTTTGTATATTATTGCCTTCTTTTTTTATAACTTTTGAAAAATTTCTTATGATATTTCAGTTAAAAAAGTATTTCAAATCAAAATAATCGGACCCTACTCTTTCACAAAAATAATCGTTTATGACAAATATATAAGGGGGATGTATTATGACCGCATGGAGACTGATTCCTCGTTGCCTAAAAATTGCAATAAATGGGGACAGTTCTATTCTCATAAGTAACGTGGATAGATTGATACATTTTGAATGTTTTAATTATTTGTACATTTCTTGGTTCATGTGAAAATTATATATTTTATGAAAGAAGAAATAAAAAAATATAAAAGAATCGATTTTAATATTTTGTCACATTTAATAAGGTATCATAATCTTTAAAAGTTTTAAGTTAAATCATATTTTGTATATTTTTTTAATAATACCAACATACTAATAAAAATATAAGGGTTATCCTTCAAAGTTTCTTACATAGTTCCGTAAGGTAAAAAGTAAGGTAACTTTATGCCGTTATAACGAAAAAAAGTTGAGTATTTTAACGACGACTTAAGAAGGGACAGTGTTAAAAGTACAGGACCAAATGTAATAATAAAAAAAAACTTGTATGTCTAAGTACGGTAGAAGTATCGTAAAGTATGAACACTTTTATTCTTGTTATGTCAAACACTTACTGTATAAAATTAAAGTTTTCTTACTAAACTACATAGGTAGGTACTACTTGTCTTGGCAGTTTGATCTTAAACAACGGCGTTCCTTATAACCGTAAGTTAAAAGTAGACATGTTACGGGAGATAGTTAATGACCATAGATACATGTAGTAATAATATGTAGTTATTTTATATCTGAATACTTTATTACAATTTTTACCGCAGTCTGTTGCGAAAGAGTTTTAATATTTTATGTGGGTATAATACGGTACAAGAAACTACATACATAAACTTAATAATATCATATTCCTAGCCCAAGAACATCTTGATGCAGGAGGTGGTCTAGACTATAGGACATGGAAAACCCTGAGTCGTCGAATAATAATAATAAAAAACTTTATTGCACAAAAAATCAACATATGAAAATATTCAATTTAACTACACAAATAAATTTTGTGCAATGGGCGAGTTTATCGCAGAAGCACGATATCTGCCAACTAACCCATTGAACAAAAACGAAAATAAAAACAATAAATAAATAAAATAAATAATTGAAGATTTATACATACATATGAATACTAAGCAAATATTCAAATTCAAATATATTTATTATTGATAAATACACAATTTACAACAATAATCATTTACTTATAATTATACAGTAAGCAAAACAATTCATTCCCTCAAATATGAGCAGAGCTCGTGCTTTGAGGGATAAGAAACAATATACACACACACACACACACACATATATATATATATACATATACATATACATACATACATAAAAAAAACTACCCAAATATAAAAACAATTTCGGATACGTGACACGACATAGATGATGGGATACGGGAATGGGACAAAGTGGTAGGAATGGGTCAGGATTGCTCATTGTTTATAAATATACAAAAAAAAGATTTAAAACCATGGGAAACCTCTATACAAGTAGATGAGACAGAAGAATAGCAACCATTAACCTCTTCCTTGAAGTTATAAAAAGAAGTACAAGTTCGGGTTTTTAGTGGAAGCTGGTTCCACAACCTAGCACCAGAGAATAAAGAACGATGGGGCTTCCTACAAGACGAATCAGGAGCGTGTGATCATGGTGCAGTACAGACCATGCCACACTTGTTGGAGTGTCCATTGTGCCCTGTCACATGCACTATGGAAATTATTTTTGACGCATCTCTACCTGCTGTGCGTTTTGAATAGTAGGTACTGGAGATCAGTTTGAATGTTTTTTTTCTGGGTTTCGACACGAGAAATAAATAAATAAGAATATCACATAGTGTATGTAGTTTTTTTTAATTAAAATAGTGTTTAAAATTATTCAGGAACGAGCTTTTTAATATTTGCGTACCAAAATATTGTAAATTTTCATAAATAACTTTACTGACATCTCAGATGCTGAATTTTTTCACTATATTTTCTACCATTTACTATGTACTAATGATGACAGTATTACATGAAAGTCTTATAATATTAATACACCTCACTCTCACTTTCTGTCATATAAACCAACTCATTTTATTATAACACAATGAACTCTTTACTCTGTTCATGAAAGGTTATTTTAAAATCCTTACTTACACTCTTTTTTTATTATTATATTATGTTCTTTTGCAAAAAAGCTCTTTGTGAGTATATAAATTGTAATTGTAAACTAATTTGAAAAAGTAATACATGGTAGGTAGTTTAAGTTAAGATTTTTTATGGCAATTCCATATTCTAGTATGGCCTTGATGGTAATTGTAAATTTTTAAATAAATAAAAAGTTAAAAACTTTTGTATCTGTAGTTTTTAATTGTCATAGATAAACCGCATTCCAAAGAAATCATTAATTTCAATGTGATTTTTTTATTAATAACACAATAATACACTGGCCTTCTTTCCAACCAACATCGATTCGCTTATTTATTTATATAAAGGATACTATAAGTGTATTGATAATATAGAATCAAACATTTTTTTCACACGTCAGTAGGTATGTTATGAATTTAGAAATGAATTCATCTTAATATGTGAGTGAGATGTTTTCTATGCAAACAAAGTTGATCCTATAAAAAAATCCTACTATTGATTGATTTTTTGAAATTTCTTTGAATGACAAAAAACGTCTTTCTCTTTTCTGGTAGTAAAGAATCGAATGTTTTGTACTAGTATATCAGTTTTTTATTTTTATTTAGAAAGACGTTTTTCGTCATTCCAAGAAATTTCAAAAAAAAATAATGAACACTAAGATTTTTTTTTATTTCATTATGGAATTTTACTACCTAAACACCGACACAGTGAATATATTATATTTACTGTGTCGGTGTTTAGGTAGTAGAATTCCATATCGAAATAAATAAAACAAGCGTTTTATTCTACTAATGATTTATTCGATGAGAGAGACGTCTTTTGTCTTATAAGGACATATTGACAATGTCCTTATAAGACGAAAGACGTCTCTCTCATCGAATAAATCATTAGTGGAATAAAACGCTTGTTTTATTTATTTGAATATACATATTATATTCTCTTGTTCTAAGCCTCACCTTTAGTTCCTTATTTACAATAACCTTAAAATAAATACCATTCATAGAAAGCGACTTCTCCTTTAGACTTTATATTAAGCATTCTTTAGTCTTAAAAATCAGATAACATTCTATTATTTTTCAGGAAAACAAACGACATATTTTTGCTTCATTCTGTGGCAATAAAGATCAGCAACCAACGAGTTTTATATTAACTTTTGCTTTTTCTGCTAATTAATATATTTCATATTTCATCAGTGTAACAGTGATCGTATCAAATAGTATCAAATTATTAATTGAGTTGTATCAGCAGGTGATTGATGATGAACTATGAAATCATAGTATAAAAATAAAGTGAATATGTTCGTCATACTACCTTTTAGCAGAGATGTAACGTGAGAACGCAGAATACAATGGCTTTTACTCCTTTGAAAGCAAGCAGGTTTGTGAGAATATTTTGCTCCGTAGGTAATTTTTTTTTTTTAACTTTTTATATTGACAAGGGATTAGGATATAATATGTAAAAAAGGATAAATATGAGGTTAGTAAAAACAATAATGCAATTTGAAACAAGTGTTCCTTTCTACTATTGTTTGTTGATTCGCAGAGAGACGTCTTTCGACTTATAAGGTCATTATCAATCGTAGAAAGTAGAAAGGAACACTTGTTTCAAATTGCATTATTATGGAATTCTACTACGTGTGCACCGACACAATTAATAAATTAGTAAAAACATGCAAAACCTATAAGAAGAATTTTAATCTTATCCTCTAGGACCAATGAACAAATATTGGCATTATAGAATAAAATAAATTTGAAAGTCTCAAAAAATGCATTCAGGGGTAAAGAATATGTAAGACTTGTTGCAAAAGGCACAAGATTGAAACATTTAAAATCAAGGTGTGAGACGAGTAAATAAATCCCCTAAGGTATGTCACGTGATTAAATAGATAGATAGATGGACTAAAATATTTGAAAAAGATCGATTATTTTGCCATAGTTGGTGTGTATCGTTGTAGTAATTGGAATCCGCAAATGTGAGGAATATTGTGTGGCGGGGTTAGAGTTGAGAATACAACATTGTTTCGTGTCACTTTAATAACGAGACAAGTCATTTATCACCAGCCACTTGACACCTGCCTATGTGTCTACCAGCCAACAAACACCCCAGGACCAAACGACTACATACTACTACTTATGTAGGTGATTCTCATAACATTATAACAGAACAAAAGAATCGGTACTCATCTACAAATTACATAAGAAAATATTTGAAAAATCTGTCAATGTGCGTGAAACTTTAAGCAACCTAATAGGTTCTTTGGTGCCACCTTGCTCGTAATACTCTTGAGCCCTGAATTTTATCAATTATTCAACTTGAAACCGCTACTAATGACAATCAATTGAAATTCCATGTCCAAATAACCAAAGCATTTTCCAAGTAATCGTCACTGTTGGCAGAGAGAGGGACGCTAAAAACACATATAGAAGAAGAAGAATTTAAATACGTCATATTTTACTTTTTGAAAGTTATTTCAAATTATATTATGTTTAAATTTATCCATTATTTGTTTCCCATTTTAAAACGTTTTCATATAACAAATAAACTAATATTTTTGTTAGCGCAGACCGAAGGAAAAAAGTAAGAGATTCCGATAACCACGTGCGTTCTTGGAGAAAAAAATATTCTCTTCTCCGTCCTGACTTCTTAGTGTTAACAGCTGTCAAAAATTGTTAAAAAAAATCTTAAATTAAAATGTCAAGTGACATATCTTAGTAATAATATTCATGTAAAAGTGTGATACTTAACATTAACCTGTGCATATGCCATTAATTAATACACTGTGTGCTTAAACATTGTGTAGGTATAGTCACAAATAAATAAATATTTTTTTCCATTCATTTGAAGTGTCAGTGTTGAATATATTGCAGATACGTAGAGTTACTCATTGTATGCTGGGGACTCTATGGCATAAGGTCAATATTTTATCTTTGCACCTTTGGCTAAAAACAGTTGATTTTAAGCAAGCATTATCAACCGTTGTATTTAAAAACTGAACCTTCAAATATTTCTGTATGTTAATCTTTAACATATATTATTTTTCATAGTGATTTTGCTTACTAAAACACGATTAATAATGAAAGGTATGTAGGCTTAATCGTTCGCGTGTCCGAAAACTGTTTCAATCTAATTTGCTGTGTCGACGAAGTGTTTCCAACCAATAATAAATATTGTCGCTAAACTTCACGGAAACTTCGTTCAGGAGTGCGATTTTATTGGTTTGTGTTTTTTTTACAAATTTTTAACTTCAAGCTTTTTTAGAAGATTCTATTTTTTATCAGTGTCCTTGAGACGGTCGAATATAATTTTATCGTATAAATTACTGAATAAATTACTCATAACTTTTTTACTTCGCCTTATACTACTCATCTTGAGAGAATGGAGAGTAAACAATGTTTCTCAATTCAGAGTTTTTTCTAAGTTTCTCAAATTTTCACCGCAATATGAACGATGATTGAACATAATTAAGACTATCGAGAAATATGTGGAACGAAAACAGTGCTCTTGTTGGCTATCATTAGGCATCCTCATAAGTCATAACTAAGACACACTTTATCAAAGCTCCTCGACGTACAATACATAATTTATATATTTACTCTAGGTATCAGAAAGAATTTACTGTTTCTTATTTTTATCGCCTCCTATTACCACATAATAATTTCATCCAACCAGCAGTATCGTTCCTGATGGTTACTTCTCCACGCATAATATAATTTATATTACATTTCTGAAGGTGGCGGGCTGACATTTGAAGAGAGAAAGATATTATTATTATTATTATGATTAAGGAAGAAACGACGACGAATTGAGGGGAAAGAGAAATAAAAAAAAAGAAAATTTAAAAGCAATTTTCAGCAATCAGTTACATAAAACCGCAGCCTTAAAATGCAAAATAAAAATGCTCGTTTTGTTGCGAATATAAAATCGAGGGATAATACAATTTCAATAATCACTATAGACATTTATTCAAATTGTATTAGTCTTCTTAGTACCTACAACATATATATATATTATATTCATTTTATTATATAAAACGTTATTTAGAAAGAAAATCTTAAAAGACACTATTTTTTACATTCATAAAGTCTAAGTGGAAGCTTGTCGTTATTAAAGCAAATTAAAGAACACCTCCTAACTGTGCACCTGAATATCGTAGGAAACTTGTTCAGACCGGAAGTGCTAGCTGGCCTATATACCTCGTGTGTGGAATCTTTTGACTACACTTTTCGATGTCCCTCTAGTCCACAGAAAGAAACACAATTAAGTTGCATTATAAAATATTGATAATACATAATCACTAAAATTGAGTCCAGTAATTAAACTATCGTAACAAATGAACTCAAGCCTATGTTAGCCAATCACATTTATGTAGGTACATCTTATAGATCTTTCTTTTTGCTGTAATTGACCAAATTTCATATAAATAATATTCATTGCGACTGAGAGAGTTCACAGAAAGTGTATTTTTAAGTTAACATCAATATACTTTAATTGATTGCATTTCTTTTCCATCGATTTTCATTGTCATGCCATCTCCCACAAGCAATATAACTGGTGGAGTTTAATATACGTAATAGTGATGTAACGAATATTCGTATTCGCATTCGCATATTTCAAAGTATTCGCATTCGCATTCGTATTCGCAAAAAAATATGCGAATGTTTTGCGAATATTATTTCGGTATTAAAGTATTTGGTAAAATTATATATACGTAATACGTATATATAATTTTATTTGTATTTATACAATATAATGGAGAGGAAAGCACACCAGATAGTTTTATATCTTTTCTTAATTTTATTTCCTATTTACTTAGGACATCCTTCATATTTCCAAATCACCAATAAATTTGATTTGACCTATTTACATTCCCTCGCGATCTATATTATGTACAATAAACCTTAAGTAGTATCTACCTACCAACAGACGTACGTATGAAATATAAAAGTAAAAAGTAAACTTACAGAGACGTACGTATTTGAATTTCTCCGCAAAATTCTTGACTTCTCTATATCCGACCTTCTTGACGACGATTTCACATGATAATTTATTCGCCTTGCCACTCTCCCCCCTTTGATGTGGATGACTGACATCTCGATTTGAAGAGATGTCATACTTCGATCTCGCTAAGATTTTTTCCAGAGAAATCTTTTCATTATTACTCTTTTAAATGTTGTCACCCTTAATATACAAAATCGTTACTTGCACGAAAACATGTTATTAAAGATTTATGTACTTATATAAAAAATATCCTTGATTATACAATACGCAAGTCTTTCTGGGAAAAATGAATCTTTCAAATTTTAGCTTGAATACGCGAGAATCAAAATATCCAACTTCAGACATTTTACTCTCACCAAAAAAGTGAATTTCAACAAAATAATCAATTAAAAAATAAAATTAAAAAAAAAAAATTGGATTCCAAATACCCATACATATAGATTCCTAATGGTCTGAATAATCCTCTTTTATGAAACACTATTTATAAGTCAACAATATCCAAATGTTAAAAATGTCATGAAAAGCTGTCACTAAGAGGTTGCAAAATCAATGGCGGATAAAAATTTTGAATGGCGGCGCCCACACAGATAGATACAAACGTCAATCATCAACCAAAAATCTTAAATCTTTCGGCGACAATTCGGAGCATTCTCCGCAGAAATATTCGAATGAATGCCTTCTTTACGTTTCATGGACGGGTAACGAAAGCATTCATTCGAATATTTCTTCGGAGAGTGCTCTGAATTGTCGCCGAAAGATTTAAGATTTTTGGTTGATGATTGACGTTCGTATCCAGCTGTGTGAACGCCGCCAATGGAGAACGTACGACTTCATATTGTGCTCTTCAAAGAAGCCTTAAACCATGAATAGGTGAATGAACGAATAGATTATTGAATTCGTGTTGAAAATAATCATGTTTTTTATAATTTAATGTACAGAACAATAGCGATAATTTTAAATTTTAATCAATTCAAAATGTTTTCATGTCGTTTATTGTGTTATTAGGAACCTACTTGATAATATTGTTAATATTATTATTATTATTTATTGGAAAGTATTTTATATTGTAGTGTGTACCTACATTATAGTATTACAATGTTGTATCAACAGGTTGCTTTATCGTGTTTCAACATGAACATGAACCCGTAATAAGACATAATACTCGTAGTACATTAACACAATAATAATGTATACACATGAATAGCAATTTGCTTACCACTCGTCAATTTCTTTACAAGTTTTTAATTTATTATTTTTGCTGAGTACAATAAATAAATCCAATGCTTATTTTTTATTCAAGGTCTACTATTATTTAAAAAGTTTTCAGGCATTTGACACCTTTATTTTGTTTCGTTTATACAAGAAAAACTGAATGAAAGTATAGGTAGATATATATTATTTGAGCATACTATAATATGTGCATCCATCTATTCTATGGTATAGTTTTTTTGTAAGAATTATGTGGCACCTAATAGTACATATATTTTTTATTTTCTTGAAAGTGGTATATGAGGTCAAGTGATTGTGTCGTTGATGCTGGGTTTGTTGTTGTTTCTTGTTGTTGTTATTTTTGTTTATTTTATATAATTATGGTAAATGGATTATGTGTGTGATGTTCTATATTGATTAAGTTTGGTCGAATTTGTTTGATTATTAGTAAAAACCCTATAACCCCTCAAAGCACGAGCTCTGCTCAATTTTGAGGGTAAAAAAACAGTAATATAAAGATTTGTATAATTGTGCTAATTGTATATATACCTTATTATTTTTAATGTATTTATTATTATCTCAGTAAAAAATATTTGAACCATTTGAACCATTTCTTTTTTTTCTGTCTATTGTTACAATATAATACGTAAAATAATAATCTAATGCACAACGATCGAGTTTATTGCGAAATTGCGATCTCTTGCACTTTCAATCTTCAGCAGTGCCTACGACTATGATAATCAAATATAAAAATTACATATACCTGATATTTTTGTCATTCAATTCATCAATATTAAAAAAAAGTTTATAAAGTAATTCATACTTGTTAATTTCAGAAAAGCATTTTGTAGAATTTAAAAGCATTAAGTTTGTAAAAGTGTGTTAATAAAAGACTGTACTTACGTGCTTCTGAGAAACCAAATTTGTTGAAGATGCCACTTATCTGAACTTTTGTTGTGGGTTTGTAATTAAAAGGTTCTTACCTGTAACAAAAGAGAATAAAAAACATTTTAATGAAATCAGTCATTATTCAATAAACTAAAAGTGCATATTTTTTGATAACATTTCATACCGAGTCATTTCTTAAAAATGGATAATTTTTTTCATGAAACTAACCGTTTTGTAAACGTTACATTAACCGAATAATTTTGTGAATATGGTGTTAAAATATTTAATATAAAAATATAATAAAAAAAGTGTATTTTTTTGATAATTTCTCATAACTTTTCATTTTTTTAATAAACAAATAGGTGACCTTTTCATGTAAGTTATTATTTTGTCAACCTTATATTAACCGAATAATTTTGTGAATATAGTGTTAAAATATTGATTGCAGAGTTAAACGTCGCATTTCCTTAAAAGATCCCATACTGGATATGGACATAATCTTAAAACTTTAATAATACTCTCAAATATAATTGTCAATTACAATATCCATAAAACCTCTCGGTATAATTGAACAACTTGAAGTTACACCTCCATCAAGGAACCAATGAAGTGTTCCATAATGAATGTTGGCCGAAATTAATATCCTCCAAAGGACATTCCATTCAAAATGATAGTACTACTTGTAGTGAAAGTCTACAATGATTATCGTTAGGGAATAATAATGGACATAAATATGTCAGTATGATTACTCCATTGAATAATTTACATTACAAAAAGGTTCAAGTATTAATAATAATAATATATATTTTTAGGACGGACATGAAATCAACCCTTTCTATTAGGTACTACAATTATTGACCTTTGTTCACTTAAATACGTAAATTCTTTTTCAGTACCGCGGGAACATTGACAGTAATTTTTATTTATTGACCGGAGACCAGGTGTTGGATAAGTATTTCACAATACAAAGCTATACACTCTACTCCATATTGGTTGTGAGTTGGTATCGTTATTAGATATTATGAAAGCACAAAATGCTTTTAATAAAACGCAGTATTATGAAAAAATACTAAGTACAAGTATGAAAATAGAAAACATGTTTTCATCGTAGTTACTTGTAATATGAAAATTGTTATTTATAGAACGGTCATGGATATATCTTTGAATAAAATATTTTATAAAAGTAAGTTATTGATTCAATTTTCTCAGAACCTTTCTAATAAATATAAATTAATAAGAACCTATATTTCAAGGCTCCAAAACTCAAGAGCGGAAGATACTAAGCTTTGAAAACAAGTGTCTTAGAAGGATTTTGATGTCAAATGGTATGGACATGTTACAAATGATGCTGTGCGCAGGCGCACCCAGCAGAGACCTGTAATCTCCGTAATATAGGAGAGACGATGGTCCTGGCTGGGACATGTTTTGAGAATGCCCAATGACAGTAGGCCAAAAAGAGCACTGTTCTTCCGTCCGCAGGGGTTCCGTCGGCCCGGGCGTCCCTTTTTCACAATACACCGTTCCTATGACAACGATATCAGAGCGCAAGGAATGTCGTGGAAAGAGGTGACGCAATTGGCACATAGACGCTCTGAATGGAGGAGGCTGGTTTCTGCCCTGTGCTCCCGAGAGGAGCGTTGAGGGCGATGATGATGATATTTCAAACTTTGTAAAACACAAAGTTATGAAAAAAAAATATTGTTTTAATAATATCAACGTTTATTTAGTTATTTTTTACAAGCTACGTCAAAATCATATCAAACCTGCAAATAATCAGTTTGTTTTTGAAAATTTGACAGACACAAATAACTGTACGGTTGACATAAACTTAGTAACAATTCTTTATTCTAACTGTAATTAATTGACGTATGTTTATTTTAAGTACGTATCAGTAATAATATATGTTAGTTATTATATTGTATGGTAAAGTTAACGACAAATATTTCCACAAGCATTCGCTTCAACACATCTCATAATAATAATAAGAACATACTTTGTTGTTTTTGCATTGTTTCGCCGCCTGAAAACTTATTGAAATTTTACTTAATACAAAATTTGTCGTAATTCAAAAACACCTCGACATTGACAAAGGGTGAGATCTGGAGAGGTATGAAATATATTATTATTATTATTACTTTATAAGTATGAATCTTTACAACGAATAAACTTTTCTTCGCCAAAGTTTGTGTCTTAACAAGGTAGACGTAAACGCTAATAATAAAATTTGCTATGAAACGAACATGTTTCTTTGAACAATAATATTTTATTAAACACTTTGCCAACAAAAAAAATATTAATATAATTAAATCAATAATTATATTATTTTGTTTGACTGAAAAGGGTCTTTTTGAATACTTTAAACTCTTAGAAATTTGCTCGCTCTTATAAAATCATATACAAATATTTTTTATTTAAGTAAAATGTAACACTTAATAATATTATAGACACACTTTATTACTAAAAAACACATTTATTACATATTTGACCCCCAAAATTAAGCAGTGCTCGTGCTTTGAGAGTTTAAACATATTAATTTCATACAATTTACATCACACAATAGCGCTAACCAAACAATAATAAAAACAAACACATATGTATCTACAATACAAATAGTAACCAAATACAGTTCCTTAACAAAACTCAACAACAGAGCATATTGATTAATTATTTTTCATAAAAACGCATGCGAGCATACCGTCATCATTTAAAAACTATTTATGGTCTGTGTATTGGTAATATCAATAGTATCAAAACTCTAATTAATACACTTATATCTTATTTATAGAAAATGCATTGAAGTTTCATAACTAAAATTTCAATTAGAATTTAGTTTTTGCATGCACGCTTCATTCAACGATTCATCTGGAAAACAACACCGGTACAAAATTAATATGTTTAAACTTTGATAAACTTCATAAAAATAAAATGTACCTATAATGGTAGATATAATACAGTTTGTTGCAACGTAAAAAAAATACATAAATAAATTCAGAAGCTCTGATACCTCTTAACGCAGTAGAATTGTGTGTCAGGGGAGAAAAAATATATTGCCCTGTGTACGATAAATAACATTATTAGTCGACCTGCCTTCTTTGAAATTACCATAATTCATACCTCGCACGCTTCCCTATGCGAGAACCGTCATGAGCTGGGCTGGGATACTACTTTGCAGTGTGAGGGACTTCCACTGTTACTTGGAAAAATTTACTTCTAGTAGATATTATTCATTCTACGTCTCCTGTTTAATAACATACACACTCAATTTGCACTTGTTTGAAAAACGCCTATCTTTTCTCTTGTAACACAAGTTTCTTATACTAACTGTATTTTTTCTTCATTTATGAGGTCTCTCCAATATAAACTATTCCATATGTAAGAAAACGTCCCTATTATGGTTTGCATGTAACAAATTTTTAATATTTTTATTCGTGTATTATTATGAAGCCAGAAATCCACCATCTTTCAACACCCGTCTGATTGTCGATTTTGCCCTCGATGATAAATTTTGAAAAATGGTAAATAATCACATTTAAGGTTTTTGTAAATAACAATATACATACACATTTATTACTAACAGCAAAAAAAATTAACGTTTAAGAAATATTGCACCCAATTGCTCTTATTTTAAAATGATAATACAATTTAATTTGAATATGAAAAATTGGACTGCACATAATGCCCACCCATCCAAGTACAAACTGCTTATTATGTTGCTTTACTTCGGTCATCTGCTCCAAAAGTCCACTTACGAAAGTAAAAAGGGAGATAAATGACCATGCAAACGCTGAAACATATTAAAACCTATTTAAATATTCGTTTATGTATGACTTATAAAACATAATGGGGTTGAGAAAATAAAAACAAAGTAGGTATTACGTATACGGTGAGTAGTGCTTAGAACACAACGTGACTAGCCCCGTAAACGTATTTCTATCGAGAAAGCTGCCAAAGATTTTTATGATAGGATGAGTTCTAAGCTGATATAGGAAGAATTAGGAAAGGATTTTCGATTTAGAAATGTAAATTTGACCGTCAATATAATGTCATTTTTCATTGTTGGATCTAATGGACCAACAATTTAGTACCTAATGTTTAGAATATTTACTAATTTTTTATTGTTTAACCGGATTTGGGTGCAGATGACAAAACCAATCAGAAACCTCGATTGGAGAACCATGTCTACACAATGTAACATTTTGTAGAATCTAATCGGAAGAAGTGAGATAGGTGTCCCAACGCTTACGAATTCGCTCAAGGCTGGCTTAAGTGATCACTTTCGGTGTCCATGGACAACGTTCACCAATTCCACATCGTGACAGTGAGAATGGTGGAATTGGTGAACGTTGTCCATGGACACCCAAAGTGATCACTTAAGCCAGCCTTGAGCCAATTCGTATGCGTTGGGACACCTTTCTCACTTCTTCCGATTAGATTCTACACAATGTTACATTGTGTAGACATGGTTCTCCAATCGTGGTTTCTGATTAATTTAGTACCTATTTAACAAGATATTATTTTAACAAATATCGCTTTATACCAAGTATGGGATATCAATCAGGTTGTTTTATTATAAGTTATAGTATTATTCGATTATGTTAGCAAAATTGCAACAAAAGACTTGAATTTCCTAGTAAATATTATTACATCTAGAATGAAATTGAGTTGGATATTTTGTATAATGAGTCGACGCATGCAAACTAACATGTTTTGAATTATGTCCCCTTAGCCTCCTTTGTCTCTGCAAACAAAATAATAACATGGACAAATAATTCAGTTAATTGATGATTTAAAACATAAACAACCCTTTGCTATATAAATAAAACAACTTAAAATCAGATTTATGTACAAAGGAGAAACATTTTCAACAATAATTAAGGGAAGAAATTTAATCTTCATTTTCACTTGATTAGATTTCGACATTGTATTCCCAATTGCCTTGACTTTATGGACATCAATTTATAAAGGTTAAATTCTGTTATGTATTAAATACCATGACTTCATATTTGAATGCGTATTCATATTATCAAAACTACAATTCAGCTAATGAAAATAGGAAATGTTTTGGGTATTTAAACTAAATATTTGATACACTATTTGCCGCAATCTGTTATTGAGTTTATAACACGTATAGGTAGTACTAAATAAGAAAGATCGAATATTTTCGTTATTGCTAAGTTAATTTAATGATGATCTCGATATCTTTCATAAAAAAGGGAATATGACGCATAAAAAATATTGTTTGAAAATAAGGATGCAAAAAATGGTGGGAAAGATTTGGGTAAAAAAATCGGCATGTATTTATGAAGAATTTTATGAATATGAAGAAAGATTGATTTCTACAATAATAGTACCAATAACTAATAATAAAAATAATTTAAAAAGAATTAATAACACTGTTTTATTTTCACTATATTTCATTCTAATTTCCAACATTTTCTTGAGTCTTAAAAAAAAAGAAGAAATGTAAGTGTTATTAATTCTTTTTAAATTATTATATAAGAATTTTTACTAACACCCTTCTAAAAAATCAATAATAAAAGTGAAGAGAAATATTACTACACCATCACAAAATCTTTCACATGTGGGTGACTGGTGGACTAACTACATGTAGATAATAAACATGCAGGTCATTCTTCCCGAAACCATGCCTATTAAGTAGCTAAAAACTTGAAGCGATAATAATAATTTTATTAATATTTATTCCGTGCAAAATTCTAACAAGAATCTATCTACCCCTACATACATACGAGTACGTAAACTAATTAGCTTCGAAGAAAACAATTACCTGCTTATTTGCCTTTAGTAGAACCAACCGCCGGCGAATGAACTTCCCCAGAGCATTGGGTGGTGTATTGTAATTATAAATTGTTTTTCACTCAAGATTCACTTGCAAACTAATTATGTTTCACGTAGAAATATACATACACGTTATATTATAATATACAACGTTACTTTATAATATAACACAAAAGATGCTTGTTTAACGTCATTTTGCTGGTTAAGGAAATTTTCTACAAGTACAAGTTCAGTGTAGAACTCATATACAGTATACGGTATTTTAATAAAATCAATACTTTGCACTATAACGACTATTAAAATCATTATTAATTTAGAAACGAAAAAGCACCTTTGCCGATATCTTATTCAAAGATGAAAGTTTTAAAATTTTTAAAATAGTTTTAAAACTGATGCATATACGAGTATTCATGCTCATATAAAAAGAACGTATAACACGTTTATTTCAACAATATAATTAATATTTTTTATATTTAATGCGATTATTTTATTAGTAGATAATCAATACAAAATATATCTATAATCATTTAAATATTGACAATCTGTTACAATTATTAATTGTGCAATCGTATAGCCCAAATGTGGAGTAAAAAGACAGTGGACTGGCCGAATGTAGGTACTATGTAATCATCCTCTCTTTGCCGATAAAAAAGGGAGATTAGTAGCATACATAATCACTAAACTGAACACTTTATTTGTGATTAACAATGTCCTAATAAGACGAAAGACATATCTCTCTCGTCGAATAAATAAATAGTAGAATAAAACACTTGTTTTACTTAATTCGTTTATTTGTGACGTTCTGTTAATACCTGCCAAAAAACTTTAAGAGTGGATCCTTTGCTATGCTGGGAACTCCAGAGGCCATTTTTGTTGAACGAATATCAAAAGTACGGTTATCAAATCTACATTAATCTAGATACAATTATTCTTCTTTCTATGTTCATAATATAATACCTACATACCTTCACATGAATCAGTGAAATATGATTACTTTTGAGTTAAATTAATACTGAATAGTTCTTCTTGTTTCACGTTACCTACTGCCTGAAGTTTGTATGCGAAATGAGCATTTGAGAATAATGTCTGTATGTTATTATATATTTTGAATGAATAATAATATTATCAAGTTATTTCGTTATTATGAAATTGAACATTTGGACTGTACGATATATTATTACAGTAGAAGTCCATTAGTCCGGCATCCAACAGTCCGGAATGCCCGATAGTCCGGCATCGCTCCGGAAAATTGTAAAATTTTTGGTTTTTTCCAAAAGTGTGTCCTTAAAGCAAATAAAAACGCTCGAGAGCTATTCGGAAGTTTTCGGGATAGTTCGGGATCATCCGGAAGCGCTCGGTATTGTTGTAAACATTGTAGTAAACCCTCAGCCTACTCAAAATCTTGAAGAAAGTGACTCAGATGTCGAAACGAAAAAAAGGAAAAAATCAGCTGGGCAGAAGCTGCTGAATCACTAAATAAGTTTATCTCTTTTGCTGAGGCTAGTACTAGCTACAGTGCTTCAGAAATTATTGATTTCCATATCATTAGAAATAAATTTTATACTAAACGCCAAAAGTCAAGAAAACAAAAAGCCATTCATGACTTTTTTTAAATCTAAGTGAAATATGTTTTACAGTACGTGTACCTGTACATACATTATATGAAATGTAAAATAAATTTTGTTGTATGTATTTGCACAGTGTATTTGTAATTTAATTATTAACCTAATTATTCTTATAATTACCGCCCGATAGACCGGAATTTTCGATAATCCGGCACCGAGCCGGTCCCGAATGTGCCGGATTATCGGACTTCTACTGTATTAGGCTTATGATTTGTTGATGATTGTGTGAAGATGAATTAAATGAGGCTTTGATATAGGTACCTAGTATTATATTAGGGGTTCTTGCTCATTTCTCAAACCAAAATTTTATACATAAATTTGTTAACCTTTAACTGTGGACGTGATTTTATTTTTACACTATCTTGGACGTGAGGCATGACAGACCGCTATGTTTAAATCCATATTATATAATAAACACTAATATGAATCGCTTAAAAACTGAAGCTTTATTAAATTATTGGCTCATAATAATAAAATATGGGTGTAAAAAATAAACATATATAAAAAATTCAAATTTCCTAAGTAGGTACTATAATACTTATTTTTTTTATATGGGATAGATCTGTTTGGCGTTCCGTTCTCTCTGCCTACCCCACATGGGACACGGCGTGAGGGTATAGTATAGTATAGTATAGTATAATATAGTATAGTATAGTATAGTATAGATATATAAAAAAAATAAGTACCTATTATAGTACTTAGGTAATTTTCAGCCTATTTTTGACAAAGCCATAATTTATTCAAAAACTATGATCTAAAATCCAATCAAACACATAGGTAATTCTCCTTTTTACAAAAATTATAATATATAAGGTATAAAATAACATATAAAAATAATAACTAAGCGCGAAAAGAAAAATTCTGACAAATGACTAATTCAAGTTATTTATTGACAAAAAAATTAGAGTATTGCAGACAAATGGGCTGTCTGCATCCAATAAAAATCTATGATATCTTTATTTTAATTTTTATTGGACAAATTCTGTTCATTTTCATCTTCATTTCCATCACTTTGCTGTACAAATTCTGATTATTGCGTTAGAAATTCTTCAATGTCGTCTTCGATATCCGACTGATCCGAAACAATAATATCTCATTCAATTCTTCTTCAAAAGAAGAATCAGTCACATGATTTTTTTTTTACTCTTCTGTACTTTCAAATGGTCGTTTTTCAGTCATTTTGTTCTAAAAAATAAAAAAAATACAAAATTTTCCTATGAAAGTATTTTGTATGATAAATATGGATAAGCGGTCTGACGGGCCGCTGCCAATTTTTAAAATAACATAACTTTCGTATCAATGAACAAATGACACGACCTCCACTCAAAATGGTTATCTCACAACTAAATACGAAGCTACTGAGCTGGACGGCAGTGCAGAGAGGGTGGAAGGATCCAAACTAACAAAACGAAATTGATACGGGACCTGTGAGACCGCACGTCCACAGTAGAAGGTTAAAAAGCAAGCATTATAAACATTTGAGTGTACTAAATGTTCATAGGTATATAAGAGTTCGTCGGTAGCCTGGAGGTAGAGTCTCGGCCTGCGGAACAAGGGGTCCGTGGTTCGATCCCAGGTGCCGGCAAACTCCCCTTTCACGGCACAAGCTTTTAGCTTAGTGTGAAAGGTGTATAAGGTTGTATTTGGGTTTATAACAATAACACAGATATATCTTAAAAAAAAAAAATATTATCGCCTAATTTGTGGGTTGGCCTGATCAGATCTACATTATTCTCTCTCTTTTTATTTTTCATATAGGTATGTTTTGTCAACCTACTGCGTGTGTCTCTATTTAATAAATAAATAAATAAAATAAATATCATTTCAGTATGTTGTGGTGTATGTTGTTAAGTGATAAATTAGTTAATAAAATATGAAAGATTCCATTAATGGATTTAATCTTTGATATGACTATTTTACTCTACTGTAGAAGGCACGTAATATAAATGTCACACTTTCAGTTGTTATCCGTGCAGTCTACAACAGCGAAAAGATAACCCACTTTTTTCTGTAAGGCTTAGAGGGTCCTGTTATGGCAGGTGTTTGTAAAATATGCCACATAAGACATTAACATTTCCAATTCGAGACATGCCACCCATCCTGGATGTTGATATTTTTATTGACATAGAGAGGACTACTTTTAGGAATGTTCATTGCATGCAGTTGTTCCGCTGTCTACCCATTTTTTAAATTTATTTTTGGTACGAAAAGATCATCTTGTATGTTTGTAACATCTAGTCAATTTACTGGTTGCTCCACTTGTGTGAGTTTCCGTGATAAATTAAATAAATATTTTCATAAAATATTGTCGTCATTTTACATGCATTATTATCCACGCTATTATTATGTCTACACCTACGTAATATGTGAAATCGTCAAACTTCACTCTCATTAACTTCCGTATTTGGAAGCGTACTTAGTTTCTACTTAGCACTAATACCTAGTTGTAAGAGAACTACAACAGCGTCATGATAGAACTAGTCGTTATATTCAACTAGCAAACACACCCAATCATCTTTTATACAAGATCATATTATTAAAAACGAAAAAACTGTTTAAATATTTTTTTAAATATTCTACTGCACTTGAGACACGGCGTGAGGGTATGGTATAGTTAGTTTAAAAATTAATTTCTATGCTTTTTTTGTATGATAAATAACGTATCAAAAAGAAAGTATTTTATACGTATAAAACGTCTCAAGAATGCAGCGTTTTATAAGCTTGAGAACATAATAGGTATGACTTCAATATAATAATTGTGAAAGTAGTAGTGTTGAACGGAAAGTCTAGATGTAACATTTGCAGCGTTAGTTTTCTTGATTGAAACCTTGAGATTAAACTTGAAATCATAAAACGACGATAAACAAAATATGTTTTCAAGATCAGAGTTAATTTCTTTATTTAAAACCAAAGAACTCAAGTAGGTATGACCTGAAATAAATTATATCGAATAACTCTCTCGGGTGGTCAACGATAGAAAAAAATACTTTGCATCGGCGAATCAGATTAAAAAGGCAATTAGAAGAATCCCATTTTTCTGCGATTCAACTTTTGTATAATTTGTTTATTTATTCTATACTGAATATTAATCATGAAACACATGTTTCAAAAGAAATACATTCAAATTATATACAATCTGTATCCAGAAGGCAATTATATTTCAAAGGTTTAATCTCTTCAAAATAATTTCATTCTCGGATATATATACATACATTCAGGTAATAATAAATTAGAAAACTGATAATTGTGCACATGATGTACCTTTAATATCACCATGTAAATATGTGTGTAGGTATATATAAGGAGTGGTTTTAGTCAAGTTGATAGGTATTATATTAACAGGAACAGAAGGGAGTAAATGAAAAAGCATGCAGGTGTGCTCGGCTGAAGGAGTCTGCATTATATCCTTCTACAAAAGGGATTAGATTGTCTAGTGATGAGAACGTTTAGGAAGAAATTTGTTCACCCTAATAACTACTTCAACAAGCTTATTAGAAGGAATATTCGTCGATATAATATTATATTTACATACTTTAATAATCAAGTAACAGGATCGAATGCTGAACATAGAAATGGCATTATGAACTCACCTTCTATGGAAAATAAGTTGTATGGAAATTGAACGGAAACCAAAATGCTTTAATGAATAAATATACCTATTCCAAGTTCTCTCAAATAGAAAAGGACTCTTTTTATCTGTAACATTCCACAGTCTAGTAAAAGGAAAGTAGTCGTCAAACATCACTCATCAGACATCTTACATCTTACATCTCCAATCTAGCAATGATGTTACCCATCCTGAATGATTTATTCTTTTGGATAACTTGGATCTTTATAACACGCAAATGGTACACTGGCTTACCCAATTGGAAACTTTCAAATATTTTTTCAGTTAAAAAAATAGTACAAAAGGTTATAAAAATTATGGTGCTAATTTTTTTTTACATACGCATTTTTAAGGCTGAAAATGCTCATCATTTGAAAAAAACATTTTTTGAACATTCCCAAAAAAAATCTACCCGTGACGGATATCGTGTGTGACGTCATCAGGCGGTAATAGACAGATTTCGAGTCAAATGCATTACGATACGACTTACTGCTAAGTGACGTCACAACGGGATTATTCATTGACAGGGCGTTTGAAATTTCGACAGATAATATGGATTTTTTTAAAATGAAAAGTTTTAATTTATCGTTTCCTATCAGGATATTCGTGATCAGCGTATACCTATTTATAAATATAAATTGAAGACATTAATTATACTATTGTCCTACACGGACTACCTGATGGGTTTAGATAGATAGAGACAGATTTTTTACAATTCCAAATGATTCAAAATGCTCAATGCAAAAGGTTCATAATAATTTATATTAATAAAAAAAACATATTTATATTATTTTCATAAACTTGATAAGTATCATTTTTTATATAGATATCTCATGTATGTAATGCAATATCTTGTTATTCGTTTTATTAAAACATTCATCAGATTCTTTGTTAATAATAAGGAGTATAAACAAAACAAATATTTGTAACAAAAATGTTTTATGAAAAATACTTATAATAATATGAATTTTCGATGTTGTTATTAAAACGGAAAATCAAGATACGCAAGACGATATTCTGAAGAAATAAAATATTTGTACAATCTCTTGTAAAAGCTCATAAACACATAATACCAAAATATACAAAAAAAAAATACATCATCATATCTCTATTTTATTTTCTTCCTTTTTTGGTGTCGTATTATATTTTCATGACTCCGTATTTTGAGATATTTGATAAGTAAAAATTCAATTAGTTAAAGTTAAAAACTTAAGTTTAACAGCGAATTATATTAGAAGTTTCGATATTGCAAACTTGATACGAGTATATTAAAAGTTTGTCCCACTCACTGTGTTCCTCGTATGAATTCTTTTATTTTAGGTGAAAATGATTTTGTTCATTGATTCAACCAGATGAGTAGTTTAAATTTTAAAATTAATATTTTTTGTCTCGAATAAAATTTACCATCCTATATGAAAACAACAACTTTTTTGAATGATTGTTATGAATTTAGAATAGGTTTTGGGGACAACTTCACTGTGAAAGTATTAGGTATTAGACAGCTTCATTGATTTTCCATTCGATATTCAAAATCTGAACAGTATTATTGATTAACTATCAGATGTTGGAAGACTCAGAGAAGTCCACGGTAAACATAAGTTGTAGAACATAGTACAAGCTATAACTACGTTAAGCGATGTAACTGTAGTATGTATACATTAAAGTTTTTCTTTAGCTGATCGGGTAAAATGTTTGAAAGAGGGGCAGCATCGTTTCCATCTCCCGCCTGAGGCATCGTTGGGGTCCGGACGCTGTTTACTCTAGGAAACTACTCATATTTACACAGTGAAAACACTCCGACCATCCGGTCTATTAGGAGAATGCTCAAGGAAACATTTTTCATTACTTCCATACTGCGGTTTCAATATAATGGCTATATATTTCGGAAATAATTATTATTAGTAGTACCGTCCGGAAAATGCTTATAGTATTTACCAAACTTCTATGAGGTCAAATAAAACATCATAATTGTTGGCTATTCACCAATGTCAACTTTAATTCTTGTACTAGAATCATCATCACTACCCTTTTGTAGAATTAACTACAAAAGTAACAAACCATGATATTTCGTTGTTTCTAGTATTGATAAGACCTAAAAACTTGTATGCTTATCACTGTTAAATAAGAAATGGCGTAAAAAAAATGGTGCTAAATTTGACGGGCTTCGGTTTGTGCACACTTTGGGTGTTAAACTATAAAATATTTTAAATTCTTCTTCTAATTGTGTACCTATTGTTTTTATTATGAACTTTTAGTCATAATATGTGTTACTACATACCTATATCATTATCAGATCATTAGGTATTGTTTTGTTACAAAGGATAAATAAATGTTCGAAATAGACGTACTAATAGAGAAAGTTTTCAAGGGTTTAATAGTAAGTATTTAAGAACAACATCGTTGGATAAAATTGACTATTAGTGATCTTTTACTTCATTTGGTTAATGTCGTGTATATAAAATTCAAAATAATCTTCCATCGTTTAAATGTGACGATTACATTGCGTATGTATTATTTAATTTAAGTGTATTTAGCCATCAAGAGAAAGTCTATTGCAGAATTTGAGAGGCAACTAAAATATTTAGTGATAATCTTAATACAAGATACACAACATTATCTTGTAACTTTCCTAAACTTCTAAGTAACATTATCCTATTACTTGTTAGTTATTCTAGTTATGTAGGTGGTATATTGTGTATTATAATATTAGAAGTAGATAGATATTACTATACAAGTGCCTAAGAGAAAACAACTTGTTAATGATCAAATTTACTTACGATGTTTACTTATGCATCAATTCCAGCAAATTACACTAATCTCCCACATTTTTCTATATAATAAAATTTAACTTTCAACATTATTATATAAGTAAATCCGTATACGTGAATTAACCTATAACAATATCTGAAATATAATATTCACTAAATAATTAAAGTTTAGTAAAAACTTATTTTCGTTGAAATATTGGACTCTGAAAAATCGGTCAATCCTGCGCCTTCTCTCGAATAGCGTGCTAAATGCTGCAAGAAAAAGAAAAATGTGAAAGCTGCAAGAAAAAATGTGAACTTTTTTCAAAGCACACTGCTCACTTGCACGAATGTAAGATTTGATTCTTATGGAAACAGAAAACACTCAATTAGTAGGTTGTACATTGCGCAAGAGACTCTTTCATTAAGGTTTTACACCATCTAAATATTCTTTAAATGTCGAGAAGGAAAGTATTTTGAGTTCTACTTGAACAATAAATGTATTCAAGTATCAAAGATATAAAATATTGTTATTATATAATGTAATAATATGTACTTAGTTCGTATCGACTTTACAGCATAGCTTTTCAGCGTCTTAAGTCGGCCGAAGCGAGGTCCCCTTACAATGCCTTCGAGTGCAATATTTTCTGCTTTAAGCTCTAAGTGGTGAATGCATGTCCCAAGCCTTTTCTTCTCAGTTATACCGAGTACGTGTATCCACGGTAATATAATAATATAGAGTATTCCATTACTAAACATTGTAGAAGAAGTAGTCTTTCAACAATTTTATACGATCTTTATGACTCATAATATAAGACCAGTGAACCGTATTATCTACGAAGATAAGAAATATACATACATACATACTAAATCTATTAAATACATTATTTTACTTACATAGGTATCTACTCGTTCAGAAGTGGAACGAAATTTACATGCGACCGATTTTTCAAAGTTCAGTAGGTACTTGTATCATTCTAAGAATATAGCCAAAATTATTGTAATTTTCATGGGAGAAATAGGTACCTACATATTATATAGTTTGAAATATTTTATACTGTATGTATATTAATCATTTAAGATCTTGTTGATATTGATAATTTTATCTTGATATAAGCTATGAACCATTATAAAATAAGACTTTAATTATTTAAATTTAACGTGATATCTCGTTGGCGTGCAAAAATCAACAAAATATTTTTATCTTGTTCAAATGCTTATTGATCAAGTAACTTCTTTTTTTATTTTATAATGGAATAAATATGGAGATAAATACCCTTTTCACACAGAAAATATTGCAATTTGAATAAGGAAATAGGGGATTCTTACGGAAAAAGTGAAGCTTTAAAACTAAAGAAGGTGAAGGTAAAACTTTTCAAAACAAATGTATTTTAATCTTGATCTAGCGATTAAATTGATTGGTAAAACTTCCGTCGGTTCGTTTTCGCGGCTCGATCATAAAAATTGCAAATTTTTCATTAAGATCCTTTCAAACTCGTAAATGAGGACTCCTATTAAAATTTATCTTCGACGGGGTGGGTCTTAAAACTCCGTCGATAATATCTAATTGAAGTTAACGCTTATGAGCATGGTAACTTTGCGATGAAAGCCGGGGGCATTAAGATCTTCCATTTAAGTTAAAATTATCCAAAGTACGTTTGACGGGTATAGGCAAGGACTTGATACACATACATACAAACCTACATATCTACTCCATAATAATATAATAGTATACGTAACATAACCTACATATTATAATAGTACACGTTTTTACTGTTTAGTTTACCACTATGAATGAATAGGTATATATTATTTTTGAAATGTGCATAGACATTTAAACGTTTATTATATCTTTCTTCATATGTATGGTTTAATTTATGGTTTCTGTATGGTTTAATTTAATTGTTTTATTCTATTACTATTGCTGTTTTTGTTCAAATTACTACCATTTTTGTTATATCTTAATGTTTATTTTTATAAATTTGTACCAATTCATTTTTTATCAGTTTTTATTGTTGTCTGTCAAATTGTTTTTTTCTGCTTTGTTATATGTTTAACATGTAAAAGGCTCACGCCGTATACAAGTGATAAATAAATAAAAATAAATAATATCTAGATGTTGTTCTATATGTTCTATATGTTGGCAGACCACAAAAGAGATGCACTGACGACATTACTCCAATCGAGGGAAGGAAATGGATACAGAGGGCACAGGACCGTGACACTTGGAAGAGTTTGGAAAAGGCCTATATCCAGCAGTGGAGATATGGCTGACTAGTAAGTATAAATAAGTCCTATATAGGTACCTATCTGTAATACAATAGTATAATTATGTACAAGAAAGAAGCATGTAGGTAGGTATATTTATTTATATATCTCGTATATATGTAAGCGAGGTAGCCAGGAGGCAACCACATACATATACCTATGACTTTGCAAATTGTCTTTTTGGTAACAATACAAATTCAGACATTCAAAATTGTTGACATAGGTATATTCTATTATATTTCGGAAATCGTTTTGTGCTATTTATGTTCAAAACGCCATCATGATTATTGTGTACGGTTGCCGAAACCTAAAAACTTTATTCAAATAAATAAAAACTCTTGAAAATGACTTAAATATTAACGTGGTTTAAAAAAAATATACTTTATGTGAAAATTTGAACAGTGTTTTTTTTTTGTAATTTAAAACTATTCAAATTAAAATTAAGTAGAAAAAGAATAAGTCTTCAGAAATCAAGTATTTTATTATGAAAGCAAATTCATGATAAAATACTTAAATTCTGAACTGATTATTTCATGGAGCGCCCGGTAAAGAATAAAATTGATCTCCCACTCATTGGCATAAGTTTACAAGTGTCCTGTAAATTAAATTTTAAATCTACCTGCTGGCTACCCTACAAAAGGGATATACCGTAATTCTGCAGCAGTAGTAATGTATTTCTGAACAAGAGAGATTACATCATATTGTATTTGGATAAAATCCAACATGATAGATACAACAGTAAAGTTATATTACAGTTAGAAACACTCTGTTATATCCGTATCCCTCCATTTTCAAAAAAATTGAGTTATCAGAGAGAAAAAATGAATCAGCAATTTTCGATTGTGCAAATTTTATAGTAACATGGAATACATGCATATATTTATATATCTACATATATGTGTAAATGTTTCCAATGAATTATACCTATTCAATACTAACATACTTACATTGCTCATAGCATAGTTCAGTCATAGAGAATGCACTTACAAAAATCGATTTATTAACTGTTATCGAGTATGTGGAATAAGTACCTATCTAGATTTATATCTATCTAGGAAAAACAACTGTTTTAATATGTATATAGGTATGGAGAAAACAAGCCTGGTTTTAGTTATACTAAATATTTATTGAATAGTGACCTGGTTTTGACTTAAGAAGTTATTGTTAAACCATTAGTTTCATAATTATGTCCTTTCATCGTTTTGGGGTCTTTCTTCATCGCCCCTCAGCTAATCCATGCAGGATAATATTTGGGATTCTGGTAATATTCATACTCTGGACGTGTTCGTACCAGAATCTCCACCGTTGTCTTCCCCATCTTACACATCTCCCAGATTGCAGTATTTCATGTAGTATTTGCAGTATTTCAGTAAACGAAAATACGTTCATGAAAATTTATACAAATTGAAACATCGCTGTAATAATTTTGTTTTTACTATGTGTCTGGTGTATACTAGGCAGTTGTAATGCAATATACAAATGTATCTATTAGAACATATTCATGTAAAACCAAATTCCCATACCAGATTTCTCTTTTGAATGTTACTTCAATATTCACGGGAAAAACGATAATAGGTAGAATCATTTTGTTTGTTAAATTTTAAGGTAGACGGTTAAATAAATTGTAAAACGTAACCGTGTCAGTCGTAAGTTAAACGTGTATTTTAAATGCAATGAATTTTGTTAATATTTATTGCGGGTTGGTCCGAATCTGCAAAATAAACGTTATTTTATATATACGTACAGATTTGTACGAACATGGATTTGTTTTCTATGTATATTGTCTGTTGTGATGTGGATATTTCCACTGGATTCACGATAAAAAAAAAAGTTGTATGAAACCCACAATTTATATTTGGATAAATCCAAACTCACGAGTAGGTAGGTTTATCCAAAAATAAAATTTATATACCTATGTATTTTTATCCGACACCATTTATCTATAATTCGACAGCTTCAAGTATCTAGTTTTAACCATGAATTCCAAAGGGAACGTAAGAGAAGAGAAGATAAGATAATTTGATCACATTCTTTATAAAGGTAGGTAAGTTATACATAGTTAGTTATATTTTTTATTCAAAATGTGAAGTATTATTAAGTATATGATGTTGTGTATGTAGGTAGGTATATATTATAGAATGGAGAATACCTAATATTATCTCCCCCGGTCACGTTCAGTATTAGGGCACACACTACGTACACAAACACGACACGACGACAAAACTCACCCTTTTCGCTATTAGGACATGTCATGAGATATCACCTCATCCACTCCTACCATACACTCTTACACTACGCCTGAAGTAAACAACAGTATAACTGGCCATGTCTCAAGACACAATCTTAAATTTGCACGTTGTCTGTTCTTAAGTCCATAGGTCAAGAGGTAAGGTATATAAGAGTTAAGCTCACACTTTCTTTATGCAATTATATAGTTTTTAATTTTTGCTGATTTATTGTTATAAATGATATTGTTATCAATGCACACTAAAGATTGAAATAATATTATTTTTTTCTTTTACTAAAACCAGTTTTTAGATTTAGTAGCATGCTATGGGTATAGGCAGTAACAATATTGCAAAAGGTGTACCTACTTATGATGTGTCTTAATTCATTAGAACTATGGTTATTTCTGATATGGATGAAAGCCTCTTTGTGCTAAAAAAAATTTAAAGCAAGTAGAAAACTTTTATCAGTTAAGTCAATATCTTCTTTTTTTAAAAAAAAAAAGTTTTGTTGGGTTGGGTTTGTTATAAACCCAAATACAACCTTATACACCTTTCACACTAAGATAAAAGCTTGTACCGTGAAAGGGGAGTTTGCCGGCACCTGGCATCGAACCACGGACTTTACTTTACCACATATTTTAACAAATATTGAATTTTTGAGAGATATTTTTATAAGTAAAACCACATTATATGCTTTATCAATTGGGATTTATCAACTGTGAGAAAAATAATTATTAAAAATTGTGAAAAATTATAAAAATTAATATATATCTATAATTTGTAGGTTTAATCCCTGGTTTTTAGAGATTTTTTCATTTAATTAATACATAAGCTGTTTTATTTTATTTATTTTTACAATCTTAGAGAATCAAACAGTCATAACATAACATGTTAACAATTAATAAACTCAACATGTGAACCAGCAAAGATTCCACACTTACCTACCAGAAAAGTCATAGTCTTAAGAAAAAAGGCAAAAGTTAAATAGTTTAAAAAAAAGTTAAAAGTTAAAGTTAAAAAACAAAAAAAAAATCATGAACTATGCAGTGGTTTGAGAATTATAGATCATTCAGTTTCTATTTATTTTTTAAATTTGTTATGATGTGATTTTTTTAACATAATGGTATCTTATTATTGTGATGTTTCCCCTGTTACATACTTGTTCCTTCACTGTTTCCCGAGAAGTGAAATCAATCTTCCTGACAGGCCATTTCATCTGTGCAAGTTTTCTCGTCTCGTCGTTGTCGGTTTGGCCATCCCCATTTTAACAACAGAAGCCTTCTGAATCTCTACCAAAAACGTGTTATGGGACGATAGCTAGCGTTACTGATATCTACACACTACATAGACCGGCCGTCTACCTACATACCCAACACTTTATTATTAGCTGAAAAAGTTGACCTTTTGTAATGTCTGAAAAAACACGAATACCTACTTGTGCTTTTGTGCCGTGAAAAAATGAAAGTGTATAATATTATTAATATAGATACCTACAGATAATTATATCTATTTAATATTTATTTACATATATTCACGTCGTTAGCCTTTGACATGTTAACAATCAAATTAAAATGGAGAACAACATAAACAAATAAATAACAATTAATGTGTCGAATCAAAAATAGTCATACAGGTAAAATAAATGTATATGAGTTAATTCTTATAAATATGTCATACCAAAATATTCAAACAAGTCATTTTAAATATCTATCGATATCTTATATCTATCGATGTCTAATAATTATAATTACATAATACTTCTAATAACTTTTCGAAATTTCACTTAAATAGAATTAAAAATATATTAAAAACAAAAAACAAATTTTTGATAAATACTCATTGATGAGGCCTTGGAATCAAATTTGTTCAAAGTAAAAGTTAAACAGTATTTTTTATATCTTATGATATCTAACTCAATCCTTTATGAGATAAAAATCTTTGAAAAGATTGGCAGAAGGAGTGTACCGATTTTTATACATAGGTTTTTATCTCGGAGCATTGTCTTTAAAAAAGTTCACCAAAATTTCATTATTACCTGTAGTAATCGTAATAAATAATAGTTTTTTCTCACAACGTTTCTAAAAAGATAATTATGGGAAAAATATATGTCTGAGAAACATAAAAAACCTTACAATATATATATATATATATGAGATAACCTTATGCTAAAGAACGTACCTACCGTAAAAAAAAGTAATTTATTTATCCATAGATACTAACCATTTTTCAATTACCCACATAATTTTATCTTTGAATATCTTTGAATATTATTTCATGGAAATAAAATATTTTTTGTTTTTTCTATCAACGAGTAAATACTAGTTAATTTGCGAATAAAAGAGATATAAATATATAAATATTTTTTACAAGCATATAATTTTATTCAAATCATCCACACTTCGATGAAATACAATTCTTAGTCATATTTCTTTCAGTTATATAAGATATCTAGTATTAGATGTGAGGAAGAATTCCTATATCAAATGAGTATGAGAGAAATTTGTGTCCATGAACGAGGAATTTATGAACTTGAAATAAAATAAAAAATCCATTTAATATAATATCTACCTGCCATACGAGAGTGGTAAGATTGATTTTGCCCTCAAGTTTCTCGATAGTCTGGAAGACCGTCTTTTAATACTTATAATTTATTTTACAATATTATGAAAGGTCCTGTCATTGAAACGGTATACAGTGTATAAGGTATTTTCAAACCACAGGGAACAGCGTTTTTTTGTCCAACTATTATTGAACAATGTCAAAACAAAATATTGCAAGGATACTCCAGATAAAAAGAGGAAAAGGAAAATAGTGGGCTATTATAGCGAGATACAAAAAATCCAAAATCATTCAGGTACCCAAGCAAACCAGTAGACATACACGAGGTATTATTGCTACAGTAGGTATATAGGTAGCATGCTTGGACCAAGATAATCCAGTTAACTACAGTCACGTGCCAGGAAGCAGAGAATAAATATGATGTTTTATATATTCCATTCAGAGCAGACCCTACGTCTTTCCTGCCGCAGATTAAAAATTTGCAATTTTACGAGCTTCAACCCAAACAGCAGCCCCCTGCGCCCTAAGACAACGTACCGTTAACTAAACGTGATATTTTTAACTCAAGGGTTTAGTTAGTGATATCCTTTAAACAATATTAAAGTTTACCTGCAATTATTACACGAGTTATATTATTAAGGTGTTTTTGAAAAATATTTCTGAAGTTATAAAAGTCTAGGTCATAAGAGTTTCAGAGAGTAAAAATTAAATAGTCCGAAGGAAAAGTTGTGGATATTTTTGGCAAAGTATCCAAGCTGAAGTGGCAATGCGCTGACCGTATATGTAAATCTAAGAGAGGATGGCAGATGGACGCCAAGGATCTAGGAGTAGTTACCAAGGGAGGGAAAATAAATACTGACAAGAAGACGTTAAAAAAGATGGGTGGATGACATTATCCAAATAGTGGGAAAAAGTGGGTTCGTGTTGCTCATGACCGTAATTAATGGAAAAATTGGCTTATATCCAGCAGTGAAGAGTAAAAAGTCAGCAGTAAGTAAATATAAAATAAGATCATCACGTGATTTTTGTTAGAAGGCGAATAGTAGATTTAAAGAAGTAACTAAAATAACACGTATAAAGAAATATTTTTACATTAGTAATCAGTGCGGTATGAACCTTTTAATTTGTAGCACATTTTTAGTATAAAAGAGCCAGAGAAAAACAAACAAGAAAAAAAGATGAAAGTTGGTATAATAAACAAGATAAATGTCAATAAGCTAAGTTGTTTTGGACATGTGGAAAGAATGAATATGAGTGCCGAAAAATATAAACATGGCTGAGAGAAAGAGTACCTACTCGAAGACCCGGCTTACTGAGGATTTAATAGCTAGATCAGATCATAAAAGACGGACACGTGTTGAGTGCAATGACCAGGACAACATGTATGAGGAATTGAATTGATGCAAAGGAGGCAAAAAACATGTGCAAATACAGGAGAAAGTAACGCTCGATCTTTTCTGCCTACTCCGTGAGGAAAGCGGCATGATGATTTGTATATCTACATATGAATAATAATGTAATTTCTATAAAACAAATTTATTAACAATTTTATATATCTTCTGACAAACCTTTACTCTCACTAGCGTACCTATCTATAATAATTTAATATACCTACTAAGATAACAAGTCCACGTGTTAAACCAAGGAAATTCACGTGTTAATTACACAGTAGATTTGTATGTGAGATAATCTAATTACAGGAATGAAAATTGTACATTTTCATGTTATTATTAACTAAGTACCTAAACGAAATTAGTGAGAATTTAACGTTGAATAAATGGCTGAAACTAATGATATTGTGAGAAGGTTGCGGTAATATATATTTAGTTATATAACAATATTTAGATAGTATAATTATGAAAATAATTCAGTATATTGTTTTACTTTCTTATTCCAAATTCTACACAATGCATTCTAAAATAAAATATAGGTATTATATCTAGGTATATGTATATTAATTATTTTAGTTTTATTGTACATGGATTACAAGCAAATTAACACAACAATACATTAAAAACAAATACCATACAATAGTGTTTATTGCAGAAGCGTGATTTTTTCCATCTAACCTAAATTATGTAGGGGTTTTTCAAATAAATTTGATAATTCTAAACAATACATTTTTTATCAACTTTTTTGGTAGGTACCTAAATGTTTGCTAAGTTGTATCGTTCTGGATGTTAGTTAAAAAATAAAATTGTCTTAAGATTCATTCAAGAATTATTGTCTAATTTATTGAAAGTCTAGCAGAGTTTTATAACGTGTAGTGTTATGATACACTATGTTTGTATGTAAAATAAACCTACGCCAAAGTCCAACAATCTGACGACATAACACACCATTGGGGAACATGCATATTATGTGAGGAATATGAACAAATGTTATCAATATACATTAATAAATATACGATAATCACGAATATCGTAATAAGAAACGATATACTTAATTAAACTTTTCATTCATTTTTTTCATTTTAAAAATCCATATTTTCTGTCAAAATTTTAAACGCCATGTTATTGTATTAACCCGTTGTGACGTCGTAAGGCAGTAAGTTGCATTGGCACGCATTTGACTTGTAGTACTAAATGTCTATAACGTCTGATGACGTCACAAACCTGTTCGAAGTGCGAAAATTGCTTTTTCAAGTGGTGTTTTTCAAACACGTTGAAAAATATAAAAAGCACCATAATTTTTTAAATTTTCTGTATTTTTTTAGAGCAGATTTTTTTGTGAAAGTTCCCCATTGATTGTAAATTTTTATTAAAGGTATTGACTTTTACCACTTAAATCAAAATAGTGAGATTCTTAATACAAAATCGATAAAATTACTTAAAATTAATACTGATACTAACTTTCTGTTTAAAAATCACCTTACGTCTAGATACAACGAAATTGAAATCTCGTTGATAGAATCACCCGGAAACTTTTACATAACTCAATTCATCTCACGTCTCCATTACCTCGGTATAATAATAATAATACTAAAATAAGGTAGTGCTTGTATCTATCTATGTAGGTTTATAGTAGAAGACTCGACATCCCATCGCTCACAGCCCAGCTTTTGGCACGGATCACAAACATCTATAATACGACTAATAAAAGTTACGTCAATAAATACGTAGTAGGCTTCGTTCTTCAAAAACTTTACGCTTGACCTGTTACAGTTTTAAAAGTGATTTTCATTTATATACGAATTTAGCCAGCGAAATGAATTTTAAATTAGGTTAAAATTACTCTATTCACCTACATAAATGCAAATTTCAGAGGCAATTGAATTCGTACATCCTAAAAGCAATTCGAATAAATTTTCATCTTTATACCCAGTTACTTATATAATATTATACTATCATTCGTATTAAATAGTATGCCATTTTCATATTACTGAATCATACTAGAATATTAATTTTTGCTTTAGTTATGCAGCTATTTCTGTTCACTGTTGAGCATAAACCTCCCCCATACGTCTCTTGGATCTCTGTCATGAACCTACTGCAACAGCTACTACTAAAGTATACAATAACATTTAAAGTATTTTTTTTTAACTTAGGTACATAATTATAAAAAAAAATATACCTTTCATTTGATGCAAGTATTTTAATGTAACATTGGTACTTCTGCATATAGAGAGGTTTAAAATACGATAATTATTGTAATGGGCCATGTACAGGCTACCATGTTCTTTAGAGGCTGTATAAGAGAAAAAAACGCTGGTGAGCTGCTTCGGTAAAAGTACATAAGCAAGACTTGGTTTGGAGTGGCAAAAGAAGGTTGTTCTTAATATATTTCGATTTTCATATTTAGCTTTCAATACCCTTTACTAAGAGATAAGGTAGTACTTGTTCTGCAAGTCTTGTCCTTTTTATGGAACAGAGAAGATGACTTGTATGGTCTTTATATGTAGGTATTCTTCCAGCTATTTTGCTTGCGTAAGATTTCGTTACGGTATAGGTACAAAGATAGAATACTAATGTAATTATTTTAATGTATCTATGTTAATAAAGATGAAGTGAAAAATAAATATTGCGTAGCTACTTATTAAATATTTTTCAGTAGAATCAATTAGCAAAATCAATAAACCGGATTAAAAAAGTATTTAAAGTGTTTTAATGGAAAACCATTCAATATGTATTGTATCTACTTATAGAAAATAATATATATATTTTACCAAAATATGCAATACGTAGTATTTAATGTATATAGATTCCTATCTACTGTAGACGCATTATTCCACTTTTATTTACTAGTTCTCAAATTATTCACAACTACTTTCCATTATACTTCCCTCCAAAACTTTCTCTGACTCCAGTCCACCTTTTTATACATTGTCCAGCTAATTCAGTCGAAGAACTTGAGTCTCAGTTCAGGGATAATTGTAGAGTTCTTAGTTTGGTTTCATAGATCAAAAGAAAACAGAAGTTAAGTTAAATAACAAAACATTTATTCATGGTTCAAATTATTACTGTCCGGTTCAACACAAACAGACACACAGTTACATTTTACACAAGCACTTAATATTATACAACAAATTCTAAGTTAAAATTAATCAAGTCACTTATCACTATGTACAGTTTATTTTGATACAGGTTTCAATTATTGTTTAGCACTTTTAACACAAGTTATTACTTTTCGGTTCAGCCACCGCCCAACGCAAAAGCGTCAGACGGGTGCTACCGAGGCCAGGGGCAGGGGACAAGTGAAGTTAGTTACAGAATGTTCAACATAGAGAAATTTAACGGAAGTCAAAATAGAGTTTTATTTAATATTTGCGGGATTCTTTCCTTCAAAAAAAAGTCAAATGGTAACTAAGTAAATTTTAATATGGAATACTCTAATAATTATCTATTGTTATTTTTAACTACGACATTCCATCTCAAGTCATTTCACAAAGAAAAAAAATTAAAAAAAAAGAAAAGTCTCATTGTTACGTTACAAAGTGGAAATTACAGTTACAGAGACTATCAAAACATCAATGGAAAATTACAGTTGCACAGTGACATTACAGGAATTAATGATGATCAATCATGAGTTACATATATCAATACTTTTTTTTTTTACAAAGTTTTTGTACTTAATTTCACCTTCTATTACAATCCTCATCAGGAATGTACACGTCATGAGCCAATAATGGGACCAAGAAGATGTACCGACAGGGCAGGTCGCAGATACGGAAATCGTAGACAATACCCTCGACATTCCTCCAAGCACACCATTACGAACTCAAGACAACAATTACAATATTACACATTATTTTCACAATTTCAACAATATAACCCTCAAACAACAACCCAACACCCAAGTAATTTCAGAATACATAGTTTGACAATAAAATAAAGGGGGGTAGTCAATCCGACCTTCAATCTTGCAACAATTATACCTGAATTACCAATCTCATTACCATTATACCTGATCTACCTCTATTCTAAGGGCGGCAATCTATACCCTATCGAATTAAACATGTTATTTCCATGGGGTGTTCGACCCATCTTGCACAGGCTTGACGACATATATCAGGTGTCCAACCTTTCGCGCGGAGCTTTTCCAAGCGAACCTGTACGTAACATTTGAGCGTCCTCAATCTCTTACAATGACAATGGCTTGTCGGGCTAGCTTCGACTGGCGACCACAAGAGGTTCCAGACGAGCAAATACAAATTTAAAAAAAAAACTTAACTAAATTCGAGTTATGCTTGACTTTCTATAGGGTGAGACGATTAGTCACACCTCTAAATCAGCATAACTCCGGAGATGAACAGGGAAGAGTGCGAATCATCCAACTGACTCCGTAACATTCATTCTTGACATTTGAACATTACTGATAGGGTACGCATGCCTATACAGTAATAATGTCGAAATGACCAACAGGTTCACATACCAAGTGAGAACCTTGTCATTAAAATTTTGGTGAACCAGACAATTTGAAACAATCTAAACACTACAAAATTTTCCTTTTACCGATGCAACCTTGACCCTTTAATACAATTGTTACAATTATTATCTACTATCCCAATTAGTGACAACCTTTCACACACTTTTATACTTCAACATTTATGGCTCAATCTGACATACTTCATACTTTTATACCTTCCATCCTTCATCTATCATAAGACGTACAACAGTTACCACATAAGTAGGAGATTGGTAAGAGACCAATTACAAAAGAAAACGACTAAATATTATACTTTCGTATAAGGAAGGGTCGAAATTGCATCCGGTTTTTCTTAACATCCTAACTTAAATTAAACAAGTATTGTCCCTTGCCTGAGCCAGTGGGGGAGTTCAGATCTTAATGAATAAGTTGCATGTTGAAATGGCTAGCTTAAGAGATGGAAAGGCAACCTCATTCACCCAAAGGCACAAACAAGAGAGAAATTCACAATACAAAAGGTTGAGCGCCACGAAATTCATATTTTAAATTTTTTTACAAAATTCCTTCAGAGTCTGAATTGCGAAGATCCTCTGAGGCATACTTAAAATTAACAAGTTTACACGTACCTGAGCTGTAGTGATTACATACATTAATCTGACATGGTAACAAGATTCATTATATACTATTACAGGTTTTCCAATTTCTAAGTTATTTTACTTTTTCTATTTATCAAAACAATGGAATTTCAATACGTCCTTTGACAGTGACGTCATTACAGTACATACATTTTCATGGCATGGCGACAAGACAAGTTATATATTATTACAAGTTTTCAAATTTTCTAAGTTTTTAATCAACACAAACAATGAAATTTCAATACGTCATTTGACAGTGACGTCATTACAGTACATACAGCTCAAGCAGGGTCAGTGTGATTTAAAACTTCTTAACCTAATACATCAATTGTAAATAAAAAAAAAAACAACTCTTTCGAACTTGTTGCATAGTCAAGTGCAATGTAGAGAAAAATTTGAAGCTATACTTTAATAATGTCTTTAACATTGTAATTTCCTATACCTTTATCATTTATATCTTGAAGCTCGTAAACAGAAGGGGATATGATTCGGGTAACCTGAGATTTTATAAAGCGAGGGGCTAATTTCTTTGAAAAATACTTTCCAGCATTACTTTGTACAAAAGATCTTCTCCAGACAATTTGACCTATGTCCAGACGAAGTGTTGTGCGGCGCAAATTATATCTTTTGGCATTACGGTGAAAGGCTTTTGTTAATGAAGTGGAAATTTCGTCGTAAAGGGTATTCATTTCAGATAATCGTTGCTGTCGTTGATCAGCAAAAGCATCGAAACTTCCTTCATCGGTGGCAGTGATAGTTCTATGAAAGGAACCATGGGGAACATATTCTGTACCATGAATAAGAAAATAGGGAGTGTAACCGGTGGTTACATTGATAGTGTTATTTATGCAAGAACAAATTTTTGGAAGCTTAGAACACCATGTCCGTTGGTCGTGTTCTACCAATATGGACAGAGCGGTAAGCAGAGTAGAATTGTACCTTTCAACGGGATTATTTTGTGGATGATAATATGCATTGTAAAATAAGTCTTCGATACCGTATGAATGTAAAAATGCCTTAAATTCTTTCGCGATAAACTGTTTGCCATTGTCCAGAATTACACATCTGGGTATATTATAAGGTAAGAAAATTCGTTCTTCTAATAGTTTGATAATTTCCGTTGCCGTGGGATGTTTCAGCGGAAAAGCCCAAAAATATTTGGTAAAAGTATCCACAACAGTCAGAATATGCATGTTACGCTTATAAGACATGGGTAAAGGTCCTACTAAGTCAATACTTAAAGATTCCATGGGTCTAGTGACGGGTTTAGGATATTTCATTATTCCATGAGGCGCTTGATTATTATGTTTATAGGCCTTACAAACTTGGCATTGGCTTATGTAAGTTTTGACGGCTGGTAATAAACCACGGGAATAAAAAGTTTGAGAAAGATGAGCGTGTGTTTTTAACACGCCGGGGTGACAGTTATTATCATGATATTCGGAAATCAAAGATACAAGGTGATCAGAGGGCACAACAAGTTTCCAACATGAAGAAAGTGGAAGAGAATTATTAGGTTTCTTAGTCTTACAGTACCTATAGAGATGACCATCTTCTATCAGGAAATTATGACAATCCTGTGGTTTCTCTTGACAAGATTTATAAACTTTGCGATACCATGTATCGGTGACGTTGGTGTACACAGAGGGAAAAGTGAAAGCAGATACAGGAATTCGACTGAGTCCGTCAGCAAGTTTATTTTCACATCCTTTCTTATAGACAAAATCAAAACTATATTGCGAAAGACGCATAGCCCATCTAGCTAAACGACCACTGGGAGAAGAAATGGTTTTAAGATATTTTAAGCATCCATGATCACTCATCAGAGTAAAATGAGTACCTTCTAAGTAGCTACGAAAATGTTGTACGGATTCTACAATTGCAAGCAATTCACGGTCGGTTGTGGAATAATGTTGTTCAGTAGAAGAAAGTTTACGAGAGAAATAAGCTATAGCATACTCAGTTCCATCAGGGAATTTTTGTGAAAGAAAGCTTCCTATGCTGACTGCGCTAGCATCACAAGTGAGAACATAAGGTAAGGAATAGTCAGGAGGCTTTAATACAGGGGCAGTTATCATGGCAGACTTTAAAGCAAGGAATGATTGTTCTGCTTCATCATTCCAGGAAAATTGTTTATTGAATTTCTTACTCGTTAATTTACAAAGGGGTGAGGCAATAGCTGAAAATGATTTAATAAAGCGTCTATAATAAGAACACATTCCAAGAAAACCTCTTAATTCTTTGGTACAAGTGGGACGAGGATACTCTAACATAACTTTTATTTTATCAGGATCGGTAGCAATACCGTCTTGATTGATCACGTGACCTAGATATTTCAAGGATTCCTTACAAAAAACAGACTTTTTGAATTTGATGGTGAGGTTTGCTTCTTTCAAACGATGGTACACAATTTTCAATGTGTCAATATGGGATTCGAATGATGGACTACAAATCAATATATCATCCAAATAACAGAAAACATGATCTCCAAGATCTGAGAAAAGTCTGTCCATAAGTCTCTGCATTTCTGCAGGAATATTTTTCAAACCAAAAGGAGTGACTTTAAAGTGATATTGTCCTCTACCTTCCACAAAAAAGGCAGTCTTTGAACGGCTTTCAGGACTTAGAGGCATTTGCCAAAAACCATGACTTAAATCAAGAGCAGTTAGAAATTTTGTATCTCGAAGATTGTCTAGAATACGATTAATATTGGGTAACCTATATGAGTCGGTTTTTGTAACGTCATTTAATCTGCGAGGGTCTAAAACGAAACGACCAGAGCCGTCTTTTTTGGGTACAATAAAAACATTATTTAACCAGGCACTACGAGCAGGTTCAATTACATCCATTTTTAACATAGCATCAACTTCTTTACATAGTTGTTCTCTTCTTACATGAGATTGGGGGTAAGTCTTTTGCTTAACAGGAGGATTGTCAGACGTATCAATGACATGACTTATTAGATGAGTACGTCCTAAACCTTTGGCTTCATACGAGATACCAGTAAACAGATTTTTTACCTTATCCAACTCAGAACATTGTTGAGGGGTAAGATCGTTGACAGAAACTAAACAAGAAGGAGACGAAGACGTAGCAAATACAAGATTGCTAGAGATAGGATTCGTCAAGGAGTTAGCATTGTTAGGGAAAAGTCGAGGAGCTAATCCAGAATTTTCCAGAAATGGTACACCCAAAATTATACCATGAGAAACAGAAGGAGCCACAATAAAAGTTACATGAATAGTCTTATTATCGAAGCAAAGAGGAAGAACAATCTTTCCGATAGACTGGAAGGATGAATTATTAACACCAAAAAGAGTTTGAACATGGGGTCTCAGAGGATAACCCAGGCTTGTAAAAGTTTTATAAATATCTTTTCCTAAAATGTTCACAGCAGCACCAGTATCCAAAAGAGCTCTAAAAGGAATATGACGGATTTTAAAGTTGATGTGTGGACGATTGTCCAAACCACTAGTGATTTTTACTTCATTCAAATGACAGGCAAGATGAAATAATTGTACCGAAGCTAACCAATCCGACCACTCAGTTTCTCTCCTTTGAAGAGAAGGGGGAGCAAAGGACCGGTAGTTTACAAGTTTTTTGAATGACGCGGAACATTTGGCGGAGGCAAACTAAGATTGGGCATAGAAAATTGAGAGGGCGACGAATGATTAACAGTAGGTCTTCTAACAATATGGCGAGATCCTTGAAATGTACGGGATGTTGATACTTTCGACTTACAATCTCTGGCCAAATGACCAGGTCTGCCGCAAGAATAACAATTATTGTTATTTCTAAATTGATTATGGGTAAAAGCAACCTTTGGGCGACGTACGGGTACATAACCAGCAGATGGAGTGGCAGTAGATGGAGTAGCAAGTGACAAACGTTCAAAACTCGTACAAACTCGTTCCAGATCAATTAAAGTAATGGGGTTAGCACCAATTATAGGAGCAGCAAAATGTGTACAAAGACCTTTCTTAATTATTTTTAGAAGTTCTGATTCCCGAATGGGAGACTTAAGACCGCGATTCATCATCGTGACACGGGATATATAATCTGAGGCAGTTTCAGAAGAAGACTGTTTTGAACACCAAATACTCATACGACGTTCAGAGGTAATGGACTCGCTATCAAAACGATCAATGAAAGTGGCTTTTACTTCATCCCATTGCAAAGCACTGAGACGAGCAGCTCGGAAAAATGTGAGTGCCTTCTCACTTAAAAATTCAGGCAAAACAGTAGGTAAAAGAGTTATATCAAAACGACGAGAAAGACAAATCTCCTCAAGGCGAGTAAAGAATTCGATTAAGTCACCCTTGCCGTTAAATACAGGGATAGGCCATGACGAAAAGTTTACATTTATTGGAGCATAGGTAGATCTAGCTCGAGGTGTTACATGAGGATGAGTAACGGAACGGTCGCAACTGGGGACACTTTCCTCAGCAGCGATAGCACAACTAGAATTGGTAACATGCAGCAAGGTAGTATTTTCTAAAAGTTGAGGAACATTTGAAATTTTGTTATTAAATACCTTACATTGTTCACGTAGATCATTAAGTGACTGCGCAGGTTCTACACCTCTTTGGGATAAAGCATGCTTCAATGTTTTTGTGTTTGATTTTTCCACCCGAGGGATAGGCGTAATTAAGTATTCAGACATTTTGAAATTAAAAAAAAATCAGTTGAATTTCAATTACTTGACTTCAAAAAATTCAACTGCGGTTCGCAGAGGGTTAACAATTTCAATCGTGTTCACTAAGAGTTAAACCAACAAGTTCAAAATTCAATTGCTACAAAACAAAAATTTACATTTATTTTCAATTGTTACTTAACGTCCACAAAGGGTTAAGTGTACTTACATTTTCAAATTCGTAAAAGGTTGTGAAAGGTTAACATTATTTTATTTCAACTTAGTTCAAAAAATTATTTCCACAAAAAAAATTAATTATTAATTTAACTCTTTGTCCCAGCACTATATAAGTATTAATAATTTTATCCCAGCACTAGTTCACTATGCATTAAACCATAGATGATATTGCATTCAAAAGTTCTCTATAGAATCAACATTACAACTCTAATTGTTTCAAAATTCTTTTAACGAATTTAATATTCACAACCAAGGACACAAATCTACCTTTAAGATAAAATCAAAACAAAAATTTATCATCAAAATGAAATTCCCCATCAGAAGCTACCACACATACAAACTTATTATTATGTATAGCTAGGCAGGCACAACAACATTGGTACAATTTTGAGACATTTCAACAATCAATTACTGCTTTGCAAGACTGCAAATTGCACACTGGATCTTGATGAGAAAAGAAAAGAACTATAACAATACATTACGATTCTCCAGGCGCAATAGATGTTTCCTTCCTTGGTACCTAGCCTTCAATGACGTAACCAAAAAGAACGTTGAACAATTATCGGAATATTAATTTGTTGTATTCACATCTGTAGTGGAACTGCTTACTGTCATCAAAAACGCTGGAACATGGCCTCATCATTCATTCATCTCTTGAAAATATCCACCGCTTGGCTCTGTATCAGGGTATCCTCACAGGCAGAACAACTGGAGAAACGCTTCTTGGACATTTGGTCTGAATTATGTTTCATTCAGACATTGAAGTCATTGTTCGAAGGAACTTGAAATCATCTAGCACTGTTTAATATTGTTTTACTTGAGTACCAAACGTACAATTGTACTTATTTATTTGCAAAAAACTGTATTTAATTATTTTATTATTATTATAAAACGTTTAAAACTAGAATTGATATTTATCTTTCACTTATTCTTCGTAACCGTTGTTATTTTTAAACTTTTGTTGGAGAGACGAAACATGACGTTGCGTGTTCAGTGTTGACCGTGTGAGTTGAGTCGTTTTAGAATTGAGCCGTGTCTTCGGGCGTGGCTCGAGAAATTACGTTGCAAAACGCAATTGCGTTGGCCATCTTGAATGTTCTAATGCGTCGAAATTTTAATTAGGTTATCACATATCAAAACTAATTGTATCTATTTTTACACTGAATTTATCACTATGAAACCAAATCTGGCCACACGTTGCAGGCGTCATTTATGTAGACGCATTATTCCACTTTTATTTACTAGTTCTCAAATTATTCACAACTACTTTCCATTATACTTCCCTCCAAAACTTTCTCTGACTCCAGTCCACCTTTTTATACATTGTCCAGCTAATTCAGTCGAAGAACTTGAGTCTCAGTTCAGGGATAATTGTAGAGTTCTTAGTTTGGTTTCATAGATCAAAAGAAAACAGAAGTTAAGTTAAATAACAAAACATTTATTCATGGTTCAAATTATTACTGTCCGGTTCAACACAAACAGACACACAGTTACATTTTACACAAGCACTTAATATTATACAACAAATTCTAAGTTAAAATTAATCAAGTCACTTATCACTATGTACAGTTTATTTTGATACAGGTTTCAATTATTGTTTAGCACTTTTAACACAAGTTATTACTTTTCGGTTCAGCCACCGCCCAACGCAAAAGCGTCAGACGGGTGCTACCGAGGCCAGGGGCAGGGGACAAGTGAAGTTAGTTACAGAATGTTCAACATAGAGAAATTTAACGGAAGTCAAAATAGAGTTTTATTTAATATTTGCGGGATTCTTTCCTTCAAAAAAAAGTCAAATGGTAACTAAGTAAATTTTAATATGGAATACTCTAATAATTATCTATTGTTATTTTTAACTACGACACTACGTGAGTGTTGTTATTCAGCAGTGGCGTAGGCAATGAGAGAAGTTAATACTGTGTAAAACCACATGACGGTTGGTGACATCATGGTGTTACTCATGTTACTGGATGCCGCCGACTACAACTGGTACTGGTGATATATTATTGTAATTATTTGTATTTATACATACATATTGTACAGAAACACAACACTGTGTACACTGCTTTATACGATGTACTCAAGTAAAATAATAATAATATTATACAGAATAAAACGCTCTGTACCAAAACACGAAACAACACGATTTTGAGAGAATGTGTTTGTATTTACATTTATATACCTTCTAGAAATTCTTCATTAACTATGAGCATGGCTAGGGACAAAGTCCGAATAATAACATCTATATATTTTTGAATTGTCTATTTCTTACATGAATTCGACTTGTTGCTTGCTCATCTTCTTCTCCTTGGGCAATTATTAGTCCCACGTGGTGGGAGGGTCTGCCTTTTTTGTTTTGTTTCGCCACTTGGTTCTGTCGAGTGCATCCTCGTGGAAAACATCGCAGTTCTGCATGCTTGTCTCACTACTTCACGCCATCTGCGCTTTGGCCTTCTTCTTGACCCCTTGCCGGTAACCTCGACACATTACATACTCATTTCTTACATATCACAAAAACAGTTTTCAGTGAAAGAGTCCTGAAATATAATATATCTGAAATCTAAATAAAATCTTTCTGAACGTGAGCCTACGAATGAATAAATAGACATTGTGAGAACAGATCCACATTTTGCTAGGATCATAGATGGGCTACAAAATCATCAAATGTGCAGGTGAGCAAAAGACGATGTAAAAAATAATAAAATTAAAAAAAAAAAAACTTTTCGGACATCAGCAATAAATTTGAAATTGATATATGAATCACAAAAGATACACATTATCACATTGTATACTTACATAACAACACAATTCGAGAGACAAGAGAGAAACCATACATTTTGGTAGGTACCTATTTATTTATTCACCACTCTACGCCAATGAAAACACTGCATATTATTATCATTATTGCTGTGTAAAACCAATATCCCGTATTTTGGAAATGCGTTTTGTTTTTAACTGTAAGTAATTACATATTATTATTGGTATTATTATTATTGTTTTATTGTAGTCAGATATTTTGTTTCAACTGAATATTTTAAACCATCCATCCTTTATTAATTACGGCTGTTGTTTCGTATTATACAAACACTTTTATTTCATTGAAATTGTACCTACTACCTACATATGTATCAATTATTTTTTACGTCATAAATTTTTTGAAATCCTAAATTATTTATTTATTTATACATCTGATGATATAACCACGACGTGGCTGACTTGTACATGTTTTATTAAAATACATAAAATCAATTTTAATTTTTCATAGCATATTTTAAACAAGACAATACACTACCTAATTGATTAAAATGTACCTACTCATGTTAATGTGTATGTGTGGGTAATTTATTAATATTATATGTTTTTTTATGTATTGTTTTTTTATCTACATTTTTTTCATGACAAAGGCATATATAGCCGTTCATTGTATAAATAAATAGAAATAAATAGATAAGGGTATCAACATTAGATTAATATAACAGTTTTAAACTCTCATTGAAAACCCATTCAGCTAAACAATTATATCGTATGAAATTCGGATTGATAAAATATTAAAAATTGATTAAAGTAACACACTGGATTTTTAAAGTAGGTAAATAAAATAAAATAAAAAAATAAATGTTAATAAATAAGGGTATGTATCAACATTGGATTATTTTAATAGTTTAAACTCTCATTGAAAAACTATTTAGCTTAACCATAACATGGTATGAAATTCGGATTGATTAAATACTAAAAAATTATTTGAGTAATACATTAGATTTTTAAAGTACCTATAGGTAAATAGGATTTGCATTGGAAGTGGTGAAATATTTACGAAAATGTAATATAACTAGGTAGGTATTATATATTCGTAGTTACATTATTCGTCTTAGTATATGTACATATTATACATACATATATTTATATACTTGATTCACGTTACTTTTTAGACGCGATGAAAAGATTTTATAGTGAAATATGACTACTACAACTGCGAATAGTAATAATATAATGTTATTATGCATACGAGATTTATATCAAGGGTTGAAGCAAAGTTCATATTGCTCGAATCGTGACATACATTCTAAACGCGGCGACAATCTTACGAAAACTATCCGTATCGAGGCATTGCATAGTATAAGATATATTTATTATGAATGGAACTATCGAGTTTTTGATAATTTTCCGATTTTTCACTCGAATGCCAAAAATTTAATATCTATCGACTGCGCTCAGGACAAAGGCCACACCGGTCAAATTTGATAGGAGAAGCAAAAAACTGTAGGATGAAGAAAATTTCAAATTATTGTCATTATTACCCTACCATCTTATTGTCATTATTATTTTACCATCTTATTTAATTTTTATTATGTCATAAAAATTTAAGAGAAAATATTCGGGAATTATCAAGTTATAAGCAAAAAATAAAAAAAAAAGTTGATTAAATCCTTTGTCCTGACAAACTTTAGCAACATGTTAAAGAGATATATATGTCGCATGTTTGGGGTTATGTGGTTTGATGCCTTTTACCTCGCCGTAAAATTATGTCTGGATGAATTTTTTTGGTGTAAATATTGAAACTCACGCTGTTTGAGTCCTTTGTCCTATTAGTTATTTGCAATAAAGTCCTAGCTTAATTTTTTTTTTTTGCATTTTCTATAAAAACTAAGCATTTTTGGATTGAATCCTTATACCTACTTACCAGAATGTGTAAAAGACACAAATGATTGACTTTAAAACATAAAACGACATTTGCCAAAATTGTGGTTTGATGCCTTTGTCCTGAGCACAGTCGCTATGATACCTGAATGTAAAAGCTGTGCATAATCTATCATTCAGTGCTATTTATATAGAAATATAATAATAATAATAAACACTTTATTGTCAAATAAACAAATATTTTACAAAAGGCATACATATTGCCTTGAGGCAATGTCTTCCAGTAAACCTACTACAATGTTTGAGAACTGTTTTACTATAAAGTGAGTTTAGATCAAAAGATAAACAGAAAATGAAATATGTAATATAAAACAAGAATACCCATATAAATATATAGAAAAAATAAAAGAAATAAAATACAAAATATGATAAACGTCATAATAATATGTGGGATGTCCTATTAAAGTAAATACACAAACATACTACTAAACAAGTGGGGTAGTCATTAGAATAAACATGTGGATTGTCCTCTCCATGCTGATAAAAAATGGCATTCAGGATAGGTGACATGCGTCATCGCTAAATAATAGGTATAAATTGTTTTAAATCTTTTACAGGAAACTCGAAAACTTACAGCAAAGAGTGGGAGACCCTTTCTATACCGAACACTCTACATAGGGGCTAAAATGAACACATCGAGCAAATCATCTACAATTCAAATTGGGTGAAATGTTGCCGTTAAATCGTTTTACAACTCATTATGATCCTATTATGATTCTTTTAGTAGGTACATATTATGTTTTGTTTTTGATTACATACATCAAATTGTAAATTTGCAAATTTCATTAATAAATAGCATGCGGTTCATAAAAATCGATATAGGTTATTCCAAATCTCTGAAGATCGGCAATGATTCTATGAATATAAAATCATTAGGAAATTATTATCTTAAGTCCAGCGATTAAATATGTTAATTTACGAACAATTTCATATTCAAGTAATCTGTTTAATATTCATACTTCACGAATCTGAATGTTTTATTTTTTATTGGTAGCTACGTGGAAACTACGTGGAATTAATTTATTACATGTGTTTAGTCTAACCACTACATATAGTAAATAATAACGACTATCTCACTTACGAGGAATGCCGTGATGAAATAGATAGATAAATGTACAAGCTGAATTTATAGAAACAAGCAAAGTGTTTTGAGTTTAACTGTAGGTATTTATTAACAAAAGTTACCTGGTTTTGACCCCAGGATTACTTATTAATAAATACAGTAAAACTCAAAACAGATTGTACATTTCCATAACTTAACAATACTTTATTCATTTATATGGGATTTATATGGAGTTCTACAAAACAAATGTCAACTCAATCATTACAAGCGGAATGAATGAATGAAAATTCAATACATCAACAACTTGTAGAAGATATTATATTGTTAGTACATGATATGTTTTGTACACATGTAGAGCTTAATACTTAATGATATCTAATACTAAATAAACGATTCATTGTTAAAATAAATTTGTGCAAAAGACGTACGTATTGCATTGAAGTAAAGTTTTCCTATACCCACAAAAAGCATATTGGTACATTAATTACAGGTAATATGATCAAAAGTTCATTTTGAAAGTTCTTTTTTCAGTTATTTTAATTATAAATATATCTACACTTATTTGGCTATTTTATCTTAAAATTTACTCTCCGTTTAAAACAATAATTCCATGAGAGAGGTCCCTCGTTCACAGAATATATCATACATATAATGTTGATTTTTGATATTTTTCTCTTTATTAAAATAGAAAATGTTATTAAGTTATGATTATAGCAATGTAAAAATAGAACAAAGCAACACATGAGTGTAATAATATATAAAGAGTAATAACGATACAGATAATAATAATAATAATAATATGTACGTGTGAAAAACCAGGGGACGTAAGATAATGTGTGATCATTTGTCTTCGTTTCTGAAACCCGAGATGGGATTGAAACCCTTGGTGACTGAGTAAGAAAAATAAGTAAATAAAAGGGGAAATGGGGAAAAGAACAAATGCGTAAACACTACTGTACGTAGTCTCGTAAATAAAAATAATATAAAACAGCTTCATAATGATGTTATTTCAGCGCAGTGAAATTAATTTAACAAAACTTAGTTTCTGAGAAGTGAAAACTTTGGTAGATATATGTTGCAGTCAAGTATTGGTACATATCTATAAAAATGCAAGTATTTGATACGTCATTTTAATTAAAATTTACCATATTGAGTTCAATATCTTGAGGAATTTGTAAAAAAAATTTTTTTTGGCCTATCATAGATGGATGAATAAAATTTAATTATGTTGATATTAATACTAAACTATGCGTCTACATATTTAGAGTTATGTATAACAATAAAATAATTTAAACAAATACATACTCCTCCATAGTGATAAAGCAAGAAAAGTATACCTATATTCAAAAACGTACTAAGATAACTACTTCTATAATATTATGCCATCACGGCATATCCTACAAGTGGGGTAGCCAGCGGACTAAGTACAAATAACTAACATGCTGATTGTCTGGGTTGGTGGGTGGCGTGCCTCTATTATCTTATAAGTGAGGTTTAACGAGTAGGTACCTGACTTTTACAGTAGGTACTCCCGAAAACTAAAAGAAAAGATTGGGAGAATTATTCTTTACCGGAGACCCACCGAGATAGTAAAAAAGAAAGTGAATAGTTAAAAAAGGAGTATATACATAATTATTACGCATCGAATATCTACTAAATTGTGTAGGTACAAATTATTACACAGTAAGGACGAATAAGATTGAAAATAAATACGATAAGCGTACAGTGATGATCTTTGTATTTAAAAAATCATTTACAAAATTGTAAATACAAGGTTATTCGCAGGCTGTAATATAATAATGTGATATATACAAAAAAATCTTAAACGAATGTGCCAAGTTTGCGTTAGTGACTTGAAACATTCAAAGATATCTGATATGCAAATTTAGGGCATTTGAGCAGAAACAGGCGAAATGTGAGAAAGAATATACCCTTATACATTTTTATATCACCTTTGCCCTGATGTAGTGTATTATTATACTAATACTCGTAAACTTGAGAAACTTTGCGTAGGTAAAATGTTTATTTTTGTCCTAAGTATGTAACAAAAGTATTTATACCAATCAAATTTTCATATATTTCACGTGGATTTTTGGCTAGCTTTTGTTCACACCTTTGTTTTTACGACAGTTTTTTTTGCATTTTTATTTTCTATTTTTTTCTATAAAGAGCTTTGGATAAAAGTTATAAAAATATATCATGTCATGCAGATGTAAATTCTTTTTCTTTTTATATACGTTTAAAATGAAATATACATTTTCAAAAAAGCAAACACTTGGATCAATATTCAGTTGTGTGAAAAAAAACGTGCAAAAAATTTTAGAGCTATATTCAAATATGTGTAATGATTTTGGTTCTTAAGTATGGGACAGAATTGTCCCAATAAATTGAATGAATTTTTGATGATATATTCAGTAATTCAATTCCATCCGCTGCTGTTTTATTCTACCCTCACGGTACGAGCATATTGCTTACTGTGAAGGTATCTGGGGTGTATTTGGGTTTACATTAAACCCAGATCTTTAAAAAAAGTTGTCAAATTAATTAAGATATTATGTACCTACAATGGAAACACAAGAAAAATACTCTTATCCGTCCATTAAACAGACAACGTTTACCATCATACATACATTTTTACATAATTATCATTTTTATATTAAAATATTCGGTATTAAATGCTACTTATAATTATTATAAAAGACCGTAGAAGGAAAATTCGAAAAGTACAAGCTTATTATTCTTTATGAAAATGACTATCTTCAAAACTCTTCCCCATCTAGAGCCTTCATATCCGCATATATTATGATATAAAATAAACATTTCGTTTTTCCATTTTTTGCACTAATGCTAAAAAGTTTCCTTTTTAAAAAAATCTTTTCAGGTACATCATTCTTAATAAACCCCCTGAGAACTTTTTCTTTTTATAATGTTACAAAGTTTAACAAAATAATAGGATTGTTTGATGGTATGGGAAATTTTTTACTTTCTAACAAAACAGCCTTACACAGAAAGAGGGAAATAGGCTTTTATGGGTCAAATGCTTTTCAAAATGGCTGTAAATTTTTATTTTATAGCTGTACATTATTGCGCATTACTTGTTTCATAATAATTACGAAAAATTTGAATTTCAGTAGTAAAAGTGGCCATAGAAAAAAAGTACGTCATATTTTCTATCAAAATTTGAGAAAAAAACCCTAATGATTAAGAAAATGATTTAATTACATTATTGAAAAATGTGTAAAATAAATACATTATATAACTTAATATTTATAGATACCTAATTGTTTTCAAGAAATTCGACTGAAAAGATTTTGGTATTTTGAACAAATCTTTCTTTTAAACAATCACTTAATTCGTCCTATCAACGGCATCTAGGGAATTCCGCTTCCTTCGAAGAAAACAGAATCGTTCAAATTCTGAGAAATGTTGGTATGATAAATATTTTTGTAATAAAATATCTCATATTTTGTAACATGTACATAATTTGAAATCTTATTTATAAAATAGTAATTATAATTTGCTGTATATATATACAATTATTTGACCTTAATTTGCGATTTTTTTTAACTAACTGACCATTTGTTTTTCTGTTTGACATTTAATATTTATTTCATTTCAATTTTAAAATTATTTTTTTTGAAATTAATTTCTTGACCAAATTTCTTTTTTATTTTTTTATTTTTTTTTAAATTGAGTCAACGTTATTCTATTATTTAATTGTACTCTTGTTTTGTCTCTAATTAATTGTATGTGTCTTTTTTAAAAGAAAAATACTTTTTGTATGCATGTATTGTATGTATACTAAATTTTTTACATGTAAAAGGCTTCGGCCGTGAATATCAGAATAAATGATAAAAGCTCACGATTTTCATTTTATCGATTAATTAATACACAAGCATAAAGTATGAGAAGGTTCGTTTTCAACTAAATTTCACTAATGATATTTACTTGAAATGATTCGTGGCGGTTCGACAATAATTCAAAATGTTTCAATCATTTCAAATTTATACGAAACAAGCCGATTCACGCACTGTTCAGTATTCATTCCTGAACTTAAAAATATGTTTGCCGGCAAGCCTTTCAGGATGACCAATGTTACACCTTCGGTGTGGATAACGCACAATGCATGTTCATTATAGAATTTTGAATAAATGGAAATCCCAAGACATGTGCATTATTCGAATAAATGGTGAATTTTCTTCGATGTTGAACTATGACATGTTTGAAGCGAAATAAATATTGGGTACTTACCTATTACTAGATATTAATGGCCTGAATTTTACATGGTACCCGAAATTTGGAGTTCAATTATAATTAACAACCATATGTGTTTTGAAAGGATCGTAATAAGTCAAAAATCTTGAATAATTTCATTAATGCTTTTAAAGAGTTAAACGTTCCTGACAAAATAAACATATTTTATTTTGTCTCAAATCACTGGTAACTTCAGATGTGCGAAACTATATAAATAATTTATATATGAAAAGTTAAAGATAAACTTAGGTACTTAATTATAACGTGATCCGAAAACCAATATTACACATTGTCTGCAAAAAGAAAAAAAAACTTATCCAATAGTGAAGAAACAAAGTGAATTAAACTTAACAAATTAGTCCATTGACCCAGATTGGTTCAGAACTTTGTATGGAGTTGATCAATGGGTAGGTAGTTGGGTAAGTATTCCACTTAATTGTTCCAAGAAAATATACACTAATGTTAATAAGTCTTAGTATTACAGAAGTAAATAAGTACCGAATATACAATCAATATAATAGTTTACTTACCTACATATTATTTCTTTAAATAAAAAAGTTTGTTTAAAAATGGACCGTTTTGTATTTTTTGCTAATTGATATTGATAATTGCTTACTCACTCATTCAAAAAGTGAGTAGTAAAAAAAGTTAGGTGATTTACTTCCTATCAAGTAGAAGATTTTGTAGTCAATTTTGTGGTTAACGAAGCAATAACATTTACAGGGTAGTTTTTATATGAGTAAAGATATTCTAATTTATCAATTAATTATTTAATTAACATACAAGTTTCCTCATTGTGTTATAAAAAAATAAGTGATTCAAGATGAGAGCCATACTTCATCGCTAAATAGAAGATAGCGTAGTTTGGCTCCAGCATAGAAATATAGTTTGTTTAAAATAATATTTAGGTATACTCACTTTGTAGGAAGTCCCTTATGAAATGAGAACATTCTGTAGGGAAATCAAAGTCAAAATGTATGCGTACCAGTGTATCCACTAATTACTGCTCATTGGTAATCACGAAGGAAATTAAATGTTTTATACAAAACTAACAAAACTATTCACTATTTAAACAGCATTTCATTAAAAAGTTCAACTCTAGTTTATTTGAATAATCATCAGATATTATTATTTGTTCCTAAACTTTTGATAACAAACATAATTTTAGTATAACATGTTCTACATATTTTTTTTTGTCCAAATAATTGGGTACCTACTTCTTTAAAACAAAATTATATTTATAGTTTATTATACAAGTAATATGTAGCATCAATGCTAGCTTATTAATACTTCATATCTATTGATCAGATTATTTAGGATAAATGTAATTAAATCGAGTCATTTTGAATGGAGGAGCATTGTGTCCATCAATTGTTTTCAAAAAAAGAACGTTGAAGTAAAAGGAAAAGATAGGCATCCCATGAGCCTGTAATATTTTACTGCTATCTTTGAATAAAGTGGACAGGTCCTGAATTATTTGAGGTAATTTCTACAAGTATCGTGACATATAAAAAACACTGTTTTATATTTCACATTTATGTATACCAAAGTATACAACAATTACGCCTAGCGCTTTCACCAATATATTGGCATCATCAGGGCGGAGTATATATGTAAAGTTTATACTCCGCCCTGATGATGCTAATATATTGGTGAAAGCGCTAGGCGTAATTGTAGTATACTTTGGTATACATAAATGTGAAACATAAAACAGTGTTTTTTATATTATTAAAATGTTGTTTCACAATGTCAACACTGAAACATTAAATTTAAGTATTGTGACTTTTATTTATTTATTCATTCATTACTGTACATTAATAAAAAAAACAATTACATAGAAGGTTTACATCGCATTTATTTTAGAACGATTAACTATGTATCTAACAGTTTTATTCAATTTGATTTTTTTATGTATCCCTATTAATACTTTCAATCACAATTGGCTGGGAGAGATTGCGCTTTGCGATAAACTCGCTCTCTGTACATTACTTGTATTTCATCGTGAAATAGTCTGAATAAATGTACAAGTAAATAAATAGAAATCCTTCTATCGAATAATTTTCGGATGGAGAATATTCTAAAGCTAAGCCAAAAGGTGTATCTTGAAGACCGTTCTGCAGTTATTTGGGCTTACGTAGATAAAATTTCAATGTGAAACGTTTAAGAATTATTACCTAGTGTAGGCATATCATAGTGTAGGCCTTAGACCCCAACACGGATCATTATTAGTAACGTTTACTAGACTAACTTGAGTTCTGGTATAAATGTAGGTATGTATTTCTAGTTTCAAACCCGGATTTGATTTTAGGGAATTAATATTGAAAATAAAAAAATATATAGGTACAAAGATCGCAAGCAATTATTGTAAACATTAAAAACTGATAACACCATTGAAAATGATTTTTTTGTCATGAAAGAAGGCAAATAAAATATACATCTATTCTTACATACTTCTTTCGTTTCATCTACTTTCATACACATTGTCATACACGCACGTCATTTTCTCTTACTTAAAACACAACCATCCTTGAGAATTTCATTCACGTGATCAAGCCACGTGTTTCTCGGATACTTGAACTTGCTCACACCCCCACTTTCAGACTCTTTGTAATCTTTTCCTAATTTATTCGTTCCACATTTCCAAACCAACCATTGTAATCTATTTACACGCATTCTATCCCTAACACTCCCAATAAAATATCACTTAATATATTGAAAACTGTTACAGGAGATAAGTATGTACAGAAGGTAGCATTGTTCTATTATTTTCCTAGCGACTTCAGATGACATAGATATCTACACATGAACAAATTAATTAAAGTATTTAAACGAAATTTAGTCAGATAAATTGGTAGGTAGGAACATATACATTGTATTCCTGTGAATATCCACTATCCCGTATTCTCTAATTGGTATTTAATTTCATGGACAGGTGGCGGATAAGGTGATTCCAATACGTGAATACCGACTATGTAATTATTATTATTATTAGATCTATTATTCTTACCTACCATTTGTAATGTTGCGGCCGAATGAAGACGTTTTCCGACGTCTTGCTGCTTGAAATGGATCAATGTTCCCGTAGATAGGTACCTATGTACTAGTGATGTGCGAATGTCTAATTTTGCGATGGCGAATGTGAACATCATTTATATTATTTATTCTTGGTTTTTCACGATTTTTACAATTTTTTTACCAGCTTCGCAAAGTTTTCAATTCGGAAAACAATTATTTGAAATATTCTGGAATATTTTAAGATCTCATTGTTTTTGTTTAACAATTTTTATAAAAAAAACGCCATTTGGTAAATGATAAGGTGGGGTGAACTTAAAAAAAAAGGAATTTTCGACTTAATTTCACTAAAGTATATAGTTATTCACCCAAGAAATGATATGATAATGAAATGATTGTCAATAAAATGTGCTTTTGCATAAAAAAAACACGAAATTTACTCTAACCTAACCTACAAATCTGTCAAACGTAACAATCATAAAGTACTTGTGACATGTCAAATGCACACGTAAAATGCAAATAATTAATTTTGTACAATTTTAATAAATAATAAAAAAAAACACAATAATGTACAACGGATTCTTATTTTTCAGAAAAATACAACATATCTACATAAAAATAATTAAGTTTAGATGTGTTTACATAAATTTGAACAATTCCCGCAATTTTAACCAACAAAGCCAGACCAACATTCGCAATATTCGAAAGTTTTTGATCATAACGTTTAACACATCACTAGTGAGTACTTACCTCAACGTGGGCAGTAATGTGTGAATAATAATTATTATAGACTTAGCATGCATGTGAAATCATAGGACATCTCTATTATCAAAGATTATAATATTAAAGGATATAATAAGTTACTGGCAGTAAAAGTATATTGATTTCCAATAATTTAAATATTCTTGAAACTGAACTATCCACATTTTGTTTATCGAATTCTTCATTCACTAAGCTGTTCCATATAATCACGCTGTACCTAAGTGGGGTAGGCAGAAAGAACGGAAAGTCATATTAATCTACCTATATATACTTCTTTCCCTTTCTCTATATTCATGCAATTTCTCATACACATACGCCTATTTCTCTTACTGAACGCGCTTTCATTTTTGAGAATTTCATGAACAACGCGCATTCATTTTCCAGTTTCCGGACATTTGCGCTCTTATAACCTTTCTTTCAGATAAATAGGTATATACTTATTCATCGTCATCAATTCGCTCCAAACATTTAAACAATCGCAATTTATTTACACACAAAATATCCACAATACAACTTCATTCATTATATTTGTTTAGAACATATAATGTAAAATAATATATATTACTTATCTCAGTCCATCATATTGCATAAAATAACATCTCGTAGGTTAAAATAGGTTTTTATTTAATATAGTTTGTTATTAAAATTTCTATTGTTTTCTAGTAGCAATATGAAATAAATGACCGAGAATGTTTTTATAAAATAGAGAATCTTATTTTTAACAAGTATTTATGAGTGAATGTTGACATCTTATTTTTCATAATGAAGTTAGTGTCAAAAGATGGAATATTTTGAATATTGCAACAGGAGATAAAGAGAAAGAGAGATGTTGGCAACATTGAGTAGAGTAGAGAGTAGCATTCTATTGACACGCCAAGGTTTTAGATTTGCATGTAAATTGAATAACGGCTACGTGGTGTTGATGTCGAAGAGAACGTAGTAGTGGAGGCGATGTCGACATCGTCGTCTCTGCCAGCGCCGCGATGTCGTACTACACCAACGAACAACGACGTCTAGGGGACGTGCGGGACCACCCCGTGGGAAAAGAAAACCGAGGTGATATTTTTATTATTTTTGCAGATTTTTCTTAATCACTTTCTTATTTTTTTGTCATTCTGTCTTTTCACCGCTTTACGACGTCGGTAAGTGTTGGCACTATTGTGATAAAATCATAATTTTATTGCATTGTGGAAATATTCCTTTGTTCTTTATTTCGTGAGTTTTTAGAAGTATTTCTATGAATACTGCTTTATTACTCTTCCATTATTTAGCTTTTAACCACTAGCATTGCTGTCTCGCACAAACTGTGAAGGTTCCTTCAGTAGTTTGTACCTAGCTGAATTACTGGATTTTTAAGCGTGAAAAATATTAATTACTACTTCCCTACATTACTATACGTTTAGAAACTGTTGAACTAGGTATAAGAAAATATGGCATAACGTGTTTACAAATATATTTTATTCCAACATATCAAAATAATAGAATTAAGATCTTATACGCGTATCAAACCATATTTAAACATTATATAGCTAGATAAATAGACTAATAATAATCTCTCCCTCACTAAGAATCGAACAATTTATTCACAAAAATGAATTTTTAGAAAATACCTAAATCAAGAAGCAAATAGTAAATTCAATAAAATGTTGATTAAAATATTTAATTTAAATACGATGATATGTATATATGTCAGATTATTATGTATCATTAACAATTACAAACGGAACGGTCGACAATATTTTACAGTTCTCCTTCTAACACAAAGATATCGGACATAGCAAAAAGACTAAGAATGAAACAAAATTGGGCCTTTATGGATAACACACATTTGAATCAATTTATTTACACAATAAGACTCAATTCAGATGTATTTGTGAATGGATAAGACTTTCAGACAAAACCTTGAAGCAAGCAACTACGATGTTGAATGATTTAATTTCGTGATAAGGTGAATTTCACATTTAAGTAAACTGTTATGAGTAGGTAGGTATATAGGTTGGTAAATATTTTATGTTTATTTTGTGCGATGAATTCATAATCGTTTGCAAGGGATGCAAAATAGTAGTGCCACAAGCAGGCATCGGCAATGTTTGTAGATTGAAACAATAATTTAGTCTCACTAATGGGGGATTTAAGATATAATCCCCAACTCGGAGTGAAATTCACGCTCTGGATTACATTAGCAAAATCTTCGCTGAATTTGATTATGTCATGTATTATTATTATTTTTTAAATAAATATAATCCTTTGAGATAATGTTCTCGTCTAGTTAAAACAATATCTTCATCATATCAAGCAATAGCTTTTACACCCGGCTATGTCCGGGAAACAATCTTTAAAATGACAAAATAAGTTTTTAACTTCAGTTATATTGGTGTCACTAGTAAATTAATTTTTTCCTTGAAAATGATGAATTATAATCTCTCTTTTTCTGGTTTAAATCCTGTGGATCTGTGGCCAACAGCAAAATTTTTCACCTTTCTTTTCACTGCGCTCTACCCTGTGCGACCCTCTCAAGCTCGTCCTATGATCCGTAGCTTATATCCTCGCAAAGATCAACAAGATATTCTCGGTGTGGGCGCCCACTATGTTTTGCCCCCTCAGTCGTCCCTTCTATTCATTATAGCCAAAGAGATGGAAACTCGTGAATGTAAAAAATATTTATTTCATTTATCTATTTTATAACAAAATGCCTTTTAAAATATGTATCTAATTACAATCAATCAATTATAATATCTACCTTCTTGAAAATATTGTTCTTGATCAAAAAAATCACTTTTAAATAAGCATGTTAAAGTACAAAGCATGCTATAAAGTAAATCAATCGATAAATAAGATGGAATATTAAAATTATCTCGAGATATAATATGTTTTATGGCTGAATAATATTTGTGTAGCAATATTTTTCATATTGCTTTTATAATACCTGTTTCATGTGAGTTTGTGAAAGATTTTTACCAACAAACAAACATACACATATTGAACGTAATTATATATCTTATGTTATACAAGAATTATTAAGTTACTCGTATTACGTTATTATGTATTTATGTGACGAAAAATAATATTATTAACCTAAATTTTAAAATAATCCTCGTAAGGGTTTTCAGGAATTTTTACATAAACTACCTCATTCTGCTTATTTTGTGGGAATGAATGAATGAATTATATTTTAAGGATAGGTTTTACATATTTTTATGAAAAAAAAGGTTCTAGGTATATGTTTACCTATATTTTAAGCTTCAAACACATGTCAGAAATATTCAATATATTATATTCTTTATTTTACACGGTAGGCAAATTCATTGTAAAATGTCTAATTATTATAAGTAATGCGACTTGTTGGTACATTTCTTTTAAGCATTATTTTAATCATACCATTACGCCGCTTCCCTCGCGGGGTAGGCAGAAAGGATCGAGCGCCACTTCCTTATATCCTTGCATACATCTTTCGCTTCCATCACTTCCTCATGCATGCTCTCCTGTTCAATGTGCTCAACACGTGACCGTCTTATAGGATTTGATTTATGTGATCTTGCCATTTGATCCTTGGACGTCCACGTCTCCGCACACCATTCCTTTCAGCTAAATATATCTTCTTAGTCATTCTGTCACATTATTTTAATTATGATAGTAAATTTAAACAAATATTACATACCTATGTCTGAAACAGCAACAACAACAAAATAATTTCTAAATATGATATAAATTGGATATTTGAGTTAGGTTTTCAATTATTTCACTTGGTATTTTCTAACTTACCTGCATATACTTGTATAATATAACTACAACAAATACCTATAGATTCAAAGTTTTTTTATTGTGTTTAATGTATGAGATATACTGCAAATGCCTGATACGTATTGCTTGAAGGACAGAGGGAGAGTATCAAGATGTTAAGCACTGTTTAATCTTCGAATATGTTAACCTATTCTCTCTATTATTAATTTGTTTAAATATAAAACGTAGCTGTCTAAATGTTGAATAATTTAATGGAAACATAATGTGTAGTGAAAATATGTACGTATCTACATCCGTTCATTTCAATGGAATGCATTTGCAGTACATAGTGATAATGAGATTGCTTATCATGACATAACTATTCCTGACGTAGACACTGGACTCGGCCCATTAGGACTACCCTGGAGTAAGACTTAAGCCTATTAGTTCCCCTTTGAATGTAAAAACCTCGTTATTATTGTGAATGTATAAAGTATGCACCTATTGATTTTAATATAATATTATTTCATTGATATTAAATTTTTTTTTTATTTATAAACGTTATATTGTCATTTACATCATAACATCAAATAAAACTTGAATTTTCTATAATTGATTTATGCACAACTATCATATTTAGATGCATATAAAGTTGGTAAGTTTTATTGAAATATTTATTGCAAGAGATTAATGTGATATCGTATATTGTTTGGTTTGTACTTGCGTTACTTGGAGTTTATGGATGATTCAAAGGTGAATGTTTTCTTCTTCAGACGGACGGGTACGATTGGAGATTTTTAGACAATTGTTAATTAATCAATAATGTAGCTAATCCTAAATTTCTTGATTCTCAGCTTCCATATTATTCCTTCCCAGTTTGGTAGGGTGCCTTAAATAGACTTAACTCTTGTGATATTTTGACCGATTTGAATAAGTTGGGTGAGATTTGTGATAGACAGAATTTTTGTCTTAATCATATTCATTTATAATCCTGCTTTGCCGTATTGATTCAAAATAACTTTGATGATATCTTCTCATGACATCCTAACACTTTTAAATCATTTTTATAGAAAACATTCCGAGCAAAAATTATTTCCATGATTAGTTCATCTTTATTGGTAAAGTAATTTAATAATTTGCGTTTACTTACGGACTACTTCTGGTTAGGCATTTTTTGAGATGTGATAAATTCAGTCAACTTACCTGCAAAAAAGAAAAAGAATTATTAGTTATGTAACATTAAAATTGGAATGTAATAAATAATTCAGTTCAGGTAATTCATTTTAGATTTATTGTACATAGAGTACATTACCAAATAAAATAATTTCTGAGACATTTTCATTGGGCGATAACTGAGTCTTATTGTATTGGGTACCTACATTCCATAGTACAGTAATTGTTATTTTAATTGTAATCGACTACGTAAATTATAAACAATGACAATAGCAGTTCTACAGCAGAGTATAGCATTAGGTATACATACGTATGTAGATATGTTAGTAACATCGTAAAATAATTATTTTGTAATGGAAATTCATCATAATCATAATAGTATCATTGTTGTAAAAGGCTTCAATTTAATCATAATCACATCTACTATTTTACGTGAAGCTCTCATAATAATAGAGAGAGAGAGAGAGAGAGCTTTTATATTATATGTACCTTCATGAATATAGCTAGTAGGTATAGTTATAGATTGTGTACGCCTATTCTGTAATAGAAGTACGAAGGTAGGTTTTATTAAATCACTTCAAAATCTAACCCTTCATGCATAATATCGTCATCCCAAACAATAGTATATACCTTATACGCATAACAGAGGTTTTTGTGCAGAAGTATTAGAAGCAGTAATAGCGGCAATAGATGTAGTAAAATAACATATTATTACACATGGAAGTAGTAAGCTCACTAGAATGATCATCATGTAAATAACTAATATCGTAAAATTGATATTGGGTATGTAGGTACATAGAATGCCAAAACGACATAATTTTCTATAAAAAAATATTTTCGGTCTCAGTAAATATGAGGGTTTTTTCTGTTAACGTCTTTACAAAAACGCAATTATCATCTCAAGTAATTACTAATACATTTTGATTAAATATGAACATTTAAAACACATTTTCTTCCGAATTATGATGATTTATTAAACCGAAATGATTTTTTTGGTCAATTTTTCTTTCATTATTATCTGAAAACTTATTATGTCACTGGATATAATAAAAAAAGAGTATTGAGTAAATGTACCTACGTCTGTTGAACGGATATGCACTTCCAATGTAATAAGTTTTTACATAGCAGCATATCTGTCAACTTTGCTTTTTTTAGATTGTGGAAATTTTACAAAATAAATTTATCAAGGATAAATATATCTCGGTTTATTTTTTTTGGTTTCGTTTTTGAATTATGTTAAACTGTGAAACCTCCAGTTGTCTCAGTATCTCAATGGTAATAGTACAATAGTAGTAGTAATATGCAGTGAATACTGTCCAGTCCACTTTCAGTATGACGATAATCTCTAGCTTAGTATAATACACATTGACAGGTCTGATATTATACAATACAATACATTCATATAATACATACACACCCGTACCGGATTGTGATCGTATGCTATATGTACCAGTGGTGTGCCCTCCATATAATACAAAATATGAAAAAAAAAAAAAAAGACAAAGAGCTAGAATACCATGTAAAGTTGACTATAATGATAAACAATCGTATGCAATAATCACAATCCTTAAACACTGAAAAAAATGAGATTTATGTTTTGTTGGTGTAATTTACGTATGTGAGAACGATTGAAAAAAATATTTTGTAAGTAAGGTTTTCTTAGTTCTGTGAGCATGGGTATGGATACGTGGTTAGATGGAAGAAATGACTATATAGTGATAATCTCGTCACTGCATATCATCACATATTTTCTTATATAAACTGATTTGTTAATTTTGTTATGTGAATGATGATGTGCAAGAAGAAAAAAATAAATAAGAAGATGATGAAATAATATGAATAGTTATTCAAATCTTCTGATTAAAAATTCGAAACGCTATTTGCATTCAACATTATAATATGACCTCACACAGTTTTATATAAAACCATGATCATTATGGAAAATTTAGCTCCGTCCCTGGATTAACGACTTTATATTATGTAGGCAGTAGTAGATATTGTAATATGCAGTTGAGGGTAGAGAAACAGGATGTACTTTAATTTTATACATTGCATCGGACATACAAAGCTGCCCAGAGGCATTCACAGCATAGCTTTGTGAGCGATTGAAAGCTCCCACCGTTTTAACTCTGTCACCCATGAGATTTTTTTTTTTAATTTTATTTTATATAACTTTTACAAATACTCACATGCTTAATAATATGTATATTTTTAAATTTTTAATACTTTCCTTTTGCGATATTAGCAAAAGTATTTAAAAAAAGTGTTCACAAATTATTATCTTAAATGTTTAGTTCTATAACTTGCCAACCCCAAAACAATGAGTTCGGAACAATTGAGCCAGCAAGTAGACAGTTTTGCTAATTTAATTTCTTAATTAGAAAGAATAATAAAGATATTTAAATAACTGACGATACCTAAACACATACACCTAAATCCAACTCCATACATGCCACAACACATGCTCTCAGCAAATACACGAAATGGAAGACTATTGCAACCAATTATTACACATACGACTTTTGCTCAGAGATTCCTCACCTTCCTTGGGCCAAGAATGTATAATCGAATAATCCCAAATATTATTATTTATTACATTGTATAGATACCTACTATATATTATAAATAATGACTCGCAAGTATTAAATGCTTTATCCTTTGAAAATAAGTGGAATATATTTAATTATCAAAAATCTGAATTATCATTTATTTTCATTCTCGACCAAATAATGAAATTCTAAGATTATTTTAGAATCTTTTGGTCAGTCAACGTTATAAGTTGTAGTGATATAAAATCAAAATATATCAATTTATAGAAGTATCAAATAACGTTATTTCTATAAAATTGCGCTTGAGAATGACAGGACTCTTGGTCGCACGTAAAATAAAATATAAGAGGTATTAGCAAAGTTTTTGACTTCAAACATTCGTCAATGCATAAAATAATGTTGGTCAAAATAATTCATTATAAATATCGTCACAGGTAGCAGTAATATGCTTTGCACCGTCAATATAAAATATAAATATGTAAAATAATATACCTATTGGTTGATGTCGAGTATATCGAAAGGATTATAGATATGAAAAATGTATAAGCCAGTAGCAGGCAAAAAGTACCAAACAACCACATTATCATCATGTTTTTCCTCTAAGGGCATTTGTGCGATAGTTAGTACTTGTAGGTACTTAATAGTAAATATTTGCAAAACAAACCCCATACGATATTAAAATATCAACTACTTTTGAAGGATTAAAATTTATTTTTAACAATCAAATGCGTATTGTAAAATTCAGAAATTTTCAAATTAATTAATCGCCAAATGTTACAGTGACCATTCATAAGTCTGGTTATGCAGTTTTTTTACCTTATGTTTTAATTAATTTTTCATTATGATAGGTTCAAACTTACCTGATTAATACTTGGTAAAATTTATGAATATACATGGAATATTGATACCATTATTAAACACCACGTATACATTATGCAATTCTATATTATATATGTGGAAAAAAATGCTTCTGATAACGTTTTAACATTAGGTACAAATATTTTTATTAATAACGCAGGGAATAATATTAAAATTTACATTAATTAATGTAAAGTATCAGGAAACCATATTACAATAAGAGTAGTTATGTAGTTAATAACTGAAGTCGTAACACCTTAAACCTTCCAGAAATAGTTATATAGAGGGTATATTTAATATACCTACTCGCACTAATACCAAGGTGTGGTGAGTCCTATCTCTCCCTCGACAGACCAACATCTTGACAGTCGGGTCATTAATAACATAACTGTCACACTATAATTTATAAGGAAAACAAATGTTGTCATTATTATTGCCAACTACTAATAGTCTACTTTAATATAATATCACTACTGCTAGACTATTCAGACTTGCCATTAAAACTTGTAAAATTTTGACAGGGATAAAATTGAACAGACAGAAATGATAGCTTCAAGAATCTAAAGTATTTGATAAAAAATTAAGTCATATTTGAATAATAGTAGACGTTTGCAATTTTACATAAATTAACAACAATAGAGGTTATTTTTTATGATAAGATAATTTTGATAAACCTTTGTAAAATATGCTTACTTATGAAAATAATAATAAATAATGTTTTGATAATTTGATCATAGTAATAAAAGCAAAATATGTATAATGTGGTTAAACATTATATTGAATTCGTTCTAAAATTCAAACTTATTTAAATAAATCTTTCCTTAAACATCAACCGGTGATATGAAGAACTTATTGTTATTATTCAAACTAATCAATTTGTGTATATGAAAATAATCATTAAATATTTTGAGTTTTATGCGCTCGTAATTACCACATATAACTCGTCTTGTGATAAACAATGTATATCCATCTCTTTTATTAATTTTTTTTTGGACAATTACTTATAAATATGCCTATGTTCTTCCTGCTAACTTCAAGTTATTTATTTTGAAGTACTAACATTACGTAATAAAGCTCTGTACAAATTTTTCTCACCTTATCACTAAGGGAACCTTCTCTTACGTAAGTGTTGGAAGACATTCAGTAATGATATGAACTTTCATCTGAAGGTCTGTATCATTAGTGTCATCCAATTATTGTGCACTACTGAAACTTTCTTACCTTTTTAACTGCACTTTTACCTGAGTGCGATATTTTCTTTTCACTTCTACATACATCTAAACAAAAATTGCAGACACTTTTTAAATAATTTATGTGTAAAGCATAACGAGGTTAACGTTCTGGAAAGAATTTTTAGATTTTATTTTCCCACATTTTTGTTATTACAAAAAAAACATATCATTTATTGTCTATGCGAATGAGACAGAGAAATATATTTTTAATTAAGATAAATTTACATCTCGAAATCTATGTCTCTGAATTTTGTTATGACCTTAAAACCGTATGATAATAATATAAAAACATTTTATTAAATTTCCGGAAGAATAAAAATGAACCGTTTATTTTATAAAACGTGTTACTGATGCCCAAACTTTTTCATATTTGGATGGATGATAGGACATTTGTTTTTGGTAATTAAAACGACAAATATAATTATATACATTACTATAGAGTAGTGACTTTACAACTGAAAGTATGAACGTTACCGTCGGAACATCTAGTACTCCCTCTCTCTATCCAGAAATTAATGCATACCTTGAAACTGTATCATGTTTGTTGTGATACATATAAGCACTCAAGTATATAATAAAAATCCCGTTAAATAGGTACAAAAACTTAATACTTCGCAAATTGAACATAATATGACATATTTCAATATTACAATCAAGTATCGCGGGTTTAAAGGATACGTTGTGATGGAAATTCGTCATAAAGTTGCAAGAAATATTATTAGGTAGGTATCGATAAAAACAAAATAATAGCTAGTTCGCATTCACGAAAGAAGACTTTATAAAATTTGAAAGGTTAGCTGGTTTTCAGCGTCACATGAAGACACAACTTTATTATGTAAGTAACAATTTTATGATCTACAACAGTATTAAGAAGAAGGAGAACAACAGCTGATTCATTATCAACAGGTAAATTTAGAAAAATAATTATTTCCACAACAACTATATGAAAGTGGATGAAATTATGATCAGTGTAATGAGTATTTCTTGAACCATAATAATTGTGAACAGTTTTGTTAGAAAAGTCTCTTCGATATCTTCAATTTCACTCTGTCTGTCTCTGAAACGACCTATAATATATGTAGATATATAGTACGTTGGCGTTGGTTCTATGTAGGTACTTCTCATTCACAAGACACCACCTGCGATAATAACGTATGCAAATAAGTTTGACAGAGAGAATTTGCCATCTTGTAGAATTGTTTGAATATGCACGTTCACAAATTTAATGATTAAGTAAGACGTATAATATAATGTATGTAACTATTCATCAGTAGTTGTAATAAGAAACAAAGTTTGATTATGAAAGGAAATAAAACATTACCTACATATAACTATGTATACCTAGTTATGATAGCGTACGTGTCATACGTCGTATTATGTTTGCTGAAAATCTTAAATTAGTTTAGAAGATAAATGAACAATCAACAAAGACGAAAATGAGACGCTTTTATTATGAGAATTTTCAGAGCTACGTAGAGCAAGTAACACGGAATGATATTTTGAAACAATATAATATGAACATCACTTTGTACTATTGCTACATGTCGTTCAACGGTGTAATCAATTAGTTATTTTTTATGGACTTTTTTATTCTTAAGTTATGTAGGTATGTATGTTTGTAAATTATTTGGAACAATTGAAAAGGGTGCATGTTTTATTCTTAAACCATTCATACCGTAGCAGCCTTTCCCTCGAGTGGACCTATCGCAACTTGCAAGTCATCGTCTTGTGTTTAAGTGACATGTCTTTGATGTTATTTTTTTGGAATACCTTCCATTAACAGGACACGAAAACTTGGAAGACAAGAAAAGAGTGGGAGACATTAATTTTTTTTTGCTGGGGACTCTACGCAACATATTATATTTTGGGTATAAAATGTAAAGTATTTTTAATTATGCTTTCTTCTATTTCATGAAAGGTTAAAGTGAATAAAAAATTATACGATCACATTACACAAGTCGTATATTTGAGTATCACTTAATAACTCAGGAAACAGAGTCAGTCTAAAAATAAGAATTTAATCTTTCACTTAAATGTTATTCACGATCATTTTATAGTCAAATTACAAAAATAATAATAGGTAGGTATATCTGGTTATTCCTGTTAGAGAGAAGGGAGGTAATAAATAAAGCGCTTTTGTAATAAGACGAATCTACGTCTCAAGGAGGGAAAGGTAAGGAGTTTCCTGAAGCGAATATCTAGACCTTAAAATCAGTCCTTTCCAGGAGCCAACCAACCGTAAGACAGCGTAATGAATGCGCCAGGATAAATAATAGCCTTCATTAAGCAGATTAATCGGCGGAACAGGCTACCAGTGCAAGTTTATTGGATGAGGACACAATATTGTTATTAGAAGAATGATTTTTTTATGAAAAGATAAAAAAAACTTAGCTTTATTGATAACATTCTGCCCTTACAGCCACAAAAAGTTTTTTCTAAAAAAATGTGCATGTTTATTTTTTTACGACCTACTAATTTATAATGGTGATGGTTTATTCCACAAGCCAGCGCAGATTAGTTTTATATAATGATAATTCAGGTCAAACATTTTGTGCCACACTCTTTTATGAGTTTGTTGATATACATTAATAAATGAAAGTCAATCTATTCAATAGTTAGATAGTAAAAAACCGTTTTAAAAATATATACGAATAAAATAAAACCGGGTGCTTTTTGGATATGTATACCACCAACCTAATAAATACAAATATTGAAATACCACCACATTTACATAAAAGTTGGACAGCGGAGTCCCTGGTAAAGAATAGGTATTTACGTAATTTTTAGAGTGTCCTGTAAAAAGTAGGTGTTTTTAAAAAACTTAACATTTAAGACAATCGATATCTCAAATTCAGCGATGAGCCATGCCACCCAACCTGAATGATTTTTTATTACATAGAGAAGACAAGATGTATGTTTATAAAATGCAGTTAGTTTAATGGCAACCCCATTTGTGGGATATGCCTTGATGGTATAGTAGTAGTAGAAATAATAATTATCGTAAAGGTATCGAATCCATAAGAAAGAAACAACCAAGTTTCATTGTTTTTTCGTATAATGATGCCATCGAAAACAAAGTTTTAACTAGTAAAAGTAACAATATTCTTAAAGAGTACAATCTTGAACGAATCCAACAAAAACATGAACGTTATAAGTTAAGGGTTGTTTTCCTGGCAGATGTATGTATCCACTGAGTGAATTTGCAATTTACGGGAGAGCGACAACGGAAGCTACGTATTACCAGTAGAAAGTAGTTCTACTTCCGATGAGGGTGGGTTATAAATGCTCCTATGTGTGTAAATATATAGATAGAGATAGATAGATATCTGTCTATAGGTATATATGTATGTAGCGAGGGACAGGCGAGAAGAGAGACAGTACCGAGTATGGGGACATTTTTGCAATATTTTATACTAGAGCTATCCATCGACATTTTACAAACAAAATTGATAGGGAAATTCAATTTGTAGACAGCACGAAACGCTTACATCAAAATAATGAGATTGCCGAGCACAAAATATTTTACTTTGTAACATATTTTAGTCCAAGGGCCATGGATAGGTATTACGTATATTGGCGATACTCAAGATTATTATTATTGCTGCCTTACTAGCTTTAAGCCCTCGGCATCATGATCTATGCAATAAAAGTTCATCGGTAGCCTGGAGGTAGAGTCTCAGCCTCATGCACAAAAAATGCGCAGTTTGATCTCAGGTGCCAGCAAACTCCCATTTTACGGGACAAACTTTAAGCTTGCTTTGAAAGGTGTGTAATGTTGTATTTGGATTTATAACAAAATCCCAGATACCTACACCTTTAAAAAATCTATTAAATTAAATGATGATCAATGAGTTACCTTCACAATCATCTATCGAAACTTTTAAATAGTTTGATGTTTGAAGCAAAATATTGATTTATTTCTGTGTTGGAAGCAAAATATTACATTTTTTATAATAATTTAACATTGCCTTTAGTATTCAATATTATCTTTTACAAAAAATAAGAAAACATTTAGTAATAGATGGATGTAAATTTGCATAAAGGCTATTAGTTTACCTGTAACTTGCCTGGTAATCGTATTTATAAGGGATATACAAACTTCTAAAAGGACTTATAAAACTAAATGGGGAATACCGACTATCTATATCGAGTATATAATATAATAATTTAAGAGCTGCCTATTTTCCTTCGATCATATTATTATTATTGTAAGTGAATTCTTTCATAATGTGAATGTAAGGAAGCCACGGCGTATTCCGCAATATAAAATTTATTAAACATATATTTTTTTTGTCCAAAATTGAGGTAATACTCTCTTCACTATACCAATACGAAAAAGAAGTTAGAGTTTTTCAGACAATCGAACATGAACCTTATCGGATTCAAACTAGCATATATTAGGAACAAGAGATTACGTAATACCCAACACATCATTTTAATATTACTTAGGATTGTGAATTATTTGTTGAAACATTTTCCATTGTCTGAAAAACGCCTCTTGGTATAATATTTAAAAACTAAATGAGGAACAATTATGTACCAAGTAAGTAAGGTATGTAAGTTATGTAAGTATATGTAATATAACGATATAAAAATATATATATCTAACTGTACCGCAGGTTCAGGCTGAGAGGATGGAACGCTGGATAAATTCATTCTTAAATACTGTTTTCGTTTCATCTATATACATACAGTTTATCATACTCGCACGTTAATTTCTCTTACTCAACACGTTACTGTTTTTAAGAACTTGATCTACTAAAGAAAAATAATAATAAATAAATAAATAACATATACATAGTCAACAAATATTTTTTTTTTTTTAAAAAACATGGTTTCATTTACTTTTTAAACTTAATATGTAGGTAGGTACCCGAAAAAATTTACCTATTTTCAATTCCATAAACAAATAATGTATTTCGAATTGTTAAACTATTTAACGGAACAAAGACAACGTATGTCCTTAACAGTGCGATAATTATATAGGTAGTGTTTTTCACTTTTATTTGTATTTTTAAGGCATAATATTATAAATACCTATGTCAAAATTACAAAAATAGTGATTTCTCGAAAATAAGACATTTCTACTTGTTGAGCTATGGAACTGGACAGTTGACGTAACTTGTTTCGAACCTATAGATGTCTTTGTAGCACTGAGCCAATTGCACAGCAATTTGAGTAGCATCTATGTACATTGTACCTGGCAGAACTGTGGCATTTTTTTTGATACCATAACAATACTTTCTGTATATTTCGTTTAGATTTCCACTGATACAATATAACTTTAACAAATTGTGTAGTTTTGGAACAGGTTTATTAATATACGGGAAAAACCAATGAAGTCTTCTCACGGTTGAATTCGCTTTATTCAGGGATCGAATCCCAAGGTTGGGCTTGCGGCTTAAAACTTCATTTACGGAAAGTCCAACGAACGCGAGTAAAGGATTAAAACTTTGAGTTTACCGAGACTTGGGAAGCTTGTATCTAAGACCTCATACCATTTTACAGACTTCCCTTTCATATCCGAAACTTCGTTCAACAGATAACATACAAACAAACGAAGATGTTCGAACTTCCGTCTACTTACTTACACATTATTATTACTACACGATATATACGTAATATTACGTATCTAGGTACCTACCCAAACATTCCATAGTTCTTTGTTTGAACTATTATCGGTCCATACAGTCAGAACATGTTCAATTAAACACACATCAAAGTGGGTGGTTAACTGTGTCTTTAAATACAAACGTAGTAAAAAAAGAAACACACTTTTGCGTTTGTTAATTAAATAACCTGTTCATGACTTTCTTGAGATTATGTAAAATGAAATCGTCCTGATACATGAAGATATTGGGAAGTATTAAAGGACTATTATATATGTAGTCAAATAAACATTTATGTAAAAGAAATCGTGAGAATGAAATGTCCATTGAATATAGATTTGTGAATGATCAAAAAGGAGACCTTACATGCAAAATAACTGAACATAAATAATATTTTATCTAATTTTATTTTATTTATTTTTACAATGTACATAGGATCAGACAGTCAATTATAGTACATGATAACAAATTACAAAATCAAAAGGTGGACCAGTGAAGACCCTAAATTTACCTGGATTTACCTGTATGTGTTTATTCAATATTTTTTAATTATTTTTAGACGTACCTATAAATAAAATTTAAAATTCATTTCAAAACTATGCCTAATAGTATAAAAATATACATGTTCCTATCAAAACCAGAACTTTTAATAACGGAAAACTAAAATTTATAAAATGATTTTTCACGTTGTAATGTTGGTTGTTTGATTTCACTGGAGGCTACAACGTGTAATATTTTGAATTTTGTATCATAGGTACATATGTATTTGGCTTCAAACAAACAATTCATTCAAAAATAAACAATAAGCATATATTTTATATCCAATTCCAAAAAAGCTTATCAAATAGCAGTGATGGTTAGTTCAAAAATCATCATTCAATATGTTTTTATCGCAATGTCATCCAACGGTAAAAAAATGTAAAAGAAAAAAAACACTGCTTTTACTTTTTAAACTTTAATTTAATTCGTTAAATAATAGGTATCTGCTTAGAACAAATAATAATTATGTCACCTTAATCCTGACCAATATGAATGAATGCATCTTTTATCTATTTTTTTTATAGATGACAATGCTAAAAAGATGATAATAAATTTTCAAATCGATGGACAAGTTTGCTTTTTAAAAGTTTCAACGATTTTTGAGCTTGTTTTTAAACATAATTAATATGTTTAATTGCCTGTTGAAATAACTTTATTTGTCGGATATTTCAGGAGTCCAAGGATTCCGATTTATCCGTTCAGGTGACAATTTATTTATATTTCAACTCTCTCTAGTCTAGTACCACTATACCATAATTAATATGTTAAAGTAAATACCTACATAGGATTGAGTCTGTAAACTGTTCTTACATGTTTAGGTTATCTCTACCAATAATAAGTATATTATCGGCTCAGGCCACGGCTTAAAAAAGGGATTTTTTCGTACTATAATTAGTGTTGAGTGACATGATATGGTGTGTTATATTCTGTTCCGTATATTATTTGTATCTGGTAGCAGCCAGTTGATAGACACGAGGTACTTTGTAGGTACAGCAGCGAATGAAATTATAATTATGAAATGCATGTGGAATTGGATTATGAGTAACGAAATTGATCGCCAGGCGTCAAATATGGCGTGACACATACCTCCCATTGCAGAGTTATTCTGATGGGACGGATTATGGAAAACTTCAGACGCATAAATATATTATTTATATACTATACCATCACGGCATATCCCACAAGTGGGGTAGCCAGCAGATCAGCTGCACGTAAGATTCATGCAAACTGTCCTCTTCGTGCCAATATAAAATCAAGACATTCAGGATGGGTGGCAAGCCTCATCGCTGAATTTAAGATGTAAAATGTCTTATTTTTTTCGAACACCTGCCTTTTACAGGACACTCGAAAACTTATATTATTTATACCACTTACTATTACCATTATGTGTGGATTATCAAGAATACTTGGATCTTTTCTTTATTTTTTCTTGTCCCGAAAAAGAGGTATTCATTCTACAAATAATACTAAATCTTTGATACCTACCTTTGATTTAGCAATGGGCCATTTTAAGTGTCACGACAAGACTGTTGATTCTAAATATGGAGTAAGTTATTAAATTTGATATATTACAAGATACGAGTATACGTATGCAAGAGTTGAATTTAATTCCATGACATGTAATTTTAAATTTGAATTATTTATTGCAAGTATTTAGTAACAAGTAAGCTCACAAGAGATTTTGACATAATAAAATTAGGTGGAGACATTTAACAATGTCTTTTAACTGTATCATAGGAAATACGAGGATGAATAACAATATTATCTTCACTATGATTTGGAAATGGTTTCCAATACAATATATTAAAATCAAAACTGTACAAAGATGTCATGATAGTGACAATCATATTATATTTTAATTTAACTAATCAATTTATACAGTAATGGCGTGTATGATATATTAATAACAACATGTCTTATCGCGTGTATAATATCTTGTTCCATAATACGTACAACATATCTACTATCAGACAATTCAATTTAATTTGAAATTTCTACTACGGCACTGCGATATACTACTTACTATATTGTGAATACACCATACATTGTACAGCCCCCACAGCACGTGATGACCAAGCGTTGAAAGCAACCAGGGGGGATGTTATTGAGGTGTATCATCATTTTCTATACACTCTGTAGCTAACTACCATACGTATATCTACATGGTGCTAACACTATATACATATCTACATATTATTATATTTTGCTACACTTCTACGACTGGCGTAGCAGTGTACTACGAGTATATGAATAAATTGACACATATCACTGGTTGGAAATTTATCCGCAAGGCAAAAAACTGAAACTGACATCGTGGAGTTTATTTCAGTGTTATATGGTTGTTAATAATTATATTAAACCGAGGGAAATAATTTATCATTAAATAATAATTTTATAGCTATCTTTTAAAATATATCCATGCAGTCTGCCTATTACTGTATATAGATAAATTTACTGCTAACCAAATAAATTAATTTGTTTTAATAAATTAGCATAGATTATTAGTTGTAACTATGTAACTTCAAAGCTCTTGTCGTGAGAGCGATGTAGGCCAAATGATTAAATTACATAAATTATTATCACTTTTCTTACCTGAACCTTAATAATACAATATACACAATTAAGATAACTATTTAGATCACTTTCTCATTCAGACAATAATTATTAGGTATATCATGTCAATATGATTTTGTTCAAATGAATAAAATGAGGAATTAATTTTAATTATATATTTTCCATTCAATAATTAACAATTCAACAAAACTTTTATGTTATTTACGTAGAAATGTAAAATGTTTTAATGATCAGGTATTATATAACTTACACAATAAATATTTAACTTTAACTTTAAATTAAATTACAGAGTATGTCATAAACATGTAATAAAATTATTGAAAGGTTTTGGAGATTGAAAAAAAAAATATTTGCATGAAATCCACAAAATTCCACAATTAGTAAATAAATTTTCATTCCAGTAGATATTCGATGAGTATTTCTGAACTATTGGTTTTCGAAACAAATTTATTGCAGTTACTTAAATCGAAATTAGTGACATAACTAGTAGGTACTCGTATGTCTATTTATTTTTGAAATTTTAAGATACCCAGAAAAGAGAAATATACCTTACATTCTTATTAAGTACATTTTTTTTCAGAGAGAAGATTTTTTATGCATATTTAAATACAAAACTTATTGGAGATACAGCAACTGGTATTTTTGACCCGATTTGTAAGGTACTGATGCAAATATTTAGTTAGCTTTATTTGTTTATTAAAATAAATGGCGTGAGCGATTATGAATATTAAAAATATATTTGTATATTGATACATAAAAAATGTCTTTGATATCTAGATACATAATAAATTATTTATGAACGTAATTTTTGACACACGAAACTATCATACATATAAGGTTTAGGAAAATAAACGTCACCTCATTTAGTAGTGCCTATTAGGCAGTCAACTTTGTGGATATTGAGAAATAACTTGACTGTATTTATGCTGTGATATGTGAATGCCAATTTAGACATCACGAAAAAAATTAAACGTGGCTATCGTGAGTACGCCTTTAAGAGCCGTTCTTACCTAAGGTACAAATCCGATTTAGCTCTAGTGGTTTCAGGCAACAATTTGTAGTAGGCGCAGAGAAAAATATTTAAATAATTAATTAAATAGCTTTATTAATAAATATAAGCCAAAATTTTATATGCAAAATTATTCATGAGTATAAAAAAATAAAATGTTGTCACATATAAATAAAATTTAAGTTGTATTTATTCTATAAATTATTTTTTTTATTTCCTAATTCAGAGACAGAGCGAGTACGGTCTCACATGCTCTCACTAGGCACAGAGTATGCCTTCTGAATCTAAAAATTTGTGAAACTCGCTATATTCTTGATTATAGCACATAATGACGTTATTATGCAGTATGCACGGTAAACAACATACCATATTATAATATAAATAAAATAAATGGTTGAATTATAAACATTTTCTATCATTTTTTTGATAATGATTGTTTTTATGTGTTTGCAGTTTGTCATAATAATTAAGAAAATCCAAGAATTGTCAATAAATAAATGAAGGTGCATCATAAAATTCACGATATTTTAAAATTAAAATTGGTTTTAATTTTTTATTAACACTCTTGTATTATTAAGGATAATTTGTTTAAAATAGCACCACTCAACATATCATCATTGCGATGGTAATTTTCAAAAATTATTTTCACTATATTTCTCGCAGCAAAATAAAACTAAAATGATAAAATCGCATTGAAAAATGTTCAAAATATTATGTAAATAAAAAAAAATAACATAAATGTTATCCAGAATTTAAAATATATTAAAAATAAAATGGTAGTAATTTTGCTAATTCGTTTGCATGAAATCACAAAGAAGGGGTGTTGAGCCCTCTTAATCTTAAAAAAATCATCAACAAAAACCTTCAAGAACAGACGTTTTTACTGTATTCCAATTATATTAATAAAATTTTATAATATTACCTTGAAACTGTAATAAAAGATTGAGTATATCCTTCAAAACGTTATTGTATTTATGAAAATTGTCGCGAAACATTATTATTTATTGATTACCTTCGAAATATGTAAAATATTCTGAAAACTTTGTTATATTTTAATAATCTTCAAAAGGATTATATATTATAATTTAGTTACTAAACTTTTCAAAACAGTACCAGGACTTCAAGTACAAAGCTGTTTGTATAATTATTATATACCTATAATGATATATTTGTATAATGTATTATATTTTTTCATAAATTTTTAACATTAGAGCTACCGAAATAAACTTTGATTACTGTTTTTTTATTCTATTTTATTGAATTTCCGGTAAAGAATAGGCTATCCACTACTTTCTGTAAGTTTTCAGGTGACTTGTAAAAGTCAGGTATTCGCAAAACGTCACCTAGATCATTAATTCAGCAATGTGACATGCCACCTATGCTGAATGTCTAACGCATTTGTTGACACGGATAGGTCGATATTCTATTAACTGGTTTCAATACATAAATATGAGAAACACCGTGATAGTGTACAACTGTACATATTATTATGTAAATAGAAAAGGAAGATTTTAGTTTGCCATTTGGGCAATAGTCTACAATATGAACAAAGGTGGCATATTGTATTATGCGTTCTTTAGTTATAATAATTTTATGAAAACAATTTACAGTTTCACCCAGTGTAACAATAGGTAATTAGTTTTGTTGTAACAAATGTATAAGACATTATTATTTTCAGAACTTATGTATCCACTTGATAATATTCGTGGAATTAAAATATAATAATATTTAGAAGAGTCAAATTATTGCTTACGAAACACTCTGACGGAATACCTACTATGGCTCAAGAAATCTTTTCATGAAAAACACTGTATCTTCAAATATCACACGAATATATCGTTCATGGGAAGACGTGATTTAATTGGAGTAGCTAAATTTTATATCCCGAGAGGGTCATTTATAAATGGAGGAAGAGGAAGACTTTGTCAACGTTCAGATGTATATTTAGCAAGAACAGTGTATTGTGAATGAGCCATGTCTCGGTGGTCGGAATCCTTGTGAATGAAAGAACAAGAAAATAATACGTTGTTTTTAGTAAACTATCATTGGAAATTCTTATAATTTATACCGTCGATACCTAAGTATGTACTCTAATTTTTTTAATACGTGTTATTCTTAAGAGCTATTTATTGCTACATACTCTGAAATCATTTTATAATAATATATAAAGTATAGATGGTACAAAACATATTTTATCCAGGCTTTAAACGTAATCCTATTTAAAACCGATGAGATCCTTGTAATGGAGATCCGTAGGATAACTTAGACTTAACCCAGAATGCCAGACTATGTTCTTGAATGTAATAATTTTGTGCACCAGTTACTGTGTGTTGAACATACTTACATATTATGTACATAGGGCCTCACTAAGAGAAATACAGCATATGGCTAGGGACACCCTTATACAGTTAATATCTCGACGCTGAATCTTTTGCCATTGTACATTGTTTCTAATATTATCTTACCCCTAAACAAAACAGCTGCTTTTTATTTTTTCTTTTAGTATTCCTTTTAAGAACACAATGTAGAAACAATGTATTACCTTCCATTTAATCCATTTAAAAGGTATATGCGCCAATTGAAATACTTCTTTCCACAACATTCCCGAGGTTGTCGTAGGAACAGTGAATTGTAAAATAGGATAGTCGATTAAATCATTCAAACCATCACGTAATTTCCAATAAGTGTGGTAGCCAGCAGACTTATTGCACGTAACACACATTAAAGTTGTCTTCTACGTGTCAATTTAAGTTAAGGGACTCAGGATGGGCGGCATACCCCATCACTGAGCTGAAGATGTTTAATTATTAAATATCTTAAATATGATGTTTTTCAAATACCTGCCTTTTACAGGACACTCGAATACTAACTGAAAAGAGTGGGAGACCTATTTTAAACTGAAGGCTCTGCGGGATATTATAAGTTATCGAAAACCTGAGGACAAAATGTTGACAACAGAAGGGTTCGTCGGTAGCCTGGAGGTAGAGTCTCGGCCTCGTGAACAAGAGGTCCGCGGTTCGATCCCAGGTGCCGGCAAACTCCCCTTTCACGACACAAGTTTCTAGCTTACTGTGAAAGGTGTATAAGGTTGTATTTGAGTTTATAAAAAACCCAGATATATCTTTTTTTAAAAAAAAAAACGAACCTACCGCTAACGCTACCGACGAACTCATTGATCCTGAATGGATGATATTTGAATAGTCTTAATGGTAAAAATACAGCGTTATTTTTAATCGCTAGTTTCCCGTCACCATGCATTTGAACGACTTATCTTCGTGAAATAACAAAAAGAAATAATTAATATATAAAGACACAATTATATGTATTCAGGTAAATAATTAATTAAGAGTGTATTACAATATTCTCATATGATAACACTCAATACTAAAGTATTAAAATTGACGAAGATGAAATGATTTCTCAGACTAGAGGGAGTCTGTATTAACTTTTTGATTTTTCTTACTTTACTTTCACCTCTCATCATAAATCTTCATCAAAAATTATTATATTATGATTGGTTAACTTTCTTTTTATTCATTTACGAAATATAAAAAGAGAAGAAAAAATCCCCTTTGCTTTTTACAGTTTGATTCTGTTTTAGATTATAATTTAAAATGTATTAGAAACAATTGCCAAAGTTTTTTTTTTGTTAATTCTTCGACGTCAAAAGAAGTTTAGGTTCAAAGTAAGATTGATGTTTAATTTAAATGAAATAAAATTTAATACTTGTAAATACGTAAAGCAATATACACAAAGTAGTCAGAAGAGAACTTGAATAGAGTATGAAAGCTAATTTTATATTTTATAATTACAAAGTTAAATTACACTTTATAAGAAGCACTATGATTTATATAGTTATATAGCACTATGATTTATATGTAATATCTATATATGATATTTATACGAAATACATTAGATATACACATAACGCATTCAAAATTATATTATCTACTACGAATAATAGATACATGTATTTATGATTAAGGAGTTTGGTTTTTCATGTTCTTAGTAAATGATTTAGGACCCATAGAAGGTATACATAAAATATGTTACTTAATTGTTTATTTTAAAGAAGATAAAATAATAATATTTTAGATACTAATCATCATCATCATCATCGCCCTCAACGCTCCTCTCGGGAGCAACCAGTCTCCTCCATTCAGAGCGTCTTTGTGCCAATTGCGTTACCTCTTTCCACGACATTCCTTGCGCTCTGATATAGATACTAATACTGTATACATAATTGTTTTATATTAAACATATGCGATGTGCATATGTAGTAGTTTAAATAAATATTATACTTCTTATTTTAAGAAGTGTGCGTTTACGTTGAGTGAAAATAAATTAATTTGCGTCCACAACTATGTGGAAAACCTCCATGTTAATGTTGGAACATCAAATATATATCCAAAAGATACGCAGTATAATATAAAATAATACAAAATTAATATTACAAACTCAACGTATCGTAGGTACATAATATGTATGTGAGAACAAAAAACAAAGATAGTAGAAGGGTTTTAAAGTTCAGAATGAATAAACAAACTGAATGACAAATGAAGTTCAACTGTAAAGAACATAGTCTTCTACTTATATTGTCTTTGTGGTGAAGTGTAGAGTAGGTATTATGTTTTATGTTAAGCTACCTTACGCTCGTATTTATTTTACCTATATTCAATTTGATGGATATCCTGCATTTATGATTTTCCTTGAGAAATTTCCGCTTATTAACTTTCGTGCTACGTAGAAAGAGAATTATTATATTGGTAGGTATTTGAGTAAACGTGCAATTCGATTTAGGGATTGAGAAATGGAAAAAGATTCCTATTCTATCTTCAATGATAATAATAACAATAATACCTTGTGTATACAGATATAGATATATTTGCGGTGAGCAAACAACAAATATATACTTATTATAATAGGTTATAGAGTATAGGAGGATATTTCATTTTAAACAAACGGAAAATGAAATTAATCAATTTGCTTTCTTACTGCGTTCTTGAGTTCTACTATGGGTTAATCATAATTTTCAATAAAGATACCACTCGTAGATACGAGAGAAGAGTAGAACCATAATAATAATAATATACTTAATAACATTTTGAAATATTACCGACGTTATTATTGACATTTGCGATGGAGAAGATCAATCACTTTTAATAAAATTATCTCTCTACAGTTTTGAAATTAATATTATTCAAAGACTTTTGTGTTTTATACGTCGTGTGTTTTACATTTGTTTTACATACCTACTTTAAATGCGTTGTGCAGGTTTGCAATATTTTTCCATGTCTAACTATTATAAACTAGTTAATAATTTTTGACTAGGTAGGTACTGCTACTACTATCCAATCACAGAATATCCCACAAGATAGGTAGTTAGCTAATCAGCTGCACAAATAAATTGCAAACTGTTCTATCCGTGCCAAAATAAAATTAAGATATTCATGATGTGGGGGGGGGGGGGAAACTTCATCGCTGAGTTTGATTTATAAAATGTATTTATTTTTCGTGATATGTAATGTAATTAAATTAACATATTATAAGAAATAAATCAATAAAGTACTACTAATACTACTACTTTCCGATCACGGCATATCAGCCACGGCGCAGATGTCTGCAGACCAACTGCATGTAATAAACATGCAAACTGTCATCTCTGCGCCAAAACCATTAAAGAAACAGTATGGGTGCAAATCTAATCGCTGAATTTGTGATGTACAGTGTTTTTTTTTCGAACATCAATAACTACATACAAAATAATACATCTATGTGTTTTTGGGAAATGCTATGTACGAAAAATAAGTGGAAACTCAAATTTCAGGGAAATTTGGTTTTTATTTCTCATAGAGAACTAATTAAGTATGGTGAATTGCATTTATTAACAACTTTCTAGATATATTGTAATGAAACACGGGAATAAAGCTATTATATTATATTTTCCATAGAGAATAACAAAAAATAAAACAAAATTTAATTTTCCTCTATTATTGTGTGTGAAAAATCAGTATAAATTTGATTCATGTCATCGAAAGGTTAGTTAGTATAATATCACCAACGTGAGACATCTATTGAAAATAATTCCAAAGCTTTCAGGTTCGTTCTGCGCATTTCACACAGAAATTTATAAATAATGTTTGATAATACATAGTATGCAAATAATGTATTGAATTATCAATATTTTATATTTTTTTTTCACAAAACACAATGAGGAGAAGCAAACAAAATGCTGATAGCTTTTTAAAAATAACTGTCACTGATTTCACAAAGTGTTCCGATGGAAAAATAATACAAGAATTGTTCTTATCAATCTGATGTTTATTTTGACAACATGACAGCATATCCAACATGGCTGTTGTTTCATAAGATTTCCATGATGATAAAATTGAAATGTTCTAGTATGCATTCTAAATTCAAATATCGTGATTGTCGTTGAAATCTATTCATAGAACATTAATTATTTTATGTTTTGAGCTCGTTTATTTGTATTTTCATTCGTTCAATGATAATTTTGATAGGAATCGGTATATGACGTAATCTGTTATATATTTCGTGATATGATGATAATAATAATAATAAAACATAAGTATATGTACCTGATTTTCCAACTAGGCATAGAAGAAAGGGATGCACTCTGCAGACTTGTTGAATGATGATAAGGACAGGAGATGTAGGCCACACGAAATAATGTTTATAATATAGAGTATATTTGGGGCCGTCCGATGTTTTCAACCAATCAGCAACAACGTCCAAGCTTTGTTATTCGTTATTTAAAATTTTATAATATATATTGTTAACAGAACTATAATAATATTTTAGTATAGTTATATAAGGAAATGTCTAGTATTATAATTGTAATTTATATTTTCTTATAATATCAATATGCGGTAGGAGTAATTAAGTATAAAATAAATTGACACAGCATCAATCTTCTCATTAAGACTTTTCTTATTGTCGATTAACTTTAATTTAATTTTTATTGTTATTGGGTGCTAATTTTATTAATATTTTATTTTTATAATAAAAGGTAATTAAAGCGTCAAGTTTTAATCAAAAAATTTGATAGACGGTGTGCTATTAATATTTATAATTTTAAGCACTTTTAGGTATATTGTCCAATCCTTATAAATTCAGTAAATATATTATTTTATTTAATATAGTTTTTAATTATTAAAGCATACAATTTAAACCACAGACTATCTTGGTCAAAATCAAAATGAATTATCTTAAAATTTTCAAATGAAAATATGTCCACAGATAAACGTTTATCTAAGTTAGTCTATATCAGGTATGTATTATTTGAGAGTAAGTATAATATTATGATAATATATTGTAAGGTAATAAATGGGTACAGTATTTTATAAATACTTAATTATGTAATAATCTTCTTAATTTAAATATTAGTATTTTAATTGGCATTTATTATAATTATAATTATAGACTTATTGGTAAGTAATAGAATAATGACATCAATAATTTGGTAAATAATTTTTGTTCAATGTTTAATCATAAGTTTTGGATGAGATGATCTCTTGAAATCACAGAAATATTTTAAAAGCCAAAAAAGTCATTCAGCTGACGGAATAGTGTACTGAGTAGGTACGTGATGTTTACAACTTCAAGTCAACTTCGCAGTAGTTTTAGTAATAGTTCTAATAATAATAATAATAGAATGATTGGTTGCTGCTGCTAGAGTTTGAGTAGTAAAGGAATTGTTTTGTCTTTCGATGATGTGAGAGAAATAATATTATATAATAATATATGTAATTGTTGGTACAATATTCTGATTGTTTGCAAGTTTGTTGATTGATTGATTGTATTCTGGATGCCGGTATTATCAGTGTTAATAATAATTATATGAATCGTTGTCGTTCGTTTTTTTTTGAGATATTATATCGCTCAGTGATCGTACACCGGCGGCCTGCGTGTGACTGTCTTTAGTTCAACAGGCTGTAGGTGGGTCCGCCCCCCGAGGGCGGGCGCGCTTGCGCCCCTGCCCGTCACCATGGTGACGCCTTCCTACTCCCTTCAGTGTTTACCACGCTGCCAAAGCCTACAACGCTCTCGCACTCCCAGCATACGTTGTTCTCCTCATACCCCACAACGTAGAGTAGGTGATCATAAGGTTATGTTCCTCACCTAACCTGCTAACCCACTGAGAGGAACTGATTTACAAGTAATAACAACTATTTGTACATATACTTACCTACCAATTCAATGTCTTGTTACTTTCATTTCATTTTATTTAAAAACATGCTCTTTACGATTTCACTTTCCTTCTTCTTTGTAGACCTCTAAGTATGTATCAATTCCAGGATACCACCTACACTGAGAAAAATACTCAAAACCAATCATTGGTACGGTACTATCAGATTAGGACCAGAGATCGTACAAACGATTCATTGATATAAATCTATAATATTAACTCTTCGCAAACAAATCATTGGTAAATTTACCAACAACTTGTTTGCAAAGAGTTAATATTATAGATTCGTACTAATGAATCGTTTGTACGATCTCTGGTCCTAATCTGATAGTACGTACCTACCAATGATTCGTTGTGAAATTTCGTTAGTATTTTTCTCAGTGTAGAATGTTTTATGAAACCTGTAATTTTAAAGGTCATTCAAAATTTTACAGCAAAGAGTGGACATCTATTCTTCGCTGGGCACACCACAGAACATGAATCTTAGAATAGCCCATAATTCAGTAATAATATCAAAGTACCTACCTACCTATATTCTGATAACAATTACTAGATATAATTACCTATGCATAATATCCCATAAGTGGGTAGCAAGCAGACTAACTGTTTGCAATAATCATGCCGATTTTCCTCTTCCTACCAATAAAAAAATTGGATTAGTTAGAATTCTAGAATTATATCTAGATTTGAATAAAATTCTCGCTAATAGCTCACTAAGCTCCCAATGACTACATAGGTACATGTTTTGTCTTCGTTGACCTTTCATCTGAATTTTAAATTTGCAATACAATCGAATTCTTTATTTCATCGGACAATAAAAAATAAAAACACTAAAACACACTTATTAAAATATAATGCTTCAATAAACAGACATGATATATGTAGGGTGTAGGCATATCTGATCTTTGATCTACAACAACACAGTCGCAAAGAAGAAACTTTAGCCATTTACAAAGAAGAAACAAGAAAAGTTGAAATATAACTCCTAGCTGTGTTGATCTGATTTCATAATAAAATAATATTATTCTAACCCGTTTATTTCCTACTACAGCATGTGTACATAGAAATATAATACAAGAAGAATACACATCATTATATCCTCAGATACATAACTTATATACTGGCAAAAGCATTATTTTCAGTCAGCCGTTTTATGTAGGAAGTTGCTTATTTATTTATTCATACTATTTTTACAAATAATAGTTCTCTATAGAAGAATACTTTTGAAGATTTTATCGATGGACACAAAAAAACTATGACTTTTTTGTTAATTTGTTGTTAATTATAATGCCTGATTAGTACTCCGATTTCATAAAAATAGACTTGCACTGAGCAATGTTGGTCTATAATATTGTTACGTAATCACCATTAGGAGGGTACTTAAGTTTGGAAGTTTAATGAATTTGAATTTTTATATTATTTTTGGTCATGGAATGTTTGGAAAATAATGACAGGTTGTTGTTTTGGTTTTGATAAAAAAGAAAGATCTAGATAGGCTGGAAGAAAGATGTTATATAATGTGTATATAAGAAATCTGTGTGAACTGTAATAATATGTGACGTATTTATAAATAATAGTTGTTGTAAAATGTATTTTAAATAAATAATAATTGTAAATAAATAAAAACGTTTAAATAAATTGTTAATTTTCAAGATGTCATCCTTTTAATTGAATTCAGACTTTATTTTCCCTGACACAAGTTATAGAAAAACGATTTACGTTACAATATTGACAATTATTATTTTTTAATGCTGTACATATAATAAACAACCTTTATCAATTCAGATCAATGAGATCAAAAATCAATATCAAATTGTTCCGTAGAGCTTCCGGTATTGGTCTTGCATTTTTTAAGCAAGTTTTTGAGAATCCTATAAAAACAGATGTTCGAAAAAATAAAGGCTTTTACAACTTAAATTCAGCGGTGAGGTTTGCCACCCATCCTGAATATCTCATGCTTTTGTTGGCATGGAGAGGACAGCTTGCATGCTTATTGCGCGCTGCTTGTTGCTGGCTACCCCATTTGTGGGATATACCGAGATTATATAGTAATAATAGTAGTAGATCAATTGAGAGTCAATATGCATTAATCCAGTCATGTTTACTAGAACATTATAATATCTACCCAATGTCGTTATCACAGGAATGGGGTATTGTAAAAGAGGGTTATCCAGATCTTCAAAAACTTTGGATTGACCATCTTTGAAGTATAAGGAGCATCTTATTTCCCGTATTTTGCACATTACTTATTTTGCATAAAAATTTAGTGCAAATAAAAAACAAATATTCCTTAAAATAAAATCGTTCAATGATTTTACACAATATATTACTACAAATATATTTCTATCTGATCTGGATATCTTCTAAATAACAATGTATCGAAACAATATGAATCCATTTCTATTTTGGGACAAGCACTAGTGGACTATATAATATATAAAAGTATAACAATATGAGATTTACTAACTTTGTTTCCCTTGGAAGAAAAGTTTTATTCAAATGATATATTCACTGCGATCTCTTGGAGCAGGCGATTCATACAACTAACTTAGCTACATAATACTAACTTAGACAAGTTTTGTAGAGCTGGGAGTTTATCTACATATTATAATAATATACTGAAGTAAGGTAAAATAATCTTTCAGTTTATGTAAGTGTATAGATTGTTAGATATTACATATGTTAAAAAAGTGTAAACCTATGTAATATGCAGATCCTCGTCTTTTCCTCTTTTCCCTTCCCCTTCCTATTTTTGTTTTATGTGTGCTTTATTTATATTTTTTTCTCGTTTAGTACTTTTTTATATGTTTTTACCTATATGTTAAACCTTCTTTTGTTTATTTATTTTTCCGGATTGGCTGGATGAAAGTGCATAAGCATTAAGCCCAGCAAAGACAAATTAAAGACATTATAATTCTTGTCACTGTTTGTGGCTAAATTTTTAGATTTATTTTTAAGAGGTTTTTCTATTTTAGTATTGAAAATCTGAAAAAATATAATGCCCTTTTATGAAATTATTAAAAGACGAGTTTTTTCGGTAATGTAAATATTTTTGACAGTGAATGGCTAATCACTTGAATATTTCCAATTTTGAAGTGATACAAGTATCTATACAAAAACAATTTTTATCTTTGAAAAAAATAAAGGTACCTAATTATTTATATAAATTACACATTTTTATAAATCTTCATTTATTTCAGTAATCAAAATTCGATTTGTAGTTTCCATACTTCAAATTTAATAATGGGAAAAAACTATTCAACTTGATACAATATTCAGTAAGATCAAAAAAATGTATAAAACATAACTATTTATGTACCTATAGGTACTTAATTAAAAAAATGGGTACCTATATTATTATTGAAATAGGTGATTTATCTCTTATACCTATGTTATTTATTATTTTTTATTGAACAATAATAATAAATAATAAAAAAGTCACATCTTTGTTGCTTGATGCTTCAAAAACTTTTTTTTGCAAACAAATTTAAATAATTCATTCGATCTCTTGCATTTGTATTAAAGATCCATAAGATGCAAAAGATGGTAGGCATATTCCCTCAATTTTGAATATATCACAATGAAAATAATTAAAGCTGTTAGGTACACAGACAAATCACAATTAAATTTCAAACCATCTGGATCATTCTTTCCAAGTTGTTAATACATAAACTCCATCAAAAATACCTGAAAAAGACATTCAAACAAAAAATCCCTGTAAGATAAACGTATAAGTAGGTATATCTAGTTTGTTTCAATCTTAAATAATGTCTTGCTTGTTTCGTATTTGTTACTTCTGTAATTAATATGAATTATGTAATATAAGATCAAATAAAAAAATAAAAATGTAAAAAGATAGTTATGATACTTTGATGAACAAAATATTGTATTGGACATCTACTTTTTACATTATTATATTGAAAAAAAGTTAAACAAAAAAAAAACAGTAAATATTACTTTTATAATGAAATTTACAAAATATTAACATGATATCTTTGATTAAAAACCAATTTATCAATATTGATATATTTTATTCCTAATAAGAGCCTACTTTATTATATTAGGCCTTAAACATGTAAGATAAAGAACTTTTGCTAGACTAAACATTAAAAAGTAACGTATCAAAATATGTTCATTATTGTTAGTTATAAAATACTAAACAATGATTAAAAGAGAATGGTTTTTACCATGTCATTTTTTTAACTTACTGATTATGTTGCTTAGATAAAATAAGTTTTTTTCTTGAGTACGAAATATTTAGGTGGTGGTTTGATAGCTACGTTTTGAGTATTTAAAGAAAGATTCGAGACATTATTACTACTGACGTTCTTGGGTGCGTCCAGATAGTATGATGCGAACGTCAATCAATCATCAATATTCAATCATTCGGTAACTATTCGGAGCATTCTCCGGAGGAATATTCGAATGAATGCCTTCGTAACCTGTATAAGGACAGGAAGCGAAAAAATTACCAAGTCTTATTAAAGTTGATTGAGAAGCGGTTTGATTTTTTACTTCAATCAAGATCAATGATTCAACAGTAATAGATATTAATAAATGACTATGACAAAAAAATACTACAGATTAATTGAACAAACCACATCTCGTGATAAGGTTGGGTTGCGGGCTCAGGGTAATACAATAATAAGGTGACATTGTCTTTTTTAAGCCTTATATGATGTTACAAATATTATTGATAATTTTGTTTAATGTACTAACCAAGTTTCGATTATGGTAATAGTGATTGAGTGTTCCACATTTTTATGGCTTTAAATTTAAAACACTTTTTTGACAACTTAGGTTGAGACCAATCGGTCAAAAAATTGTTGCACCGCCTAAACACAAAAAGTATATTATTTTAAATGTACATTGCCAGGAGAATTCGGCAATGTTTTATCACAAAGCTAAATGTTCTCATAGTCAAACAAAGAAACGAGGTATGTATGTGTGTGAACATTCTTTCGACGTTGTTGTAGAAGTAGGTACAACATCGTAAAGAAGAAAAGTGTTTTCAAAACAATAGCCGTGAGGGGAACTAAATAAATATGTGTCAGAAATCAATACTTTTTCAATTTGATAAAAAGCTCATGGATGTAGTAGGAGAAGAGATGCTCTGTGGTTGCGGAATCGCTGTAAAGTACAATAGAAAACCAGCTTACATTCTTTGTGTACTTCTTTTCATCACATTGTGAAAACGGTTTAATTAAATTGACTTTTATGTTTACATCAGTGGGTACTAATAATTTTATATACAGTAGGTATTTGTTTATTTATAGCATAAACTAAACCTAAATTCTTGAATGTTAATAATTGTATTGACTTCATACTAATTAGGTGAAACATTTTTTTTAATTATTTTAGATAGGTACTTCCTAGTCCGAAGACCATAGCAGATTCCAGGGGGCCTAAAATGGCCACATTGAGCAATTCATCTACAATTCATATTTGGTGAAATGTTGCTGTTAAATCGTTTTACAATTCCTAATATGATCCTATTATGATTCATATAAAATGTCTTTTTTAACCCCCCAGGACGACTTACTAAAAAAATCTACTTGAGTAAAAAAATTGTTGGCAGAAATTATATTGATACTTTATATGAATGAAGTAAAATACCTGTAAAATATAGATAGGTACCTAATAAAAACGTTCAAAGAGCGATATTATCACTGAAATAACTTCAAATTTCAAATCAATCGACAATTGAGGGGGCATCGTTTGTATTTACCCTTTTTCTTGCTGTTACAGTTTGCAGGTACAAACAATAATGTAAGTGAAGAATATCAATCAACTTAAATGTGCAATCAATATAAAAGCAATACCACTTGTAAGAACGAGTAATCACTTAATTGTTTCACGATTGTTTTTATATTATTACAATACTAAGCACGTGTTTACCATTTACTATTGTTTTCACGAACCAAATAAATGAGTAACTGTTTATGTCTCCTATTTCTATTACAACACGAACTCAAACTTTATATTTATACTTATTTTAATTAAAAACTAAGTTACACTGATTAAGTTATTTGTTAGTAATTCAAATAAGTTATGTCATTTATGAAATTAGACCAATAAAAGGACGCAGAAGTTGATGACAAGTGGGCAGTAATTTAAATCCATAAAAATCACAATATAGTCCACTTTAATATAATTTGTGAACCCTTTCTTACATTCTCTATGTTTTTATATAGAGAGATATATGTTTTACCATGTTTTTCAAAACGATTTCAAAACATTTTTACCAAGATTCATCATACACATTTTTATTTCTTAAGGTAATCGGATTTTTTCCAGAATCATAGTAATCCAAATGTTTATACTCGTATAATAAAATTTAACCAATTTGTTGTAAAACGGATTTTATTAAAAATGTATACTCACTTACATTAAAAGCATCAAGCTCTCACTTAAAAATTATAAAGCTTTTCTCTGATGTTTTTATAGAGTAAAAAATATTAAATTTATAAATTTCTACTCTTATTACTCAAAATAGAGGAAGTGGATTTTCAAATGAAGAGGTTTTTTAGAAATATGTTTTTTTATTTATTTCAAAAATAAATTTAATAATTATGAACTAGTAAAGTATTCATTTCGACCATATTCTTGAAAGTGTGCAAAAATTTGCGCTATTTGGAAAAAGAGTGAGTAGTAATATTGTTGGCACCTAATAAATTCTTAGTAATACCTACCTATTCATACTTAGATTAGTTCTCGTATTTGGTAATTTTATTGATGAACATTAGGCCAATAGGCGTACTTGTATACTGTAATGCCGGTTGATGAAACAGATAAATAAAAATAAATAAGTAAATAAAACTTTATTGGCATCAATATATACAGTGAACAAGTTTTTGTTCCAATAAATTACTAAAAGGCGGGCTAATCGCATATGCGATTTCTACCAGCCAACCCGAATACTGTATTATATAAATAAATAAATTACTAACATTTTCATAACAAAATTTTATCATTTTACCTATAACAATACAAGTGCTAAATTTTGGCACTAATAAATTTATGATTCGGAAAACAAAAAAATCAATATATCATAAATAAAAAATGAAATAAAATCAACTTTACAAGACCAAAAATTAATAATACAAAAAGCGGAATTATTACCTTGCGGCAATCTCTAATAATCGAATGTTATTTAAAACCACACGAAATCTTAGATGAAATAAAATATTATATACCTATATTATTCATCTATATTTGAACATTCATGTTAGTTATTTTCAGAGATGTGACGTATTTGAAATAAAAGTATTTAAAATACAAATACAAAATACGTATTTGTATTTTGTATTTCAAATACCTTTTTGTAAAAAGTATTTTGTATTTTATTTGAAATACTTTTTTTGAGTATTTTTTATTTTACACAAAATACTTTTACAAAATACCTTTTTATTGTTTGAAACAAAATTCTGCCATTAATTGATATGCGCGTAAGCAAGCTTTTTTTGCCAATTTGTTGAATTACAAATACAACGTTTCCATTATAGTTCTCCATATTTGAGATATACACACATAATAATGATGATTGAACAAATTATACATGATGCCGTTTCATGATCCATGGCCATTTCAAGGATGCTGTGATCTCTCCTGAATGGTAGCATTTTCAATTTTGTCTGAAGGCAATCTATTCCAGGCAGATGACGCTGCGACTCTGTTTCTTCTTTCTGCAAATTTAGAGGTATTTGCCCTTTTGAGTTCAACGAGTTTAAGAAGCTGAGCACAGCCTTCGCCACACATTTTCGTCAGTGGAACAGCTCAGTGGGTGGTGTGCTGCCTTGTGGACAGTGAGACACAGTTTAAACACCACTATCTCTAGGACTCTCAGTTAGTGTAGACTTCTTAGTAGTGAAGTTATGTGGCAGCTCTTATTCTCTCTGTAAATGATTCGGAGGCAACATTAAAAACCATCTGAAGACGATAAGGAAGAGTCTGGAGCAGTCCTGTATATAATATGATGTTACAGTAGTCCATACGATTTCAGATTTGGATTATCCATTCTGATTTATTTTGCAGCCCAAGTCAGGAATTCTCTTACCTGCTTGATGATACTCAATCTATTTATGACAATTTTCGGCTTATCTCTTCTAACAACCGTACATTTTGTCATGACTTAATTTTTTTTTTCTATTTTGACAGTTCTTCCTAAGGCTCATCCTCATTGTCTGCAAGCAATGATATATCGAATCATGTCAACCCTTTCTCCATTTATGTATACTCTTGTCCAGTTTTTTATTCATCAATGGCATTCATCAATTGTCTGCAAGCAATGCTATATCGAATCATGTCAACCCTTTCTCCATTTATGTATACTTTTGTCCAGTTTTTAATTTCTTTTTCATTCATCAATGGTTTAAATATTAAATACTTTTGTCTTACACCTTGTTCGACTATTTGTGAAAAGTATTTTAAAAAGGTATTTTAAAAAAGTATTTTGAAAATACGTATTTTGTATTTTGTATTTAAATACCATTTTGAAAAAGTATTTAGTATTTGAAATACAAAAATTCAAAAGTATTTGTATTTTGTATTTAAATACTTTTTTGAAAGTATTTTGCACATCTCTGGTTATTTTATTAGCTCTCCACAGATTTGTGATACAAATCAGTACAGGTATTATTTCTTTTCAAATATCCCTCAATATCCCCTTATTGCAAAAACATCTTCCTATTCATTTCATCGAAGGATTCAAGTAGGTACGTAGGTAGGTTAGTACTTGAAACTACTGTACTGCTATTCATGAACACAAGTATCAATAAGATTACTTACCTAATAAATTTCTCTTCATCATAATATTGTGAATATATGTAAGGTCCAGTAGTTTATGACGGTAATAAGAGAAGGGGTACTCAATACTAAGTAGAAGTTATATCAAAGTCACTAGCAATCATTTTGAACTATAAAGTAAATAATATTTTTGAACGATATAGACAATACGTACTTGTATTGCCAATGAAAAAGCTAATCAAATTAATGAAACTCGTTATATTCTTAAGTATGTTGAACATTTCTTTCCGATGATTCCAATGAACATATTAGATACATTTATGTAGAATTAATAAATTTAAATCAACTTTTTGACTTTGCAATCGAGGCATTGAACAAAGTGAAAATATTGGCAGCCTCTGAAAACCTAGTCTGAAAATAAACAACCCAAAATTTACGCAACACTAAGAAACATTATGGTGAAAAATATTTACCTGTAAATTAATAAGAAAATAACTATAAAAATGTAATAAACAGCAATGAGGAGGCAAATAATATTATGTACCTATATAATATGTAGTAGGTACTTGATCTATTAAGGATATCTTGCTGAAGCGGATAAAATTCATGCGAATGAAAAAGCACTCGATAATACGTGTATATTGGTAAGTAGATAACATGTAACATATAGGCCCCTATGTACGTATAAAAGTACCGATAAGCATCAAGTATCCAATATATTTATACGCTTCACTGGTTTTCGACTTATTACTGCTTTATTACATGATTCTTCATACAAAATTTCTGGGTGGATTAACTACATGGTACATTATTAAATTAAGATTTAATATTATTTTTTTATTTAGTTTTTATGTCTCAAATCTGAACGTTGGATTATTTTGGAATTAATATTGTTCTTGATTAAAACATAAAAATACATTCAAAGAAATCATAACATAATTTATTTGAATCCTGTCTGAGTACGCAGTACGAATAAGTGGGAAATTATTTTATCGACTTACTGCGATATAGCGATTAATCCTCCGCCAATCCATTGAATTTGTTCACATATCTCTTCCTATATAATATGTATAATAAATAATTTTGAATGTGATTTTCTGTTTTGAACTTAAATTGTAATAACTGGCGTGAAATGCCGATGTGTTTTTCAATAGGTATTAACTCAAACACTGATGTCTGCAAATTTCTTGAAAAGGCTCAATGTTCACCTTTCACCGACTATGCATGTTCATATTATTTCAACACATTAAAAAATACGTATTCTAAGTCGACAGATATAACGCCTTTTTCATGATTGTGTTCTTATCTTTAATAATGTGTACAGATAATTAATGTACACAGGCATGTATTTTTTTAATATCGGGCGTAAAAAGTTAACAAGGTAACAGAATCCGCCTTTGAGTGCACCGCATAGAAATTTTGTAAATTTTCCTTAAGTAATGAAAAAAACTAAATTATATTTATGTGGACAAATATTCTTTATTTTTAATACCTCGTGTTATAATGTTCTCGTATTTTTGGATTATATTGAGTTTAGTAAATGTCAGATCGCCTAAGGCCTTGC